>OZ007578.1:622500-660999 GCA_963931925.1 Onchidella celtica | reverse complement strand
TTTATCAATTTGACAATCCAAACTCCACAACCACATTCAATAATAAAACCTTAAAAGAAAAATAATAATGATTACACTACTCAGCATTGTCGATTAGTGGCAGTAAAAAATGCCAAAGGATATCATAGCTAGGAGGAAAAAAATGTGTCCCCCCCCCCCCCCCTTCAAATGAAGAAAATACTGGACACTTGAGGGGTTAACTGGTTAACCAGTTTGGCCATTTTTCCAAATGCGACTTAAGTTTGTGTGAAAACATTGGTCAGACCGGAGAAGAAGACTAGATCTGGATCCAGTGCAGGATTCATCAGCGGGCATGAAATATGTAAGGCTTGAGGGTTACAGTAATGGGTAGCTCTGTAGGGCTGAAGTGGTCAGCAAACAATGCTTGAAGCTTCAGTGGAGTGTAATCCTGGCTTACCGCAGAAGCATTGCTGCACTTTTTGGCACTTAATGAAAACCTAATATTTATATTTAGGATACGGATATTGGGGGGGGGGGGGGTTACGGTAAGGTTACTGTCCAGCGGTGTCATGGGGTCTTAAAACTATTTCTCTGAGAGACAGAGTCAGCGAGTGAGAAAGAAACAGACACACACACATAGAGACAGACAGATAGAGAACGAGAGAGACACACAAATGTATAAAGAAAGAGAAAAGAAAGAGAGAGAGAGAGAGAGACATGTCGAGAAAGAAGGAGAGAGAGAGAACGAGGGAGAGACAGTGCAAGAGAGAGAACAAGGGACACACACGGGCACACACACCGAGTCAGAAAGAAAGAGAGAGAGAGAGAGAGAGAGAGAGAGAGAGAGAGAGAGATAGAGAAACATCATACAAGGAGGCATGAAATTTTATGGTGAAAAGTCTGAAAGGCAGAAAAGAGAAGGGGTACGATGACCAAAAGACGACACAGAGAATGATTGGGTAGTAGGACGTAGCAGGAAAAGTCAGGGTTTTATGTGAGTTTATCCAGCAATAATTCTGCTCTAGTTGTTTGCGGTCTCGATGGGGGATTTGTTGAAATTGTTCATGTATTTGCTGTTCTTGAGATTTGAAGAGATAAAGTCAACAAAATTTCAAGACCACAAGCAGGCGCTAGGCAAGCATTAAGAACGCGCTCTGTGATTAGCGGGGTTTGAAGGGATCTAAATTTTTACCGCAGTGAATCACATTCTTTGATGGGTGTGAATGCCCCATACCGTTCTTTCTTTCTTTCAGTAGTGAATCTTATTTTTGAAAAGTCCCACACCTGTATTTCTTTCTTTCTTTCAGTAGTGAATCTTATTCTTTAATAGGCTTGTAAAGTCTCACACCTGTATTTCTTGCTTTCTTTCTTTCTTTCTTAGAGAATCACATTCCTTGATGGGCGTGAAAATCCAACGCCTTTTTTTCTTTCTTTCAGAGTGGCTTTCATTTTCACTCCGTCAAATTGTGCGTAATAATTTCCATTGACGTCCAGCGCGATTCTCCGTTGTTTAATTCCATCCAGCCAGATTGTCTCATCAGTGTTGCTAGGTCTCTGGAATCGAGCCTGCCAATAAAGACGTCTCAAAACTTGTTGGCGAAAGTTAAAAGACAAAATGAAAGAAAGGAAACATTGTTGAACAATCTGCGCAGGACGGGAACAAAAGCCAAAAGTCTTGATCTTAAATGCAAGGGGGTAAACACACATTATAAGGTTGAGAACCATTGTACGATATCATTTGTCAGAAATCCAAACTATTTTTACCCGTGCTAACTCTCCATCCGTCGCCTACAAAAAAAACCCCTAGCACTGCATCAGCAGTACTTCAGATTTTAAGTGAAGTTGAATGTTTGCCATCCTCGTGTTTAACATAGACGCGCGAATGCTGAAGAGCTGACCTATTAATGAGCTGAGAGGAGAATTTAAATTCAAGTGAGGGAGGTCAACATTTTGTAAATTTACTGATCAGTGACGTTAATTGATGTTGTGACAGCGCGATCATTTGTCAGTCTCATGTAAGTTTGTTTCGACAGTAGTATAATAAGAGTTCGTCCTTTTTAAGTGATCCCATGTCTGTTTGTGGCACTTTTCCCCCTTTGGATTTACAGCATTTTTGTGGTATTGCTATTATTATATTTTTGTGTGTAGGAAGTCTGGAGGGGGGGGGGGGGGGGGGGAGAAGACTACTTTGTCAAAGTGGATTCAAAGAATTTTGCTGTTAGTTTTGTAGACACTTCTCAGTGATGTTTCTTATATTAATTACTTCCCGTCTCAGAGTTTCTTGTGTTGTTTGCATTCTTTGTTCGTGTCATGATTATCTACTTTTTTCTTTCTATAAATTTCTGTTTTTCTTTGAAGATGAGATGCAGCTGAATTGCATGTAACCCACGGTGTTTCATATAGAAATCTCCAGCTTGATAACCTTTAACTCAACCCACATCTTTTTGTCTTCTTTATTAACTGGGACGAGAATTCAACAAGATTTATGCCCCTATTTATCTCATGCTCGTTTATTGCTCATTTATGTTTACTACTCTTGGCTGGTTTAGTTTCTGAGCTCGATGGTGTATTCATGTATGGAGCTGTGAGATCATTCCTAAAGTCGTTACGCCTGATTTTGGGGGTTTTGCCAGTCCAGTTTCCCCCGTTTCTCTTCAGTGTTGTAGGGCTCCGTATCTACACTGTTCTTGCTTTTGAATTTTGCCCTTCTATAATAACCCTCGTTTATTGCACGCTGTGCATTTTTTCCCTCAGATGATTGATGCAATGCCATCATCATAATTTTGCCCTGTCAGTTTTGAGAGGCTTTTGAAGTTTATCTCGGTCTTATGTAAATATGCCAGGATATGATGGATTGTTTTGTGTAAACAAACAACCACTTAAGGAAGTGGAAATATGAACTAGAAATCAAAGAAAGTTGCCTGGCTGCACTTGGTCGGGTATGCTAGTGTCGTAAATATAATTGAAGTGTAGCCAAAAAAGAAAACACAGAAGGTCGTGTTTTGCAAAACCTTGCGCTGGCAACAACAAATGAAACATACAATAAATTTAGAGTTTAAATGGATTCAAAATAAAACAGGGATGTAGGTTTGCCAATTTTTGTCAGTGTTCAGTTATTTTGGTCAAGGCGTGAGGAAAGAAATTTTAGGTTGATCTGGTTCACTGTCACTCACTGTAACGAAATGCCACGTAATGACCGTCCACTTGCCCGTTCGATCGGTCCACCTTCCTGATCTATTGTTCGAAGTTATGTCTCAGGCTACCTGCGGGTAGAGCAATTATCTCTGACCCGTCCACCTAATACCCCAGCGTCAGAGTTTGGCCACCGTGGAATCTTTGTGCACGTTTTTATGGCTCACGAATTCGAGCTAGCTAGAACCTCCCAGTTTTCCCCTCTGTAATTTTCTGTAATTTTGAGTTTCTGTATATATTCCAGAGCAAATCTGGAGTCGTCAGTCCGCTTGCGATAGACTCACTGCGAGGTCCTGCTCGTGCGAAGCAGTGTACCTGCCTGTTAGAACTCAGGCGTGTATTTACAGTGTCTATTAAGGCCTGTATTAAAATTTAGCTCGTGTGGAGCGAGGTCCTGCTCACGTAGAGTGGTGTACCTGTCTGTCGTTCTTATTGTAGGACACAGACGTATATTAACATAGCCTATACGGTGTGTTAAGTTAGCTCTTGTATAGAGCGTTTATGACTTTCCAGTTCGCGCAGGACTTAGTCATAGTAAATTACTGTATTTCTTGCTTTGTCAAAGCACGAAATAAGCTCAGTTAGAGCGGCGTGTGAGTCTAAGCTTAAAGTTAAAGTTAGCTCATGTACGCGGTGCATATGTTGCACATATCTTTAGTTCTTAAGGAACTCATTAATTTCCAATGCTGTACTCGCTTCTTGTGGCAGTGTTAGACCTGTAAGTCTCAGCGTGACCAGGCAGGCTTCTGTCCGCGTGTAGAGCATTGTACCCGGCGTTTCTGTGAATTGTGCAGAACAGCGGGAAGGCTAGAGGCCAAGACCATAAAGTAACCACCTGTTTTAAAGTATCCTGTGCATATTGTTAGGACATTTCGATCCTGTTGTGTATCCTGTGACTGTGACCAGAGCCTTATCAGGACATTAGTTATATATAGTTCTAGTAGTCATCTTGTGGATGTGAACAGTGTTTTTTATGTGGAGTAAGGACATATTTGTAATTCAGTGTATCCTGTAGCTGTGCACAGGACAGTATTGACAGTCTAACCTGTAGTGAATTTAAGAGAACATTATCTTTGTGGAGTCCAGTTCCTCAAGAGACCAGACATTCTTCGGTTAGGACCATCATCGTCAAGGTTACAGATTCAGAATATAGGACAAGTTTTGGTAACATTTTAGTTAGAGTAATTATTGGAAAAGTGTGAATATATTCTGTGTGAAACGTTCTTTAAGTGCAGAGCTGGTGAGATATACAACTACCTTTTATCTGCGTTTTAGTGTAACATATTATAATCCATTTTATCGTCATTTCATTTCATTAATCAGAAACCTTTTCTTTCAGGGTAATTATCTTAGCTGTTGTTAAACGCATCATCTTTTGAATTTGATCATTGTCATTATATCTGTATGAAATATTTGTCCATTCTTTCTGTCACGTTATTTAGACTATTTTACCAACATTAATTAAGCCCCATCCCACGTGACCCAATAAATTTATTGTGTGTATAACTGTAAAGCACTTGTTTCCATTGGTGTGTTGTAGTCCCTCATAGGCCGGAACATCCCAAGGTTGCAAACCGCATTTGCAGTATCATTGCCTGCACCTGCGCTTTGTGACACTCACCAATTACGTGTTGGGATAGTTTCTGTTTGAGATTTTCCTACTTCTCTACTGGAAAGACCTCTTGTGTAAACAAAGAGCCACTTAAGAAAGTGGAAATGTGAAATAGAATAAGAACAGTGTCGATTCGACAGGAAAATGTAATTGTCCAAGAGAATCATAATGGCAGAAGTCACCGAATGTCAGGAAGAGAAACAGTTTTTAAAAATATTTTTTAATTTAGTCAAAATAAAAGTAAATATAAACAATAAAAGCAGGATTTTGTTTTCAAAATGTAACATTTTGGCGAGAGGGTGAACATTTCAAGCTTTATTGCTTCCCGCAGGTTTTCATTGGTAGATTTTTATTGTTGTTGTTTTAGTGACGGATTGATGAAATCAGAGGCAAGCAGTGGCAGTTTCCTAGCCTCAGATTTGTTCTAGTTCTGGATCTTTTAATTCCGTCTGGAGTCGTGGGGGGTGGGGGGGGGGCACTGCACTAGTGAATGTTGTGCCAACTGCTTCCACCTCTGGCTGTTATGGGCAAGGGCCTGGGCTGTGGCAAAGTTTCCCCCTGTCCATTCAGTAATGTTGTCCGTCCATTTCTGTAGTCCACTGGCTCTTGTTACATGTCCGTACCATTTCAACTTTCTTCTCTTTACTGTGTTCATAAGATCTTCATAGTGGCGCACATGTTGGGGCGATGGTTTTGCGCACTTCTTCATATGAGATGTGTTCTGTATACGAGACTCCAAGTACTCTTCTGAGACATCTCATCTTTAATGCTTGTATCTTCCAGATTTATTGCCAACGGATAAATCATGTTTTGTTTGGTTTGCTATTAATATTTTGCAAGCGATATACCGGTACGGTACTTCTAAAGGCTTTTGATGTGGATGACAACAGAGAATGCACCTGCAAGGGAAGTTTACTTCATTATAGGGAGCATTATCGAGGTACAGATGTTAAAACTCACAACTCCCTGTCATACATTTTATGCCTTCGGAAGATGCTGTAAATTCTCTTTTCCGTGTCATATGTATTATGTATTGAGCCTGTTGTGATTTATTTGTTGTAACTTTTCTTTATTGATTCTAACACAGCGCTTTGCAACAAACATCTTTCTTCTTATTATTATTATTGTGTGCCAAAATCATCACTGCTCTACAATATGGCTTACCTCAGACTTATGCCAAAAGGCAACTGACGGTTCACTGCATTCCGGAGCATGAGGGCTATTACATAATATTATAGAAAAAGAAATGCGCCTATATGAAAATGTAAGTGTCTGAAAGAGTCCTAATGGCAAAGTCACCAAATGGCAGGAAGAGAAACAGTTTTTGTTTTTTTTAATATCTCAAAAGTGTCAAAAATAACTTGTGCCAGTAATGTAGAATAGTGTCGATATGAAACTTGATTCCGAGCACTGTTGCAGCCCGATGGGTTTTCTGTGTTTCTCTTTTGATACAAGTAAAATTCGTCAACTCTCCTTTAACTTCTGAGATCATGTTTACACTGTACGTTCAAATATATATGTAAATAAAATTCATGATCGAAACAACGAACTGTAGATTCGCCCCGACGGTGTTTTTGTACTGACATGTCAGAAACTCGTACATCTTGTTGAAATCCGATCATCTGGGTTTCGTCTGATTGTTGGAACAACAGAGGGAATAGCCAAGGCAAAATTCTGCTTTTTACAAAACCGAATCGATCCCAGAAATATGAATTAAAATGAATAGCCCAAAGCAGACACGTGGTAATACAGTAAGTAATCTCAAAGCGGACTGTCTCCACGCTGTAATATTATCTTCCTAGCATTAAATATTCATACCCGTCTACTGAGTTTGTGCACTGGTCTCATAAAAATTGGTGCGGACAATGCACGGTGTTTATATTACCTGATTTCTTTTTGTAGTCACGTTTTATCATGTCATTATAAGCTCAGATAGACTGACATGCACATATATAATGCATTGGCAAACGTCTGTGTTGTTCGTGTGACAGGAAGTTCTCTGACACCAAAGATTCGGTAAATCCGTGAATTTTCATAAACTTAATTGTTCCAAGCTCGTCGTTATTTCTTGAGGGAACAAAAAGGGGGAGGGGGCAAGTTCAGTAGTCAGCAAAATTGTAGAGACGGAGAGAGAGAGACAGAGAGAGAGAGAGAGAGAGAGAGAAGATGGAGCGAAAACTGAACGAAAACAATGAATAAAAGCAGAGAGAGAGAGAGAGAGAATGACAGACTAAGAGAGGGGTGATAAATATGAAAAAACGAAAAAATTAATGAAATTGAGACGAGAAAACAAGAGAGAGAGAGAAAGAGAGAGAGAGAGAGAGAAGAAGGCGGGGAGAAGCAAGACAGATAAATTATATTTCATGTACTCTCAAACAGTGAAGGAGAATAAAGCCTTCACAGTTTGCCGTGAAAGATATCCATATATAATTTTGCATTATTTTACCGTGTTTGATCAGTGTAGATTTACAGACATCCACTCAACAACTATGAGAAGTATGAAATCCTTTGGCTTCACCATAATGGTAGTATATACCCTGAACATTCATCTTTCCTATGATGATCCTATCCTATATATTATTGAGTGGCCTGGCTAGGTGTCAAGTGGTTAGGTTAAGGATTAAGAATACAGAGAAACGTATTACTTCACTTGAAGCTCAATATCTTGAACTAGCCTCAATATCTTGAACTAGCCTGAAACTTGGCCCTCTTCAGGGCTGTGGTAGTGCGTAAACTGCCAGTCGGGAGGATCTTGGTATAATCTGAATGTCAACGGAAGACCAGAGTGGATTGCCTTGTGGCTGCAGTGAGTCTGGAGAGTGTGATGTAAGAGTATTGTCCTGTTGTCACTGTTACATACCGCTGTGTAAGTTTGTTGTGTAGTATTAGAGAGAGAGAGAGAGAGAGAGAGAGAGAGAGAGAGAGAGAGAGAGAGAGAGAGAGAGAGAGAGAGAGAGAGAGAGAGAGAGAGAGAGAGAGAGAGAGAGAGCGAGAGACAGACAGACAGAGACAGACAGAGACAGACAGACAGACAGACAGACAGAATTTACTTACATAAACATCCGTCTACCCACTTGCCTTCATGCCTGTCTACCTATCCACCTAGATACCTATCTACTTACCTTCTTACCTACCTACCTAGCTGCCTGACTACCTACCTACTTACCTGCCTGCCTACCTACCAACCTATCTACCTACCTAACTGCTGCCAGCCTACCTACCTACATACCTACTCTACCTACCTACCTCCTGCCTACCTGCCTGCCTACCCATCTACCTAGCTAGCTACTACCTTCCTCCCTACCCAACCACTCACCGAGCGAGCGAGCGACCGACCTGCGTGCCTACCTTACCTCCTACTTATCTACCGACCGATCTATCTACCCGCCTTCTTACCCACTGAGTTACCTACCTATCCATCTAACCCCCCCCCCCCCAACCCCACCCTCATATTCTCTGTTTTATCCAATCTCCCGTCTACCAACATACCTACTCATAAACTGACATCTACAACATTCCTAACATGCAATATGATGTCTCTGCACGCCCAGTAACAATTCTGTGGTCCTTACATGTCAAAGAAATTTGCCTTGTGTCTAAAGGACACTTTTCTACCAATTTTTATCGAGACCCACTGTAGCCTTATCGAACGAACCATAGCGAGCAACAGTTTCTCTGGAAAGAAGAATGAGTCCGTGGCCTATCTCTTCAGTAGTTTTCAGATTTTCACACTGTCCACTTGGGCCTTTGTTGTAATCCCGAATTGCCTCTAACCTGTCAAACCTTAGCTATGAGATTCAGTTGGTGGATCCGGCCGTTCTGAAGTGTTCAAGTTGTACTCCCAACGTTCCCTTGGCCTGGTCTGGTGGACCTCACTCAGTCGGCTTCGAGTGGCCTGTTGACGTTACTCGTGAATTGGGGAATATTGGGTGTTCCAAGATTTAGCAAAGGCGTGTTATATTATGTACGGTGTTTCCGTACACATGAAAATATTCCTTGTGTTTCACTACTCGAAGGGTATTTGCCGTTTCCAGTTTCCGTGCACATGGAATGGGTTTATTCTATAGGAAGCTAGAGAAATACAATATTATGTCTATGCTATGTCATGGTGTTTGGACACACCTAAATGTCTGTGCAAATACACGATATTGTCGTGTTCTAAAAAATACCCTTTAACCTCCTACCCGAGACACAGAATACCGAGACGCATCAATTCGTCATAATTCTGTCCGTCGACTTGCGCGTGAATCATCAATGTCAATGATGCAACAATTTGTTCGCTCCACACCCCTTCCTAATTGAACGAAAAAGAGTAGTACTCACCGTATTTAGTTTATACACGTGTAATTTGTGGACATATAGAGGGAGAAGGCATGGTTCGTGTCAGTATTCTGGGTCTCGGATCCTACATTGTTGTATAATTATATTTGTTACATCCAAAACGGCATTGTTTATTGGTATACGGAGTCTCATAACTAACAGCAGCAACAACATGGCCTCGCTTTACCTTTTTTTTGTTTGTTTGTTTTAAAGTTGTATAAGATTTCTACCCGTTTTCTTTCCCAAGCATTCTTTCTTTCTTTCCAACCTACAAACAAGCAAACTTTGGAACCAACATGTTAGTTGTATGTCCCCTGTTCTAGTGAGCGACACTGGCAGTGTGTGTTGTGTACTAGTGCTCTCTCTCTCTCCTCTCTCCTCTCTCTCTCTCTCTCTCTCTCTCTCTCTCTCTCTCTCTCTCTCTCTCTCTCTCTCTCTCTATCTCTATCTCTATTTATCTATCTCTCACTCCTCACTCTGTGTGTGTGTGATTTGATTGGTTTAGCAATGAAAGCAAATGGATGTAGCAGTGAATCAATGAATGACAAAGAGAGGGTGGAAGAGAGGAAGGGGAGGAAAGAAGGAGGGGGAGGAACAGAAAAAGAGAGAAAGAGAGAGAGAAAAAAAAAAGAGAGAAAAAGATCTAGCTGCATGAAGGTAAGAAGTGTTTCTGTTTAAAGTGCCTTGGAAAACAAAAAGTGTTTACTCTAATGACAAGCCTCCACTTGAATTTCACGCCGATACCATTAATTAGTAGAACCTTTGGTAAATTTACTTTGCGATTTTTTAGATAGGAGATGGGAGTTTCACACGGGTTTTCATTTCACAGTCTGTCCGCGTGTTCCTCAGTCTGTAGGTCTCTCTGGCTTCTTTTCCCCACTGCTCATTCAAAGTACCACATATTGTGTAGTTTATTGCGGGCGGATGCCTGAGTTAGCGTATTTGTACTTGGGCTGTTGTCAATAGTACAAATAATAATACATAGATCTTAGCATTTATGATAGCACTTCATCCCTTTAGCAACCACTCTCTAAGCGCTTTATGTCACGAGTGGAGTGAGTGCAATTAAGGGGATTGCTACAGAGCGGGTGTAGAGTAAGAAGGGCTCACAGTAGACAGCAAGTTAAGCGTGCTGTTGTGAGTAGTGGGGGGGGGGGGGTCTGAAGGAGGCGAAAGCGCTGTATAACTATCACTGCAAGTTAGAAGGCCCGACGGAGCGGACCTGTGAATAAGAGCCCATCGGGCGGACATAAGGGAAGCAGTCGAGAAGACTAGTGAGAGTCTTTCCAGTAATGACTGGTGTCGGGGACGGGCCGAAGAGCCACCTCGATGAGCACAGGGGATAGGCCAGCATAGGGCCGGAGGCCACACAGAGGCCAGAAGTGAGGCTGTCAGTGTAGGACAGTAGAGGCACATAAAGTCGTGGCAGTCAGGCCACGGACAGGGACGTAGATATGAGAGTGAATGAGATACTATATTGTTGCCATGTTGATAGGCTAGTGAACTGATACTATGTTGTTGCCATGTTGATGGCTATGGAAATAATAATGTGTTATTGCCCTGTGGAGATGCGAGTGGAATATTAAGGTGTATGACAATAGAAAGGTGATATTGAGAGACGGCGGTGCCAGTGAATTACTAATGTGCTATTAAGACCCTGAGGGGAGAGGCTGAGGCCGAAGTGCCTTTAGGAGTAACTACCGGATTGTGGATCCGAGGGAGAGTGTGTGTGAGAATAAGGCCGTTATACGGCAGTTCATTTCAATAATATAATGTATGT
Source organism: Onchidella celtica (assembly GCA_963931925.1). Classification (NCBI taxonomy): domain Eukaryota; kingdom Metazoa; phylum Mollusca; class Gastropoda; order Systellommatophora; family Onchidiidae; genus Onchidella; species Onchidella celtica. The sequence goes on along the minus strand of OZ007578.1, from coordinate 650,134 downwards.
AATTGCGCTATTATATGTATAATTATGTTTAATAAATGTGTGAGTCTGATGGGTTGTTTTGTTAAGTGTTAACTTGTTTGTTCGTGATTGTCGTCCTGTCATAAACTATTACATCTCCCAGTCTGGGATTTGTGACACTGGGGGCTCGTCCTGTTTACCTGTGGTCATTTTGACATTGTGTATTCGTTATATCTAGTTGTTTTTCTGTTGTGCTAGGAATTCATGCTGTTGTCTTTGTTCGTGGGATGAATGGAATTTTCATGGTATGTTTTATGTATATTTATGAATATGTATTAATGTGTACTTAAATTTCTGCAGAGTGTGCGTGCCAGCCTGTAGAGGTCAAGCAGCCAGAGCTCCGAGACAAGGGGAGAGGTTATAGTCAGAAAAGTTAAGTAAAAGTCAAAAACTTGTACCCTGGATTGAGGGCTGTCTGTTCATCTGTCTGTTTCCCTGTTTTTGCTGTTTTTGTTGTCGTTATAGATTATACGGGCGGTGGCGCGGGTTTGCTGTGGTGAGCGTAATTTGTCCTCTTCGGGAGGTGGGCTAAATTTGGAACTTCGTTCATCACAGCGAACAGTTCTGTAGGGACCTGTATTTTTGTTTAGATTGTAGCGTCGATATCTTCTCTGTTCCGCAGGAAGACGTATTCTCTTGTCCCTCTTTCTACCTATCTATAGATACGTTCTTTTTTTTCAGACTCTGTTCTTGTTCGTACCGTGTTGTGTAATCGGCGTAGTAGGTTGCATTTTTTTTCCATTATAGTTTTTTTTTGTAGAAGCTTTGTCCTAGTCTGGTTCGTTGTCCTTGACGTACTTGTGGTCCTTCTACTGTATTTCTTCATTCTTGTCTTTTCTACTCTTTTTTATTATTAATAGTGCAGTACATTTTATGAATATAGAATTAGTTGTGCTGTAAAGGTAAATTTCTGAATTGTATTTGAGACAACTGGGTATTGTTATATCTGGTGTGATCTCAGGTCTCTGGTCGTGTCGTTAGTTATCATACCGACAGGTTAGCCGTTTTTTTAAAATATATACCATAACCATAAATCTGTGAAATGGCGGAACTCCAACAACTAATGAAGTTGGGTAAGGAACTTGGCCTGGAGGGAGAGGAGCTACGCGGCTGGATTAAAGAACAGCAGGCGGATTTGCGCGATGAGCGTGCTAAGGATAGAGAGCGAGAAAAAGAGGCTCAAGAGCGACAGAGAGAAGAGGAAAGAGAGGCTAAGGATAAGCAACAGGAAAGAGAGGCTAAGGATAAGCAACAGGAAAGAGAGGCTAAGGATAAGGAACAGGAAAGAGAGTTTAAGTTAAAGGAGTTAGAGGCTCAGCAACAGGAAAGGGAGTTTAAGCAACAGGAAAGAGAGGCTAAGGCTCAGGAGCAGGAGAGGGAGATAAAGTTAAGGGAGATAGAAACTAGGGATAACCAACAGGAGAGAGAGACGCGAATGAGAATAGCGGAGTTGGAAATCAAAAAGAATGCGCTAACAGAAACAGTTGAGCGGCAGGTACACAATAAAGGGGGCGTTAGGATTAAGCTCCCTACGTTCGACGACCGGAAGGACGACATAGACGCCTTCCTTTACAGGTTCGAACTGAACGCACAATTGCAATGGGGGGAAAATAAGGAATTATGGGCCACGTACCTGGCATCGCTATTGCAGGGGCGAGCGTTAACATACTTTAAAGAGCTACAGCGCGAAGACGTGCAAGATTACGATAAGCTGAAGGCTTTGCTGCTTCGCCGATTTGCGCGTACCGAAGAATATTTCCGGGAGCAGTTTAGGCGGGCACGTGCAGATACCAGGGAGGACTTTGCTGCCTTCGTCGCGAGACTAACGGAGTATTTCGCGAACTGGGTAGACTTGGCGCATGTGGGCGCGGATTTTGCTAAACTGAAAGACTTAATGATCCGTGACCAGCTGTACGCGTCGTGCCACAAAGATCTGGTGGCTTTCCTGAAAGAGAACGAACCCGCGACGGTGCAGGAGGCGTCTAAGTTGGCGGAAGCATACCGTACGGCACATCCGTCCAAACCAGTCGCCAGGGCGTACGTCCAAGATGCGGGGTACGTCGCCGTTGTCGAGGGGTCGCCGGCAGGACTTAGGGACAGGTCGCGTCAGCGTGGTGCCTATAGCGGGCAAGCCCAGGGGCAGCGTAGGGGCTATCACCAATCACCGGCATATGGATCCGGTAAGTTTGACCGAGCAGGAGGGCTAGGTCGCGGTAATGGCCGGGGGCGAATTGTGACCTTTGCCGATGACCGACGGCATAGGGACTTTAGTTCCGGTCGCGATGGGTCACGGGGACCCAGGCCTAGGGCAGCACAGGGAGCGGAGTGTTGGACTTGCGGACGCGTGGGTCACTTTTCGCGCGAGTGTAGGGCCGCGAAGTGTTGGAACTGCGGAAGAGCAGATCACATCAGCGTGAACTGCCCTGCAGGTAGGATAGCGGCGAACGTGGACAGTAGCTCCAGTCCATGTTCCCCAAATAAATTTCATCATGCGGCTGCGTGTGTTACATCGGACAACGGAGGCGGACAGTATTCTAAGTGTCCCAGTTGTGAGAAGTTATTATCTTCCGGTGTTTTACCTTGTGGGAGAAAGATCCCCGTTATAAATTCATGTCATACAGGAGGTGGTCTTAGGGTTTATCCGGGGTTTGTTGGGGACGAACCGGTCTCGGTTTTACGAGATACGGGATCTACCGTTGTGGGAGTGCATAGGGATTGCATTCGGGATTCACAGCTTACAGGTGAGACTGTCCCGTGCATCCAATTTTCGGGGGCCATTGAGAAATTACCCATGGCAAGAATAATGATAGATACACCTTTCCTTAGCGGGGAAGTCGAGGCAGTCGTTGGTTGTTTTCCAGGCGCCCAGCTCATCATTGGGAATGTATCACGGGTAGTTTCCCCTTCCGATGAGAACGTGCAAGCATGGTCGCAATCAAAAGGTATTGACTTTTGCGCCGCGGTCGAAACACGTCGACGGGTAGCGGATAAAGATAAGATTAGACCTTTGGCGACGCCAGCGGTCAACCTAGATATCACGCCAGAGCGCTTGGCGAGATTACAAAGGGAGGACCCATCATTAAACCCATGTTTTGGGGAAGCGCGAACCGAGAAAGCGAGGAGATATAAGAACGGGTCGTCCTCCTTCATTGTTCAGGCGGGCATTCTGTTCCGTAAATATGTAACGGTGTCCTCCATTTTAAAGCAGGTCGTTGTGCCAGCGTTGCTGATCGCAACAGTATTGCATTTGGCACATGATGTCCCATTAGCGGGTCATATGGGGATAGCGAGAACCAAAGAAAGGGTTCTTAAAAATTTTTACTGGCCATCGATCCACAGAGATGTGCAAGTCTATTGTAAGACGTGCAGTGCGTGCCAAAAGACGACGCATAAGGGTCGTACACCCCAGGCTCCTCTTCAGAAGATCCCCACGGTCTCGGAACCGTTTAAAAAGGTCTCGATAGACCTTGTTGGCCCCATTCACCCAGCGACCGATAGGGGGAATCGATTTTTCTTAACGGTCATATGTAATGCTACGAGATGGCCAGAGGCGGTTCCTCTGCGGACCATAACGTCTGAGGCAGTCGCGGAAGCGTTGTTTGCAATTTTCGCTAGGGTAGGAATACCAGAGCAAATTCTGTCTGATAGGGGCGCGCAATTTACGTCGCAGATGATGAAGGAATTGTTCCGCTTATTCAGCATACAACCCATCACTACCACCCCTTATCATCCGCAGGCTAATGGCATGTGCGAGAGATTGAACTCGACGTTAAAGTCGATGCTGCGTAAGGTAGCTGCTGATCGCCCTAAAGATTGGGATAGATATATCCCTGCAGTGTTATTCGCGTACAGAGAGGTACGGCAGGAGTCAACGGGATTCTCGCCGTTCGAAATGATGTACGGTCGTAGTCCTAGGGGCCCAACTGATGTTCTTCGGGACATGATGACGTCGCCATCATCGGGAGACGATGAGCAGATTTCGGTGTTTCAGTACCTTGTTGATTTAAGAGAAAGACTATCTTCAGCGCGCACTATAGCGGAAGAAGCTTCTGGTATCGCTTCGAAAAGAGCAAAAGACTATAAAGATAGAGGTTCCAAACTCAGAATTTTTAAGCCAGGAGACAAGGTTCTGTTGTTGTTACCTACGGACCATAATAAGTTATTGATGACATGGAAAGGCCCTTATATTATTGAGCGAGTTGTTTCAAAGGTAGATTACGCTATCCACATTGATGGAACGAGTAAGGTTTTCCACGTTAATATGCTACAGAGATTTTATGAGAGACCACAGTATCTGTGTGCACAGACAAGACCAGAGGAGACTGTCTTCTCTACTGCTTGTACGGGGGTCGTAGACCAGTTGGACGGTGACGTAAGCGACACCGAGGCGCAGGAAGAGTTACAAATTCAATTGCCGGAGTTAACTCCGACACAAGGTTACAGGGACGTTAAAATTAACCCTGACCTTACGAGTTCAAGGAGTAGGGAACTTGAGACCCTGTTAGCGTCATTCCCGGACGTTGTTACGGATTTGCCGGGTCGCACTACGGTGATCCAGCACCAAATAAAGTTGACTTCGGATAAGCCAGTATTTCTTAGACCGTATCCGTTGCCTTTTTCTTCGAGAGATAGAGTCATAAAGGAAGTTGAGTCAATGTTGAAGTTAGATGTGATAGAACCATCAACATCGCCGTATTCATCACCCATCGTCCTCGTGAAAAAACTTGATGGATCGGTGCGGTTCTGTATTGATTTTCGAAGATTGAACACTATTACGGTAGGCGATAGGGAGCCTATCCCGTTTCAGAAGGAATTAATAGCTTCATTGGCCGGGTCCACGTGGTTTTCCAAGATAGATTTGACGAAAGGGTATTGGGAAATCCCGCTTACTGAGGAGTCTAAACAATACACGGCGTTCCAAACGCCCATTGGATTATTCCAATTTAAGGTCATGCCATTTGGGTTGGTGAACGCGCCAGCGACGTTTGCACGATTAATGAGATTAGTGTTGAAGGACATACCTAATGTCGTGTCATTCTTTGACGATATAGCATGCCATACGTCGACATGGTCTGATCATATTCAGACACTAACAGTAATTTTTCAACGATTACGTCATTTTGGGCTAACTGCTAAACCCGCAAAGATGGATTTGGCATGTCCAGAGATAATATTCTTAGGACATATTGTGGGTAGAGGTGTTCAGAGACCTGAAGTAACAAAAAATGGACAAGTTGGTAGGGTTGCAAATCCCAAAAACAAAGAAACAAGTCAGAAGCTTAGTGGGAATTTTAAATTATTACAGAAAGTTCATTCCAAATTTTTCCTCCTTGTCATCTTCTCTTACTGACCTTACTAAGAAGGGACAACCCGATAAGGTCCAGTGGACGTCTGAATGTCAGACAGCATTTGATAATTTGGTGACAGCATTATCATCGTCACCCATTCTGATATTACCCGATTTTCGATCTAATTTTATCCTCAGAACGGATGCGTCGGACTCTGGTGTCGGCGCTTGTCTTCTACAGGAGAAGAACGAATGTCTCCATCCTGTATGTTATGTCAGTAGGAAGTTATTGCAGAGAGAAAGAAAGTATTCTGTGATAGAGCGTGAGTGTCTTGCCATTGTCTGGTCCGTCCAGAAACTAGGACGTTATCTCATGGGACGAGAATTTTGTATCCAGACAGACCACAAGCCACTGACATTTTTGTCGAAGAATCGTTCGTCCAGCCCACGCTTGTCTAGATGGGCATTGGCTTTGCAGCCGTATACCTTCGTTATTCAACCAATTCCAGGAACCAGCAATCATATCGCCGACTACCTTAGTCGAGCCTAGGGCAAGATTTCAGGAGCTTATACATCGGAGGACAGGAACATTGACAGGATCTGTGTGAACGAGTCGACTTTAAAATATTGACATTATAAATATGATATGAAGAATGGTTGATAGGTTGAATGGTTTTTGATTCTGTATTAAGTATTGTGGTTAGTTAGCTATTCATGATGTGACACATATATGCATATTGCAGGCCATATTGATCCCCATATTTTCCCCTGATTCCGGTATTTTATATACTAGGGGAACTGCTAGGTCAGTTTTTTTAGTGTAGTTATTGCTCACGCTCACTCGTTGACAGTCATCTTGATGCGATTTGAAATTAATTGCATTAATTTTTTTGGGGTGGGGGATGATGTCACGAGTGGAGTGAGTGCAATTAAGGGGATTGCTACAGAGCGGGTGTAGAGTAAGAAGGGCTCACAGTAGACAGCAAGTTAAGCGTGCTGTTGTGAGTAGTGGGGGGGGGGGTCTGAAGGGGGCGAAAGCGCTGTATAACTATCACTGCAAGTTAGAAGGCCCGACGGAGCGGACCTGTGAATAAGAGCCCATCGGGCGGACATAAGGGAAGCAGTCGAGAAGACTAGTGAGAGTCTTTCCAGTAATGACTGGTGTCGGGGACGGGCCGAAGAGCCATCTCGATGAGCACAGGGGATAGGCCAGCATAGGGCCGGAGGCCACACAGAGGCCAGAAGTGAGGCTGTCAGTGTAGGACAGTAGAGGCACATAAAGTCGTGGCAGTCAGGCCACGGACAGGGACGTAGATATGAGAGTGAATGAGATACTATATTGTTGCCATGTTGATAGGCTAGTGAACTGATACTATGTTGTTGCCATGTTGATGGCTATGGAAATAATAATGTGTTATTGCCCTGTGGAGATGCGAGTGGAATATTAAGGTGTATGACAATAGAAAGGTGATATTGAGAGACGGCGGTGCCAGTGAATTACTAATGTGCTATTAAGACCCTGAGGGGAGAGGCTGAGGCCGAAGTGCCTTAAGGAGTAACTACCGGATTGTGGATCCGAGGGAGAGTGTGTGTGAGAATAAGGCCGTTATACGGCAGTTCATTTCAATAATATAATGTCTATTATATGTATAATTATGTTTAATAAATGTGTGAGTCTGATGGGTTGTTTTGTTAAGTGTTAACTTGTTTGTTCGTGATTGTCGTCCTGTCATAAACTATTACATCTCCCAGTCTGGGATTTGTGACACTTTACAACATTTATAGCATATAAATCATACATAATACATAGGCATACTCAGGAAATACTAAAGCCTGATGGACATTCAGGATGTAAAAAGATGGCTCTTCAGCTGATGTTTAAAAGTCATAAAATTTTCAGTCTCTCTCAAAGACCGCGGCACAGAATTCCAAATCTGATGCCCTTGATAAGAAAGAGAGTTTTCACCCACGATCTTAAGGGACATCTTAGGAATTTTAAACTTTTTAGTGTCTGCAGATGATGTAAGATGCACATAGGGTGTCAAAAGATCACTTAAATTAAGTTGGCGCGTTTTGGTGCATACAATAGCCAGCTTACACATTATTCGTTGTTCTACCGGTAGCCGTGCAAGCTCTGCAAGATTGATACTGGGCCGCAGCCTATTTCCAAAGCCGACTAAATACTGAGTTGCATGCACTGCTCACCTATAGCTTTCTGTGTCAGATACTGCGGTCCTTCCAGTCTATAGGGTAACAACAGGCCTTGGTTTATTTCTACTTTATTTTCTGTCCACGGCGTTCCCTTGAGATTTGAATGACGGGGGTCTGGGGAGTAAGGATACATAAGTGTGGGGGGCGGGCCACGGGGGTTTGGAGGGTTGTTACTTGTACGTACAGTCCCCAAGGTTTTTGCGCTAGGGGAACGTATGTTAAAGCCTTTTGTGACTCCAGAGCTGGACAGCTCGTCCCGAAATACTTCTTACAACAGCTTTAATGAATAATTATTATTCTCTCAGGTTTTCCTTTTGTTTTCCTCCTGTTCTTTTGGTTGAAAGGGTAAGGGACAGGATTGCTGATTCGATGAGATTTAAGGTTGAGGATAAAAATGGGGTTAGGGATAGGTACTTAAACGTACGCGCCCCTAGCGCAAAACGCTTGGAGTGAAAACGTACTTATTCCAACAGCCGGAGAGGAAATTGAGGAGATGAATAAGTTGCGGTGTGAAATGAAGGAAGACAGGAAAAGGGAAACGACAAAATGAAAGATAGAGGAAACAAGAGAAGAAAAGCAGAAATGAGCTGAATAGTTTTAGATAGAAACTTTCGCTGCCTGAATTGAAGGAGAGTAAAAGAGATACGGAAAGAAAGTGAGGGAGATTGCTAGGATGTATTATACTAACTTCTTCCTGTCCTCTTATCAAAACAACGAGAATGGCAACAACAACACAACAACAACCACAGCAGCAGCATCATCAACAACAACAACAACACACACACAAACACACTCTCAGAGACACACAAGATTGAAAGAATAAGAACTCCTTCCTCACCTCCTATCAAAACAGCGACAACGACAACAGTAACACACACACACAGATAGGTAGAGGGGAGAGAGGAGAGAGAAAGAGAGAGAGAGGGAAAGAGAGAGAGAGAAAGAGAGAGAAAAAGAGAGAGAGGGGGAAAGAGAGAGAGAGAGAAAGAGGGAAAGAGAGAGAGAGAGGGGGAAAGAGAGAGAGAGAGAGGGAAAGAGAGAGAGAAAGAAAGAGAGAGAGAGAGGGAAAGAGAGAGAGAGAGAGAGAGATTGATAATATGATACGAATTCCTTCCTCCCCTTATCAAAATAGCAACACTGGAACAGTAACACAAGACACACATAGCGAGATACAGGCAAGGCAATCATGTGGGAGGAGACCTGCGGACCAGGAATGAAGAGAAAACGCCAGGAAAAGAAAGAGATAAAGACAGACCGAGAGTACAGGATGTCAGGGTGTGTAATCGAATCTGCCAATCACTGCTTTATAGTTAGCTTTGCCACTTCGCCACGTTCCTGCGTTTCCCAGCGCGTATGGAGTGACCCCCAGTCTGACTTCCACGCCGTGGAGTCGGTCAGGTCCGGAATCTCAGCAGTTACACGGTTCTTTCATTGATTGTCTCCTATGGTGACTGTGAACTAAGTCTTGGTCTATGTATACTCTTATTTATTAGTAAGTTCGTGGTTTTGAGTTTGGACATTAGTATTATATAAAGGAATGTAAAGCCTCCAATGTCATCACGAAAGACTTTTTAACCGCTGAGCCCGAAATTCTACAAAATATCAATAGGCGCAGAAAGACGTAAAGGTGTGCGTGGGCATATTTTAAAAGGTCAAGAAGTTGGCTATATTTTTGTTACTGTCATTGACCCTGAGCCACAACTGATTTGAAGAGAAGAAAGTGTTCCGACAGTTTGAGCCCGGAAGAAAGATACATTTGTACATTTTTTTTTCGATTAGAATGAAGAAATATGGCAGGAAATTTCGTTCTGAGCCTCAGTTTACACCGTGGTGATCGGATCTCAACAGTCACACCTGTGTATTCCCCGAGTCAGGCAGCGGGCCAGTTAGTACAATTAATGCGAATCGGCCAGGCTCGAATACATTCTATCGTACATTACTATAAACACAATCATTATGTCCGTCTGTATGCCTCTCTCCCACTGCTTCTCGGTCTATCTGTCTGTTCTCTTTCCCCCCCCCTTGTCTCTTACTCCACCCCCCCCCCTCCAGCCAAACGCCCCTCACACTTCTAACCTCCACTTGCTCGTTTCACACTCTTCAAACATCAAACGATTAAAAGCCTCCGACATCTCTCTCCGAGACCACCAGTGTTATCTATCAACCAGCCAGCAGTTACAGTTACGTTGACTTTGTTGCCACTTTCATCCCTAAAAACTATTGTCTCAGCCCATCCCACCCTCTTGCACTTTGTTGCTCAAGATCAAAATGATCTTTAACAGTTTGAATGGGACTCTTCAGTATCTGATCTTCTAATTCTGCCATCTATCTCTTGCCGTGTTAAAACTTGCGTTTACAAGACATTATTGTTCCTCAAAGTTACAATTTGGCAGTGGTGATCAATTCGTTTTCGTTTATTCGTATTTAACCAAGTTGTTTTCAAATCATGAAATTTTAACCAAGTTGTTTTCAAATCATGAAATTTTAACCAAGTTGTTTTCAAATCATGAAATTTTAACCAAGTTGTTTTCAAATCATGAAATTTTAACCAAGTTGTTTTCAAATCATGAAATTGTTTCCCTTTTTTTTCGGGAACGAATTGGCGCATGTTTTTTTTTTTTTTTTCTCTGTACATGACAGTGTTATGCTCGACTTCAAGAACAACATGAAAGCTCAATACAGTTTATGCCTGAGTCTCATGTAGACCAATGTATCAGTCCATTTTAAAAGAAAAGTGCAGATTGGCAAGATATAAGATGGACAACAGCGCCTGCTGAGAGCTCTCAAAAGACAAAAACTTAAGTTAGCCTACTTAACCAAATGGTGGAATTTGATGGATATTAATTTCTACATGAGAAAAAAAGAATTTGAAAGCACGCACGCGCGCGCACACACACACACACACACAAAGAGAGAGGGAGGAAGAGAGAGAAAGAAGAGAGAGAGAGAGAGAGAGAGAGACTTTGCGGTCACAGTGGGGTTTGACAAAGCTTTGAGATGACAGAAGAAGAAGAAGAAAAAAGAAGTATTTGGCAAAACACTTACGCATTCCATGGACGGAACTGGATAACTAGAAACAAACTTTCATTACTCATCCGGGAGCTGACAGACAGACAGACCTTTGTACCCACACACAGCTTAGAAGCTGGAGCAAAATTGTTGTTGATGACAAGGGGATGATTAAGTTTGACCAATAAAAACTCAAGATTTCGCCAATGGAAAGGCTTGTGTCAACATCTAATCCCTTCTGATGCGGCGCTATTGATTGCTATGACATGCCAATTAAGGCCTTGTTAAACATCACTTTCTCTGCCTTTTGCGTTTGAGCTGCTTAAATCTCCCACACTCACACGTGTGTTTTTGTGTCCCACGCAAATATCATGCTGGATTGATGTTGCATCTGTGTAATTATCACAGTTGTATTTATGATTATTTTTGTCAGAAATTCGTGGATTTAATGTTGATAACGATTTTTTTTTTTTTAAAAGATGTTTCAGTATCTTTGTGGTTGAATGTGTTCAGGCTGTTGATGTTGAACAGTTATTTTCATAGGATAATTAATACCGAAGACGAAGGTATTCAGACGCAGTGGTGACGTGCCATGAATGGCGTTATGATACAGTTGTACTACAGGTGAGTTTGAGTTTGGAGAAAGGATGTCGACGGAATAACGGTTGTATCGCGACCTTAGTTTTTGTCTGTCCAAACTCCACTTTTTGCAGAACTGAGAAATTCCACGTTAAACTTTTGCGGCTTTAGCTTCATGATAAGGAGTTAGAATAAATCCGACCTGTGAAACAGCTTGATAGGTGCCACAAGGCATTTTAAACAAGTGTTAAGCCGTGTTTTCATGTGCACGGAAACGACAGCGGAAACGTCAAAAATCCATCCAGTAGTAAAAAGAAAGAGCGTTCGCGTGTGTACGGACATGGCATTTCCATACACATGAAACATTCTTTCTGTTTCACTACTTGAAGGTTTTTTTTGTTTTTGTTTGTTACGTTTCTGTTTCCGGTTTGGTTTCCTTACACATGAAAACACGGCCTCGGAGTGCGGGTTCATTTTGCTATTCCTTACGTACATACTCAAAGATCTCCAGTTTTTTCACAAAATGGAGATAGAAGAAACAAGAACTGAGGTGGCCAGATTGTGCTAGGAAGAAACAAGACAATAAGACAGAATGACAGGACAGACAGGGACAAGACAATAGGACAGAATACAGCAGAATGACAGGACAGACAGGGACAAGACAATAGGACAGAATACAGCAGAATGACAGGACAGACAGGGACAAGACAATAGGACAGAATACAGCAGAATGACAGGACAGACAGGGACAAGACAATAGGACAGAATACAGCAGAATGACAGGACAGACAGGGACAAGACAATAGGACAGAATACAGCAGAATGACAGGACAGACAGGGACAAGACAATAGGACAGAATACAGCAGAATGACAGGACAGACAGGGACAAGACAATAGGACAGAATACAGCAGAATGACAGGACAGACAGGGACAAGACAATAGGACAGAATACAGCAGAATGACAGGACAGACAGGGACAAGACAATAGGACAGAATACAGCAGAATGACAGGACAGACAGGGACAAGACAATAGGACAGAATACAGCAGAATGACAGGACAGACAGGGACAAGACAATAGGACAGAATACAGCAGAATGACAGGACAGACAGGGACAAGACAATAGGACAGAATACAGCAGAATGACAGGACAGACAGGGACCATTGCATTCATCTTGCCTGTTCCTATTTGTTTATTTTATTTTTGTTTGTTTGTTTGTAAATAAGTCTTACTGCTCTGCCTTTGTGAGTTGACACCCTGCGCATCCCGTACAACAGCATGATTTGCGCACGGGTTAGTGTGTTTGATAGTGAACACATCGCAGGTAATGATAACGAAACCTTAAAATGGCGAACCATGACTCGAAATAGATCTAAATGATGGCGAAACAATAAATTTCCAATAAAAAAAGCTACACCGATTTGAGACTTCTATTAAAAACTGTGCACCCTTACATCCATTCTGATGCACCATATAAAATTTGAAGTCTGAGTGTTGAGTGGTTCAGAAGCCTTTTGCAACCAAAAATCTCAAGTCCACAAATATATATAGTATAGATAGATAACAGTCATGTTTCTAATGAAACGCTCAAAATAACCTCCTAGCAGAATGGCACTTAAAAGATATAAGAACACTGTCACAAATCCCAGACTGGGAGATGTAATAGTTTATGACAGGACGACAATCACGAACAAACAAGTTTAACACTTAACAAAACAGCCCATCAGACTCACACATTTATTAGACATAATTATACATATAATAGCGCAATTACATACATTATATTATTGAAATGACTGCCGTACAACGGCCTTATTCTCACACACACTCTCCCTCGGATCCACAATCCGGTAGTTACTCCTAAAGGCACTTCGGCCTCAGCCTCTCCCCTCAGGGTCTTAATAGCACATTAATAATTTACTGGCACCGCAGTCTCTCAATATCCCCTCCCTATTGTCATACACCTTAGCACTCCCCTAGCACCTCAGCAGGGCACTAACACATTATTATTTCCATAGCCATCAACATGGCAACAACATAGTATCAGTTCACTAGCCTATCAACATGGCAACAACATCGTATCAGTTCACTAGCCTATCAACATGGCAACAATATAGTATCTCATTCACTCTCATATCTACGTCCCTGTCCGTGGCCTGACTGCCACGACTTTATGTGCCTCTACTGTCCGGTACTGACAGCCTCACTTCTGGCCTATGTGTGGCCTCCGGCCCTATGCTGGCCTATCACTTGTGCTCATCGGGGTGGCTCTTCGGCCCGTCCCCGACACCTACAAGAATAACATTACATCGGTATAATACCCTACCATTTCTATTCGCTCCACCTCTCCTTACAATCCATGAGCGTACACACACTAGTTCACCTTTCACTCACCACACATCTTACGGTAACACACTTCCATCGGAGTACACACTACTCACTCGCGCTACAAATCCATGAACTCACTTTCATCTATCGCTCGTGGCGCACATTGCTATATCCAATATCAAGGACTTCCACATTCCTCACATATACTTATTCACATCATGGTAATAGACGAATATAATATAATACATCAATCATAATAATCAATCAACGTTCTACATACCAGTCATTACTGGAAAGACTTTTCCACTAGTCTTCTCGACTGCTCCCTTTCCGCCCGATGGGCTCTTATTCACAGGTCCGCTCCGTCGGACCTTCTAACTTGCATTGATAGTTATACAGCGCTTTCGCCTCATTCAGACCCCCCCACTACTCACAACAGCACGCTTAACTTGCTGTCTACTGTGAGTCCTTCTTACTCTACACCCGCTCTGTAGCAATCCCCTTAATTGCACTCACTCCACTCGTGACAAACACCAAGGCCTTACCATGGACATTCGCCATTCTAATGGCTATTATGGTCATATAGACGTCGGGATTTGGGGGTGGGGATTCTCATTGAAGCCAAAGCTATGAAAACCAACTTGGAAAGGAAAAAAAAGGGGGGGGGGTGGTAAAATCACCCAAATTGAGGACATGAATGGCCAGCACTAATGCAAATCCAGACATCGTGGTACAATAAATATCGATAAGTAGTGAACTTGAAGTAGTCAGAAGTTGCTCCGGGTTCCAAGGAGTCTGAGTAGGCCTACATGAGAAGTGGTTGCGCAGATGCTTTCGGACACGCGCTGTGTCAGTGGGCGGTCATGTCCGCCAGACACCCGAACATGTTCCTGATACGACTTGACGCCGGGCTGTCTCTTGTTCGAACCATCTGCTATCAACGTTGTTATCAATGGCCAGGGCGTCAGTGTCGGTGTGACCGAGGACAGCAGCAGCGTCGACAGTTATGACCAATGGATGGACGATGGTGACCCAAACCCAGGGCCGTCTTAAAATCGTTATGAGCCCCTGGGCAAAGCAATAGGTTTGCGGCCCGCCCCCTATGTAACTACTCATAAATTGGCATGCATGGGGCCCCCTAAACCCTTAGGGCCCTTGGGCAACTGCCCAGTGTGGCTATGCGTTGAGATGGCTGTGCCCAAACCTGGCGCTAAGAAGACTCTGGCCAGCTGAATTTCGCGATCTTAGTTTTTGTTTGTTCCAACTCCGCTTGTTGCACAACTGAGAAATTCCACGTTATAAGTTTGCGGCTTTAGTATTATCATAAGGAGTTAGAATAAATAGGAACAAGGTGCTCGCCTCTCATACCAAGGGTACCGGGTTCAAAACCCGGCCGGTGCAGGCATGGTGGAGGTTTGGCATTTTTTTCCTCATATTTTCCTCTCCCTGATCCTAGTGGGGGGGGGGGGGGGGGTGGGGGGGGGGTGTAGGATCGAGTACCTATTCTTCTCGGATAAGGTCGAAAAAATTAGGAGGGCCCGTGTGCACGTTGCGCACGTTAAAGATACCTTGGCAGTTGGAAATCGAAAAGAGCAGGCCGAACAGGCCTCTGCCAGGGCAAAAATCAAATAAAAATGTATCCACTCCCTCCCCCTCCCTCCTCATCCCACCCACCCACCCCTAAAAAGAAACTACCGACCGGTGCTGCACTGTGGCGACGACGTGTTTGCTCCAGTTGTAACTGATGGCAATGACACAAAGGCAAATTTCCCAAATGGGATTGAAGTAGTTTAAAAATACAAAACAAATAAAATGCCTCCACTTTTTCAGAAAATGGCGATACGACAAACAAGTATGAAAGTCGTGATATGTCTTTGGTGTACGCAACCGCTGTTAAAGCTGGTTAAACCCGCTGCCTCTTCCTATAGAACAAAAAGGATAGTGAAGGAAAAAAAACAACAACACATCTCTTGCCAGCTTTTTGTTGCAGCATCTCTCAGTCTCACTAGGTTAGAAACAATCGTGCTTGTCAGTCAATACAAAATTTCCCTCTTTGTGAATATCACACATCAAAGTCCCTCCGTCACGTGACGACGCTGCTTAAGAGTGAACCCGTTGAACCCGGTGGACCCTCAGTCATGCTTTTGATGGCCCACCCATCCAAAAATTTTGTCATATCAACACTCTTCTGACATCTCCTGACATCTGTTATCATCTGTTTTTATCTCTGCGTTATCACGACAGGCAACTCGACTTTGAACGTCACCTGTTTCATCCCAGGTATTTCCAGCAATAATGAGTGCCACTTTTAACACTTCTTACGCATTTGTAGAGCTTGTTACGCACTGTAGGGCTCAGTTTGCCTTTAAATCCCATGTTATTTCAATCAGTAATAAGTGCCAGTTTTTAACATTTGTTACACATTTGTAGAGTTTGTTTTTACCCTTACATCCCAGGTATTTCAACCCCTCGATTGAAGGGTTTCAATAGACATGGACAGAACACCGTATGTTAACCTACTGCCCTCGTCAAATGAGCATGTTTGGTTGTGAGAATGTTAATAATCAGTGGCTTCTCTTTTAGTCTCTTGCCTTTCTTTCTTTTCTCTTCTTCAGTAATAAGTGCCACTCTAACATTTGTTACACATTTGTAAAGCGTGCATCACCTTTACATCCCTTGCATTTCAAGCAATAACGAGTGCCACGTTTAATGCTTCGTACCCATTTGTTAAAGTTTGTGTCCTCAGTTATAATTCCTGAATGCTATGCACTTTTCTCAGGTAGTGGCTAGTTGGGCCATCTGGCCTTAAATACATAATATAGGATTTTTGTTTCCTCAGTCCTCCATCTTCCCTCTGCCAAATTTTGACGACCAGAACCCCATGTTGGTGTTACTGAGGAAAAAAATATATGAAAAAAGTAACTGTGGTTTTCTGATACAGGGGACAAGGTGGTCTAGAGGCAAGGTGCTCGCCTCTCATGCCAAGGGTCCCGGGTTCTAAACCCGGGCAGTGCAGGCATGTTGGAAAGTGGATTTTTCTCATATTTTCAAGTCCCTGGTCCTATTGGGGGGTAGGATCGAGTAGTTCTTGGAAATTGGATTTTTCTCATATTTTCAAGTCCCTGGTCCTATTGGGGGGTAGGATCGAGTACCTAGTCTTCTCGGATAAGGACGAAAAAATTCGGAGGGCCCGTGTGCACGTTGCGCACGTTAAAGATACCTTGGCAGTTGGAAATCGTAAAGAGCAGGCCGAAAGGCCGCTGACCGGGCAAAATTGAAATTAATAGATTAAAATTTATCCATATCATCCCCCCCCCCCCCCGCCAGAACAAGAAATAATAAAACAAGTAAAGTGAGGTGTAAATGCCAAGGGCAGCGAACCTCCTAAAATAAAGACCTCAAATCAAGGTTTTCTGATACATATAAAACTGAAAAAAAAAGGTAACTGTGTGGTTTTCAGGTATAAATATATATGTATACGAAATGTGACAATTGTCTTTATGTGAAGTCAGAATGGCACCATTATTACCACGACATTATACATATATATTTGTTTCACATTATACCAACCAAGGAAAAACAATCAACATTGAAAAGACAACCCGCCAGAACTCTCTTGCGCCTGTCTCACATGCAGTTACGGAAACAGAACGTGCCTATGTAATATAGGTAGGATTAGCCAGGAGCGAAGCTGCAGAATAAAGGACAGTCTGGATCAAGGTGCTTAGACCGTCTGTCAAAACGTAAAGAGCCACTCAAATCACATACTTAAAATGCGCAGAGGATTCGGCACATTCGACATTAGATCGCGATTCAAAGGTTTTAAAACTAAAGACATGGGCCAACACCGTATAGTAACCAGCTGCCGTGGTCAAATGACCTTTTTTTTGGGAATGTTAATAACCAGTGGCTCCTCCTGTGTAGTTTCTTTCTTTCTTTTCCCTTCTGTGTTTTTCCCCCCTCAAGGACCGATTGTTGGAGTATCTGCCCACTGGACAAAAACGTATTTGTCAATGTGTGTGAAAGAATCATTCACATGGTAATTGGCTGTCCAGAAGGCTCTTAGCGTCCCCCGGCATGTCATGAGATCTGGGGACCTGTTGAGGAAGGGAGACAGGGCGGAAACGATGTCGGGAATATCTGACCAGTTCTCTGGTTGTAAATTTCGAATATGAGTAGTGTCTTGCAAATTGAAGGACGTGAGTGAAGAACGAAGTGGACTCGCTATGGACGCTAGCATTAAGTGGTCAGAGGACAGTCAAAGTTAAAATGGCACACACTAAAGAAGAGGTTGTGGCTTGTAAAGCCCCGCGTTGTAAACAAAGCAATCAAGAAATTTTTACTACAAATCACTAAAAGAATTAGAAATTAACAACAACAACAACAACAGCAAACGCTTTTGGTCACAGAAGACAGGTAAAATGAAATGTTGGGGGAAAAAAAATTTCAAAAATTACATCTATAGACTGCCAATTAGCAAAGTTTCATAGAATGATACAGAAAGTTAGTTTCATATATAGTGTTAAGCTATCACTGGCTAGCAATGAAGGTGTGATATGACAGTGGAAACAGATAAAGAGTGACTTTGAAAGCCTGTGGGGTGACAAAGCAGTGATGAAACGTGGCTTAGGATGGTTCTGGAAAGAGGTTTAGAGATGGTTTTGGAGTTAGCGGAGACTTGATCACGGCGGAAACTGTTTTGGCAGCAGCGACAGAAACTGTTGACATTTTAAACTGTATGAAATCTCACTGTTGAAAATGTGGCCTTTCCACGTATATAATTATATACGGTCAGTTTCAAAGTCAGTTTCACAAGTGATGGTGTATTACACTGTCTGGGCGTAGATATTCGATTTGTCTGACTTTCTCTCTTCTCCGTCGGTATGTAGGTCTGTCTTTCCTTCTCTGTCTGTCTGTCTGTCTGTCTGTCTGTCTGTCTTTCCTTCTCTGTCTGTCTGCTTGTCTTTCTTTCCTCTTTGTGTGTGTGTCTGCCTTTTCCCCTCTTCTTTGTCCGACTGTCTCTCCTTTTCCATCTTCTCTATCTGTCTGTATGTCTGTCTCTCTCTCTCTCTCACATACACACACACTCATTGTCCGCATTGATAACATCATAGTTGCGGCTGATGCAGAGCACTGCTAAGACTTCAAGGTTGAGACTCCTACATTTCCGGCAGTGCTCACGCATTTCTCTGTCTTCTCTATTACTGGAATGTCCACTCTAAACCTTTCACAGAAAATCTTCCACCCACGCCTCCCGCATCACGAGGCCTTTCATGTGAAAGGAAGTAGCACTTGATCCCTAGATCGTGTATATTCGATTTTCACTCGTATTCCCACCAGGTCAGCGGAATCGTTGTCGCATAATAAGAGGCTGGCGCTCGCTAATGAGAGACTCGGGCTTCAGCCGTGGAATCGCTTCAACCATTCATCGCACTCGATACATACTATTTTTTAAGGCTGATCTCTTAATGGCCAGGCCTTGACCCTTTGTGGGTCTTATCCCTTCTCCCCTGTGCTCGCTTCTCTCTCTCTCTCTCTCCCTCCTTTCCGTTTCGTTGTCTCCCCCCCCCCCTCCCTCTCTCTCTCTCTCTCTGTCTTACACAAATATCTCTATCTCTCTATCTCTCTTTGTGGGTGCGTGCATTGGGTGCGGATGTGGGGATGGAGTGGAACAGAAAGGATTGCGTGAAGTCATGACATAAACCCTCCATGCATGTCTCCGATCACATACATCTGGTTTTCGCTCTACAATATCAGGATTATTGTTCTTCAGGTATTCGTCAGCTATTCAACTACAGCAAACTGCTAGTTCGTCACAAAAACAACAACAACAACAATTGTACAAGATCACTGATATCTCTGACATCTGCCAGTAAAGTTTAATCGCAAACCATGTGCGTCAGTGGGCACGTTTGTGTATATGTGTGTGAGTGACATAGTGCGCGAGCGATCGTGCTCGTGTGTAGGTGCACGAATGTCTGCAGCTTTGTGTGAGTGTGTATGGAATCCTGTCTGTGTGTATTCTCCTCTTGTGATCTCTGACACCCCCCCCCCTTTCCTTTTTTCCTTTTAACCCTCGCCTCACGACCATCCGTGACCTGAGTTGACCCTAGCAGGGGCACCTGAAAATGCCTTGGACAGGTTCATTCAGGCATCCATGTGTTAGTGGCCTGTAGTTTCGTGTCATGTCAGTGCTCGGATGTGCCCTCTATGGTAGCCGGACATCTCATGGGGTGATCGCCGGATGTTCTCAGCACCGGGGGGGGGGGGGCAACTACGGTACTGTACAGGTGTTGTGGTCTGGTGGATCTTTAGGCTTGGGTAGTTGTGTGTGGTGTGTGTGGTTCAGGGCCGAGAGGGAGGAGGATATTATATTGGTAGATAGAATGGCGGACAGACAAAGAGATACATGTATGTAGATAACTATACAGCAGGCAGGTAAGCAGAGAAGATAGATAAATAACAGATACACAGCAGTAGAAATAGACAGGCAGACAGACAGATAGATAGATAGATAGATAGATAGATAGATATAGATAGGTACATGGGTTGATGGATGGAGGGAGAGAGGGATGGGTGGATGGGTGACCAGAAGGACGGACGGACAGACAGACATACATACATACAGACTGCTAGATAGATAGATATATGGTCTCTCTCCCCTTCCCCCTTCTCCCCCCCCCCCATTCCCTATATTGACTTTGAATGAAACTGATAAAAAGAAGAAAGGTAAAATGAAGAAATGGAAAGATGGGAAAAGAAGGCAGGAGAAGACCAGCGATTTAGCTTAGTCAGGGCATGAGTTGTTTCCCGTTTCTTTACCACCATCCAATCAGTGGCTGTCAAGTGCTGAGATTTTCCCTGGTGACTTGTGGGTACTCGAGGCCATAGCCGGGACTGAGTTTTTTTCACTCCAACAGTAAACCATTCTAGCTCGACTTCACAAACTGATTTTGTGGCTCTAAACATCCCGTGCGGTTATCAAGGAATTTACGAGCCCCAACCATATTTTATGAACGGGAGCACAGACTACTTGGCCGGATGAGTCTGCGGCCGAAGACTAACGTACTACCAACTCGCAAATCACATATGATTATATTGGACATGTGGCTGGAACTTGGCGTTATTTGGCGAACGAAGACTCATGATTGAAATCGGCTTATGTCGAACAGGGGGGGGGGGGGGGGGAAAGAGAAGTTTAATAAGATTTAGGACTAACAGGGATTTCTCAATGATTATAGTGTGGCCAAAAATGTAGCAACAGTACGAGAGCGACTGAATACGATGAAACTGGTCTATCCATGGGTTGGGAGACTGTACAAGTTACTAACTTGTCCTCTATGACATTAAGCTTTTTTTGGTTATTCACCACCACTGTGGGGCTTGCAAACATATCTTTTTGTTGTTGTTGTTGTTGCTGCTGTTGTTGTTTTTTATCCGCCATTTTATCATTTGGGAAGAAAAAGAAGGAGAGAGATCTCTCCATTTTTATTCTTTTTTCTTTTTGAAAGTTGAAAATGTCTTTTATGTCACCTTTGAACTTTCTTCACAACGACATCTAGTACTGGCCCCGAACTATGTGTCCTGAAATACCAGCATTACAGTTTTATTTTGGGAGGAGAAAGGAAGGAGAAATATCTACGCGTTCTTGTTTTTGTTATCAAGCTTCCATTCCTTCTTTCTGGAGTGCCGCATTTAACTTTCTTAAAAACCGTTTACTCATTCTGGCCCCAAACAATTCTCCTATAATTGCCCTTTTTTGTTTTTTTTAAAATCTACCCAGTACGGGATTGCTGAAATCTGGCACTTCATTTTAACAGATTAAAAAAAAAAAGAAATCAATGTTGGACAACAGATTAAAGCACACAATTATCCTGCCGTGTTACGAAAAGAGACCGAATATTCCAATCTTGATCAAATGAAATTCACTCTTTAGCATCATTGTATAAAATGAAATCTTCTCTATCTTTCTGCCTGGGTTAAATTGTTGCACAAAACAATGGTCGGTTTTGCTCATCACAGAAATGGAACTTGAACAAAGACTAAAGCGAGACATAGCACACGTTCTTTGCGGTTTTTTTAGACGTTGACTGTGTTTTCCCGAAGCATGGCACCATTATCTCACAAGTTCCCGAGCTGTATATCAGTGGTTCTCAACGTGGAGGATATGGTCCGGGGGAGGGGGGTGAATTTGATTTCCAGGGGGTTTGGAGAACGAAGAAAATGACGATAAGGGTGGCGGAAACAATGAAGGGGCCGATGGGGGGGGGGGGAGGTGGGGGGGGGAGGGCAAAAACATGACTGGAGGACGATTTTGGGGATGAATACGGGACAGCCGTTGACCAACAACACGCATAGATGGGTTTTCTGAACAGAAAAAGCCTTGTTTTTTGTTTCGCGCATTTGGTAAAGAATTCTCTGTGTTTTAAAATGAATAATCATTGTCATTGATGAGACTCTGAAAAACTTAACATCTTATTATTATGTGTATAGTCTGAATCTGTTTGTGAAATGTATGTATTGGGTTTTGGTGAGGATTTTTTGTCTTTGGAGAAAGAGGGCAATGACAGAACAGTTGCTTGGGAACCTTAAGGGCCACGCGCACTATCCCGTTTCGCCTGCTGCACGGCGTGCAAACGCAGATTTTTGCTTGCTTAGCAAAGAGTTTACCGTGCTGCACGCCACGCGAAAGATTGCTTGCATTGAACGGGTGGTTAATTTTAACATAGTGGGCGCCGGGCCTGAGGAGGGTATCATGCTAAGCCCAGTCAGACACAATCAGATGCTGGAAGACGAGAAGTGCACGCGATCATCTCCTATATTTTCTTCGTAAATCCGGGAAAACCCTATCATATTATTATTATGCAGTTTTTGCCGTTATTTCTTTGTTGTACATTTTGCTGGCACCATCTGGGTGTGTCTATCTAGACTTAAGTACGATACCCCCCCTATGGAGGCGATTGCCTGAAATAGGTTGAGAACCACTGATGTGTATCATCAATGGCCGTACGACATCTCGATGTTGAGGTCATTGAGAAAGGCGTTCTGTAGTTTATTCAGATTTTCTTAGCTTTTTGTTTTCTTGGCAAATGTAAACAAACTTCGCAGCGCCGCGTGAAGGGAAAAGACATCACATCCCATGCCAATTAATGGGGAATTGCTTAAACAGAAACGGCGGATAGAGTGCATGTTTACCATTGCACTGCTAAGCGACTTTTCAGCCATGTTATAGACGTTTTTGTGAATTTGTCTACAGAATTAAGATACAGATTGTCTTCGTCTCTTACCCGATGTCTTTCAATCATTATACCATCTCTCAATCATTTATTTTTCTATGTCTCCTACGATCCTTCCATCCAACACTTTCACATGACTTGTCCATCTTACATTCTTTCTTCTCCTTGATCCTTATCACCTTCAGCAGTTTTCCCACAATTTCTTCCATTTCTGTGCTTTTTGGATACAATCAGTTCAATCACTGTATTCATCCAGTATCTTTTTTCTTTATTTCCGGCCCTTCTTGATTAATCTCTTATTTATCAGCCTTGGCTTCTACTGTCTTTCCTGTGTCTATTTCCCCCATCCTTCCTGCCCAGGGGCTGTCTGATTCCTCGGCAAACGTTTGATCAAACTGCTCAGTCTCTTTAAGCTATGAAGACATCTGTATGAGTTTTATTACTGCAAGAGCCACCTACCATCATGTTACAGATTTCTGGAGAGAGAATGGACCTTTGATAAAAAAAAAACGAAATATCTGAAGGAATGCTGGCTTTAAGAGCTCCGTGGTGAGGAAATAGCAGCTCAAGGAGTTCAGATCTCACCTTTCTGTCATTTGTGAAACTTTTGCTGTGCATTCTCGTGTAGGTCGTGGTGTTGACTTATAAGGGAGCGGTAATAGAAATTAATTCACGACATAATGAAGTAGTGTGAAAGAGTTGATCATTGCAGCATTAGCCGGTGTTGTGGCCTAGTGGTGAGAATCCCTGGCCCAGCTGCCAGACTTCCCAGGTTTGAATTCCGCTCTGATAGACTGATGAAGATAATGGCTGTGAGTGAGTGAGTTATTGAGTAAGAGAGTTAGTGAGTAAGTGAGTGATTGAGTGAATGAGTGCTTGAGTGAGTGAATGAGTGAGTGATAGAGTGAGTGTTAGTGAGTGAGTGAGTGATAGAGTGAGTGTTAGTGAGTGAGTGAGTGACTAAATGACTGTCTCACTGACTCACTCACACCGACTCACTCACTCACTCATTCACTCACTCACTCACTCACTCGCTCACTCACTTACTCACTCACTCACTCACTCACTCACTTATTCACTCACTCACTCACCTCACCTCACGACCCACCCTTGTCTTCATATCGCACCCATCTCAACACGTGCGCTAACATACTTCATTATCCTATCTGAAAAATTCATCTTTATGATTTCACATTAAACTAATGGAATTGTAAGAAACCAAAAAAAACTTTTTTGATAAGTGATGCTTTGACAGGTGCTGGCCATGTGGCTTAACTTGCGGGTGTGGAAATATTTATTGGATTTAAAAGCGGGTGTTTATTTTCAGAAAATACGTTTGGGAGACTCCAAGGGCAGTGAGAGTTGTTGTTGGGTCTCAGGGTGGAAGGGTGGATGGGGAAAGTGAGAGGCATAGGAAATTCCCACTTTTGTGTGGCTGTCTGTTTTTCTGTCTGTCTGTCTGTCTGTGTCTGTCTGTCTTTCTTGCTCTCTCTGACTCACTCTCTCTCTATCGCTCTTTCCTTTTAGCTCACCTCCCCCATTCTTTCCCTCTCCCCACTCTTTCTCTCTCTCTCTCCCTTCTGTCTGTCTGTTTGTCTGTCTCTGTATCTCTCTCTCTGTCTCTGCCCCCTGTCTCTCCCTTTCTGTTTGTCTGTCTGTCTGTCTCTTTCTCCCCCTCTCTCTCTCTCTCTCTCTCTGTGTGTGTGTGTGTGTCTCTCTGTCTCTGTCTCTGTCTCTCTCTCTCTCATATCTCTACTTTCCTTCACATATGCCAGAAGAAAGGAAAATGCAGCAGCAAGGAAGTTATTTTGAGAATGAATAAAAATGAGGATTGTTGCATTCTTGTCAATTTACAAATCACCTCTAGTAATTTAGGCAGAGTGATTGTCGGGAAGGAGGTTGAGGACAAAAAAAAAGAAATACGGGAGGTAAGAATATAGAATAATAACCACGTGAAATCCTTACAACGCTGCAAGCTAAATTAGTGCAGTTAAGCATTCATCCTTGGGGGCTCCCTAGATGTTGATCTACATTAATTATCAGATTTTTTAATGTATAATTGTCGCCTCTTCAGAAACTGCGTGGAAGAACAGGCAGACGCCTCTGTGTATGAGCAGAACAGAAACGGTGGTGCATTTGAGAAGATTGTATGCTTCCAAGTCCTTTGCAGGAATTGCTGAGGTAAGTTGTTTTTCCATGCTCCAAGTTACTCTTTCTTCCCTGCCCAGTCACTTTCTTCCCCACCTTTCTAAGATACTTCCCCCCCACCCACCCCTACCAGTAGTCCACATGACTGATCAGGGGGCTCGTGTTTTATCTGTTCTAAGCTACTCTTACATCTCTACCAGTTGTCCAGCAAACAGATGAAGAATTCCGTACTCTACCATTACCATGCTGCTCTGTCTTTCCTAAGAGTTGCCATACTAAGAAGTCCTGTATTTATATGACTTTTCAGCCCGCCAGTTCGTGGTCAGTTGTTCAGACAACTTCAACTTTTAACACGCCACGTCAGTCCCGGCAAGCAGTGGCAGTTCTGCTGTGAAACTAATGAAGCTTAAGCTTCAGGGCCCCAAATCCCGGATGGGCCTTGAACAAACGTTTTTTTAATGAGTGAATGTTGGATGTTGCCCTATTGTTGCTGGTTGTGAAGGGCCCCCATGACAGTTGGAGCTTCAGGGCCCCAAACATGTAGATCCGCCTCTGCCAACAAGCAGAAACTGTATATTCAGGACATTTTAATGTATCTCCATCAAATCTATCTCAAAGGACTACTTGTGAAGTGCAAGGGAAGGGAAAGGCAGGGGGGGGGGGAGGGAGGGGAGATAGTACAGGCAAGTCTCGTCCATGATACGGAACTGTTAATGTCTTTTGCCAAAGGACGTCTTTGCTTCCGATGTAATTTCAATACGACACGTGCATTTAATCTAAAATCTAAGCGCCGAAAATCATTTTGAACACTGCGTGTACAGATTTCGTGGTAGAGTTTCTTTCCAAGCCGTAAAGCGCTGACACTTGAAATGGACGTGAAAGATTTGTTGTGAAGCCCTGAGCCGGAAGTCATCGAGACTTTTCGTTAAGCTGATAAATGTGATTTAACTCCAAAGTCTTACCAGAGTAGGTAAAGTCCCATTAATTTTGTCGAGTGAAAGGCCAATCCTACCTGACATTTTTACGTGCTTTGACGAGGTAGCATGTGTCTTTTGGTTCCTTGCATTCGTGTTTGAAGATAACTGGTGTATTTAACAGCGTTGAGGTTTGAATTAGTCTGCTGTAAATACCATGAATTGATGCCCGTGTTAGCGATGTAATTATATAGCGTTTATAGACTGGGCTGCTATCACTAGAAAAGGATGATTCCAGAACTGCATGCCTTGCCACAGTGCCGACACTTCATGTAGATTTCACTGAGTTTATTCATTTTTATCTGTACTATTTGTCTTTTCTAAATATTAGTGTTTTGTGGCTTTCTTTCGCACTTCAAATAAAGAAAATGTATCGCTTAAATCGAAATGAAACAGATTAAATTTATCGCCATCACGAAGTATAGTGCTTTTTATTGCTATATTATTATAAGGAGCGCTTTGTTTCAAATGGTGACTGCACACAACATCGGCAATTTTCTGCATGTGGCCGACTAGGTAAAATGGCCAACAAGTAATATCACTTCCCTAATGAGATCTACAACGCATGTTTAAGACCAGTGGCTCACTGAGTCAAGCCTGCCTCGTCTCGCCCTCGGTTTTAGCGTGAGATGTGGATTCAGGAGTTAAATGGCAGCTCGCGGTCTGGCGAGGCCGAAACAAGATTGTCTCACCAATCAAAACTGTCTTGAGTCAGGTAGCGGAAAGAAAGACAGCGCTCACTGAGTCTAACCCTAAAACATTATGCAGATTGGGGAAGGTCTTCTTGTTAGTAACGATTTAGTGCAATACAGGCAAAGATACTAGAAGCGATAAGATGAGACACTCCCTTCTTCGCACCTCTAAAAAAAAATGTTGCACACAGTTTGCGCGCTGATCGTAGGCGGGGCACATGGCGCATTGCTTGAAAAGAAGGCTTGATAATATAGTGATGAGGTGGCGGTGCAAATTCTGTGCAAGCTAAACACCTTAGCTGTCTCATCTTAATGTATCTAGTATTTGTGATACAGCTGCGTTCTGTCCGGAAAGGGACAATTGGATGCATTAATCAATTTCACTGCGTCAATTGTCAAGTGTGGAGATACAGAACGCAAGAAAACAAAACTTGCAAAGACACCTACAAAGAACCGCCGGCAGTCTAATCCTCCTCACAGTTGATTTGTTGACACGGCGATAAGGCATCCAAACTGCCAGATACTGGCATTTGTCACGTGCACCAGAAATGCATAATTTATCTGGTAGTTTTAGTCAAAGACATTGTCTCAGTGAAGCCAAACATAATCATAAATATAGGTCGTAGATACAGTGGGCTTATCTGCGGTGTTACAGAAAAAGACCGTATGTCCCAATCTAGTCAAATTCACTGTTTACGCCATTTTATGGTATTAAACAGCCTTTGTCTTTCTATCTGGATTATATTGAAGCCCCCCCCCCCCCCCTCAATTTTGTAAGACAAATAGCTTCTTCTGATGATTTCTAAGTGAAATTTGAATGCAGAATGAAGAGGAACGCAACGCGAATTATATTTAAGCGACGTGTAAAATTTGGTTTTGGACATATTCAGTCTTGTGCCATAGTACGGCAGATATGTGTGTTCTGGGCTCAAGCGGCAAGCCAGTAACAGTGGGGCACCTATCTGAGACCTAGATTTGGAATACCCGTGTCCTATATTAGACATACGTTTGTGAAAGCTGAACTATTGCCATATTGAGGTAAAACAATCAGTGCATTTACCGGACGGATTTAGGTAAATACGTTAAAGGCATGACAGCTTTCAGTGTACTCGTAGATGGAAGTGGATGTACGTGGGTAATCTTCACATT
>OZ007578.1:540000-617500 GCA_963931925.1 Onchidella celtica | reverse complement strand
TTCAGAATGTGTGGTCGAGTGTGAATGTCTGTCACGTGCCAACTTCAGGTGATAGAGAAGAGGGGGACACCTGTCGGCGGAGGTGTGGGGGGGGGGGGGGGGAGAGGGAGTCACTGACTGTGTGTGGGCGAGGTTAAGATGACATGTACACGTGTCATTGCATAGTAGTGAAGTTTTGAAATGATTGATGCATGACCTGGTAGCGATGAGCTTCATTGGGGAGGGGTGGCATGAGGTGGAGAAGGGAAATATCAGACAATGGAATGTGACACGATACGATTTTTAGGGTACATAGCTGGGACGAGACCAGCACGTTCAGTCGGTGTTCTGTCTTCATTTCTTTGTTGTAAGTCACACCATTTACTAGCCTGTCGTCTCCGCAACCCACCTCACCACAGCCATTATGCCGTAATCTGTTCATCCAAGTTTTCATCCATTATCATATTAGTTTTCTATGTCATCGTGCATGTCATTGCTGACGTCATGCAACCGCCGTTGTTAGCAGATTGAATGGAGAGATTATTGCCACTAATCCTGAAACAACAACAACTAGCAGGACGGCCGCTCAATGAACAGGTAAAAGAACGGCTACAGTTTTAAAACTAGCGAAAAAGGTCACTGATAAAATGTCACCGGCGAATGCAATCAACACCAATCCCATTGTCTATTTAGCAAGTCAGAACACGGTGCAGATAAATCCAAAACACAACAGGGGATAAGGCAGATAAACGAGCAACGGAATTCCTGATAACAGACAGAAAAATTCGAGTTCGGCGAATGACTCAAGATAAAAAATTAAAATTCTTTCGTCAAGTATTTCTCCATGTCCCTTCTGAGCAATAAAGATTCGCCGCCAACGGCTTTGTTTTCTCACCTCCCTCACCCCTCTCACTGTATATTTCTTTCCCCCTAAAATTTAATCTGAAACTGAATCTAGCCTGGAGATTTTGTCTTTCAATTATCTTGCAATCTCGAGGAAGGGCATTCTACAGGGGTGTCTGTCTGTGTATGTGTGTAGAAGAACTGGATGAGCTCAGAGGACCGAGACGTCTAAGGAAATAGACAAAATTGGTTGTGAGCAATTTTTTGTTTTTGTTTGAGCGAGTGGGACAATAGAGTGTGTTTCCTTTTGTCCTCCGGAGGGCCTTGGAAATATTTTAAAAATTAAGGTTTTAATTAAATTTCTGGTGCCGTTCGTTTCTTTACGAGCCTGGAGTTGTTATTTCCTGTTGAGTGGCTTTGAATTTTTTTTTTTTCTGTCTTGTTATCGGATTATGTGTTTACATTGTTTCACGGCTTCTAGCATTGTCTGGTTCTTAGCATTGTCAAATAAGTGGCGGCGCTTGATTAAATTTGTTTTGTTTGTTTGTAATGGCCTCCCATTCATGCTTGTACTGCGTACCACGTCCGAAGAATGACTGTGTTCTGCCAAAAACCAAATCTTAGCGCCCCCCCCCCCCTCCCCCAATACTCCTACATGTGTAACAAGTCAAAATGATTGAGTGGGCTCTTCACTTAAACACAGAAAATTCCCGTCTGTGTGCAAGCAGTGTTTCAGTCTGGTGATTCTGTTCCTGGGTTGGTGTGCGCGAAGTCATTGAAGTAAATGTCACATCGTCGTCCAATTAATCGCCCGATCAAAACCGACTGGTTAAAGCCAATGCTTTTTTCAGTGAGGTTGTATGAGTTGGGTTGTGCCTGCGGGATCTCATTGAATTAAATGTGGTGATGACATCATCGAACAAAGTCGGCCCGTGTGCGCCTGGGCGTGAAACATCGCATTGAAAGCGAGCTGTTTGCCATTGGTGATACCAGAGAGTATGTATTTATAGAGAGATCTCACTTCCGCCAAATCATGAAACTAGGTCGCTGCGGTAAACAAGAAATTGAAGAACTGAAAGAGACCTTCTTCACTAAAGATAGTGTGCATATCAGTTTACTGTGGTTTGTTCATATTTTTTGGGCTGATTGAAACTATATTGAACCGTTTGTAAGCTCTTACGCCCCGTGGAAATGCACAAGAGGGGGTATTGTTTACCGCAGCGACCTACTTTCCGCTCCATGCCAACAATGGTTTCGCGGAGCCTCCCGTGTCTCTCAGTGCAAATCGACCAATAGTGAAACGTCTGTATACGTACATACTCTCTGATAAAACCATGAAGTTGATGTCAGTCTTTGCGGTAACCAGGGGCTGCGGATTGGAGTGTTGTAGGTGGCGGGACGAAAAGCCTAGCTCGTCTCTTCATAACATTTTGTTGCGCACCCAATAGAGAAGACCGAAGTACGGTTTAGATGTTTTCCTAATGATCACCAGTCTGGAACGAACAATAAACTGTTATGATCTGTAAATGAGCATAGTCTTTAAAGATGCCCTTTTTTCGGATGTTTTGTGATAATCATCACCCCCTTTTTTTTCAGTCTCCCACGAATTTCAATTCTTCCTGTTTTTCTTGACGTTTGCATCCAAAAGCCTTCCTTTTCGTTCAGTGAACGGCTCAAATATTCAGTCCGCGGCGCCCTATACTATCATTTTCTTGTGAATCTGAAGCACAGTCTACACAAAAATGGGCAATATGTGAAATGAGAACATTGGTTATTAGATCTTGAAAGAAATGGTAAAACTTGGGTGTAAACAACAACAACAAAAATTTTTCCATTTCCCTTGGAAGCGCGTAATGGACTGACAGACTACAGCAGGGGAGGGTGGGGTGGACTGACAGACTACAGCAGGGGAGGGTGGGGTGGACTGACAGACTACAGCAGGGGAGGGTGGGGTGGACTGACAGACTACAGCTTTGCTCCTACAGCCCATTGAGTGCAGGGGAGGGTGGGATGGACGCGGAAAATATCTGGACCTGTCATGAAAGTATGTGAATTCTATATTCCTCAGTGAAAAGGATCGGCCGGGGGTATTTCATGTGAATTCTAAAGGTAGATCTCAGACAACAATGCAAAACATGCATGCTGTTTTAGTTCACTTGTCTTGAAAAATGTGATATTGATTTTATTTAACTTTGTGTCACCAACTTTTACGAGGTTTTTAATCATTTGTACAAATGTATCTGCAACACCAGGACGATAAAGAGTTTAGATAGTCTTGGTAATACTAAAATAATCATTGTAATAAAAATGGCAACCTCGCCGACCTTCGTGGATTTGTGTGTCGTGTCATGGATTGTAAATCAAATATTGCCTGGCTTAATCTTGACGACTGCCGGAGATCTGTTTTTACTGACATGGTCGTAAATTTGTCTTTTAATAGCCTGTTTGCTAAGTTTTGGCGGAGAAAGAGCGGAGGTTTTTGAGGGCAAAAGAGAGGGGGTGACGGAGAGAGAGAAGAGACAGAGATGGAGGGGATGGGGAAGTGAGGGGAGAGAGATAGAGATAGAAAGAAGACACAGACAGAGAGAGGAGAGGGGAAGTGAGGGAGAGTGAGAAGGGGCGGGGGGGGGGGAGAATCCGACAGAGGTTGCAAGGGGAGGGGGGTGGAGAAAGAGATAGGGATAAGAGACAGACAGAGAGAGGAGAGGGGAAAGAGAGAGAGAGAGATGACACTAAAGTGGGGAATGTCAGTATGGTAAATACGATACCCCATGCCACACAATACTTTGTACCAATGATACGCCAGGAATATCCTACAGTAGCACGTTTTCCATTCAGCTTGTCTGTCCGTGCAGCTTTGGTGATGTTCGGTATCGTCGTCGTAAATTTCCCAGTCTTATGTAGTTTAGCGCTTGATCTCCAACTCATTACAGTGGCCTGACTAGACCGCCTAAAGACACAACGTATCCGTTCTTCAAACGTGAAATTCTTCTCGATAAGATTGGGTACCGAATTCAATACACATTTCTTCAGGGTATAGATTTTATATTCACTTTGCTGATAAGGTTCCGGAGTCCGTCATATCGTGTCTGATTCCCCTCTGTGGAAAATGTGGGAACATGTTGTTGCATGAGCCCGCATTGTGATGTCATAGAGAAAGTGACTGGACAAAGGTCACCAGGGGCGGTTTGATAAGCGAAAATCTAAGGGTCTTTGAACTGGGGTCTTTGATGCTGTGATCTTCTTAAATCTTCAGATGATGTTCAAATCTGCCACTGAAATCCTCCCCTGATCCAGTAAGTTGGTGGAAGTACCGAAAGCATTTTTTGTTTTTCATATCAGTTTCTCTCACTCTTTAATGGCAAGTTAACCCTCGTAGACAGTGGTATCGCAAAGATATGGACGAAGGTAATTGTGCTTTAGAACTTCATGTGCGCCCCCCCCTCCCCCTTCCCACCTCCGTGGGATAACAGGAGGTAGTAAAAGCATGAGGAGTAGCTGTGACAATGTATGGTTGGTAGTTTTTATTTCAGGGTTTCGGGGTTTGCTGTCAGAGAATTGGTTGAATTAGGAGTGAGAATAAAACAAAACGAAAGTTGCTGTATCTTCTCCTATAACTGTAGATAATGAAATCGTCCACAAATGGAAACCGACACGATTTGAAACTATGTGCTGCTGTTTGTCGATATAGCTGGGATAGCTGTGAAACTCAGCTGGGATAGCTGTGAAACTCAAAGGAATATTTGATCTATCTTATTCCTTTTGAACTTTTGTCAACACACAAGCATTGCTTTTAAATCAGTACTGAAAACATCCCCCGCCCCCACACACACACACACAAAGATACTATCTGACTGGCGAATAAATGGCTATTCTGATAAACACGTCGATTTTCTGAACTGGTCTACGGTGTTGGAAACAAAAATTTTTCAGACATAAAAAGAGAAACCTAAATACATGACCAGTTTTGAGATGGCAAGGTAATTGTACAAGTCCAGCTGTCACTCACCTTTCATTTCCCACACCTCAAAGATAACAGTCTACGGCGGAAGTTGGTCTTTTCTATTCCTTTTTTCCTGGTTTTTGTCTTGGTACATCAGACCTTAACCTCTCTCCAACAACAACAAAACAGCTCAAAGAGCAACAAAAAGGAAAACAAAAGCAAAGAAAGCAATTATCGTTCCTTGCTCTTTCCAACAGTCAAAAAAAAAATGGGCTCGTCCGGGATTTGAACCCGGGACCTCTCGCACCCAAAGCGAGAATCATACCCCTAGACCAACGAGCCGCTGAAACTTATGCCCATTTTCGGTGTAAAATTTAGAGAATTTGAAAATGTAACACGTTTTATTCATCGATCAGTGTAGGGATACAGGCAAAATCAAAGGATTAACATGTGAAGAAAACGAAAGTGATCTGCCGTGTTTGAACAATTGATGAGAGATGGTCCATATGGGCAACAGCTTCTCATGTTGTGTCTGTCAGCAAATAGTTCAGCTGTGCAATCCTGTGCGCCAACTTTATTCTGATCAGGGTGGCCCAGACAACATCTGGTTTTGTTTGGGTTCAAAACTCTTTACATTGTTGGCTAACGCCGCTCCGGTTTCCCTGTGATTCTGACGAGATCCAGCAACTCCATCGTATTTGATAAGATTATATTTAATATAGTTGCTCTAGATCAGTGATCTCAGAGTCCTAGGCCACATTCCCCCCCCCCCCCTTGAGATCCCAGCTTTCTTCAATTTCTTCCCCATTTTGAATTGTCGTTTAATAATTATTTCACCATAATATGCTTTTCCAGTGGTCATTGAGGGGGTTGGAATCAGAAGGACTCCAAGGACCAAATATGGACATTTAAAACTATTTATAGCAGGTGAATCCTTCGTGACTTGAACTTTCTAAAAATAGCAGCCAAGGACACGTGGGGCAATTGGAAGGGTCGGTGTAAGTATTGCAAACGTGCATTAATTTTGATTGTTTTGTACTGAAATGACGTTGTTTTTTTTTTCTCAGAAGCAAAAGCAGTCAAAGGGCACTTTGACCTCTTCTCTTCTAATTCTAAAACCCTTCTCTCTCTCTCTCTCTCTCTCTCTCTCCCCCCCCTCTCTCTCTCTCTCTCTCTCCCCCCCCCTCTCTCTCTCTCTCTCTCTCTCTCTCTCTCTCCCCTCTCTCTCTCTCTCTCTCTCTCTCTCCCCTCTCTCTCTCTCTCCCCCACTCTCTCTCCCCTCTCTCTCTCTTCCCCCACTCTCTCTCTCTCTCCCCCCCCCCCCCTCTCTCTCTCTCTCCTCCCCATCTCTCTCTCTCTCTCTCTCTCTCTCCCCCCTCTCTCTCTCCCCCCTCTCTCTCTCTCCCCCCCCCCCCCCCCACCCTCAAGTTATTGAAACAATATCTGAAACTAAATTTCTTACTAATTGCAATCAACTGAAAAACAATAAAAACAAATCCTTATTTCAATTGATCTTCAAAATGCTATTTAATTTCCTTCCCAATTCCTTCCCTTAGATTTAAAATTCCTACGGCAGGAGCCAGGTGGCTCCCCTTTGAGACCCGCTGTGTTCTAGATCTACACCAAGTTCGATCTATTGCAAACCGCATGACAATGGCGTAGTACTAATGTTTGTTTGCACTCCTTAACCTGGAGACTTCAAGTAGGTCAATAAGTACACAGCTGAATCATTTCTTTAAGGATATTCTTGATCGTCCGACTGTTTATAACAGCCAAGATAATGATTTTAACTTGACGTCGCCTGTAAGATTTTGGTTTGGGCGTAGACAGTCTTTTCCCATATTAAAACGGCGGTATGGCAGTTTGTGCTAGTTGAACTATTTCTCTGCGTTTGCCTTTATCCAATCGTCCACTTAAAATGTCAAGGTTCTATATCTCCACTTTTTGGCTGAATTGAGGTACATACTACACACTACTTCTACAGGCATTCTCCGCTGTGTGTCAACGTATCAAGCGGATTCGACGTGGAATTTGTAAAAACAAAAAGGGGGGGGGGGGGGGAGGGGGGAATTGAAAAATGATTTGCTGTTCTTGGCAATTACAAAAATTGTATTTTATTGTATAACTATTGTAAGTAAATGTATAAATTGTAGTAGGCAGCAAGGAGCGGAGAGAGTGAATGGCCGTGCGTTGTTGTTTTTTAAAAAATGTTTTCAAAGATTGTGTGCAGGATTCTTCTGTATATTTTGAATTGTCCGGTGAGGCCTACAATAAACTTGGACTTGAACTAAAAAGAAAAACATTCTTTGCTCTAAAAGCTGTGTTGGCACGAAACTCGATTTCTCAAAAGTAGACGGAAGGGAGTTAGAACTAGGTCATCCCGAGGGGACGCAATGTGTGAATTCGTGGAATTGCGCCTATGTCGTGTGCAGTGCCCAGGTCTTTCTGACCGTTGTCCCTGCTTATCCAATGTAATACCATGCTGGCCAAGATAACTTTCAAAAATACCATAGAAAAGCTGTGGATCGCGATAGGACTTAGTATAAATTTGAAATTGGGTAAAAAAAACAAAACAACAACAAACAAATAAGTACAGACAAAAGAAGGCGCGGCCAATCCGAACATAAAAATAGAAGCAAAGGCAAAAAAAAAAAAAAGCTGAAGTTGTGTTTTGTGTGCACGAGCACGCGCCAGCGCACACACACACGCACTCTCTCTCTCTCTCTCTCTCTTTCTCTCTCTCTCTCTTTCTCACACACGCACTCACACACTCTCGCTCCCTCTCTCTCTCACACACAAACGCACTCTCTCTCTCACACACCCACACACGCACTCTCTCGTCTTTCGCTCTCTCTCTCTCTCTCTCACACACACGCACTCACTCGCTCACACACGCACTCTCTCTGTCTTTCGCTCTCTCTCTCTCTCACACACACGCACTCACTCTCTCACACACCCACACACGCACTCTCTCTGTCTTTCTCTCTCTCTCTCTCTCTCTCTCTCACACACACACACACGCACTCACTCTCTCACACAACCACACACGCACTCTCTCTGTCTCTCGCTCTCTCTCTCTCTTACACACACACACACACACGCACTCACTCTCTCTCACACATACACACACTGTCTCTCTCTCTCTCGCTCACATACACATGAAATTTAGGGGAGGAAAAAAAAAAAAAGATACACAACCTTTTTGTACCCGGCACTTTTCTTCCAGTCAAGATTCTAATTTAAGAAGTTTGTACTTAAGTGGCGACAGACCAGATGTTACCAGGTGAGAAGTTAGGCATCACCTGTGACACTCGAGTACACGGCAATTCATAAACACACCTGTTTCTTTCTCGACAGAACTCGTCGATCTTCATTCATTAGTATCTTACATCTCTTTTATCTGGGTACTTGAAACTGCCTCTAAATATCCCTAGGGATTATCAGTTTGAGGGTAGACTCTTTGGAAAAATGTCATTGTGGTATTCTGTGTACAATCTTGTGGATTGGTCACCGCAATGAAAGGCGGCGCTCCCTCGTAATTTGTGTTTTTTATTTTGCTGATAAGACGCTTTGCTAAAGAAATAGAATTTAGTTAATATTTGTTGTTGTTTTAAGGCGTGGGTTGTCATCCTTTAGTCGAATTCAGTAGTTTGGTGTTTTATTTTTGCGGTTCATAAAGCGCTACAGTGTGTCGCACTTGACATGATATCAAAATGGAGGGTTTCAGCCATAATTTGTACGCCTAGGCGGTGTAATAAATGAGATCAGGAGATCGGGTAAAAAATCCTGTTTTGTCGTCGTTTTGGAGATTTTTGCACTATGAACACTGTCTTCCAGTGGTTGGAAGTGGAGCACTTCAGTCGGGTGCAAGAGATCCCCGATTCGAGTCCTGATCGAGGCGGGGTTGAGCCTTAGTAATTTTTAATCAAAGGTATTTCTTGAGAGATTCACTTTCTGTCGATCTAACTGAGGCTCAAGCAAGGCGGGTACAGAAGCGTAATTAGAGCGCCTGGGGCTCAAGCCTTGGTCTTCCTGTAGCCTGATAATTGTCCTGAAATAATCTCACTTTTGTTCATGTTCCGATTCGTACCCAGTGTCAGATTCAGATTTCTCAGATGGAGAGAAACAACAGCAGCAACAACAACAACCAACCAACCACAATCAGTTCGCACTTCTGTGGGCCTGTCAGGCCCGATGTTAATGATAAGATGTTGTATGAGAGGTCTGGGTCTGACAGACCCCATGAGGGCATAGTGGGATCAAAACACTGACTCATATGGAATGCAGTCACCCATATATCAAAAGCACTTCTGATAGTAGAAATATGTAACACAACGATTATCATACCTTTTATACTTGCCCTCCAGATTACAGTACTGACAAAGCCAAGGTTTACTTCCTGCTGGTTGGGGCAGATATCGGACTTTTGTAATTGATCACAGCAAGTTGATATCTGCGTGCGATAAGTTTCAATAAAGCTCAAGAATATAAGGGTATGATAAAGTGGATTATTAATCATCAAAACATTCATTTCTTAACTAGAACGAATTACTTTTATGACGGAAAAACAAAACTGGCTTTGAAGTTTTCTTTAATTACAGGGTTCACACTGTCACAAATCCCAGACTGGGAGATGTAATAATTTATGACAGGACAACAATCACGAACAAACAAGTTTAACACTTAACAGAACAACCCATCAGACTCACACATTTATTTAAACATAATCATACAGATAATAGCGCAATTACATACATTATATTATTGAAATTAACTGCCGTACAACGGCCTTATTCTCACATGCACTCTTCCTCGGATCCACAACCCGGTAGTTACTTCCTAAAGGCACTTCGGCCTCAGCCTCTCCCCTCAGGGTCTTAATAGCACATTAATAATTCACTGGCACCGCAGTCTCTCAATATCACCTTCCTATTGTCGTACACCTCAGCATTCCACTAGCACCTCCGCAGGGCAATAACACATTATCATTTCAATAGCCCATCAACATGGCAATAGTACATTATCAGTTCACTAGCCCCTCAACATGGCAATAGTACATTATCACATTCACGCTCATATCTACGTCCCTGTCAGTGGCCAGACTGCCACGACTTTATGTGCCTCTACTGTCCTGCACCGACAGCCTCACTTCTGGCCTATGTGTGGCCTCCGGCCCTATGCTGGCCTATCCCCTGTGCTCATCGAGGTGGCTCTTCGGCCCGTCCCCGACACCAGTCATCACTGGAAAGACTCTCTCACTAGTCTTCTGACTGCTCCCCTTATGTTCGCCCGCTGGGCTCTTACTAGCGTCCGTTCAGTAGGACCTTCTAACTTGCAGTGATAGTAATACAGCGCTTTCGCCTCATTCAGACCCCCCACTACTCACACATGCACGCTTAACTTACTTGTCTACGTGCGTTAATTTTACTCTCCTCCTTTCCCGTCTTTCCCTACTTGTCTGCCGTGAGCCCTTCTTACTCTACACCCCCTCTGTAGCAATCCCCTTAATTGCACTCACTCCACTCGTGACACACACGAGTCGTTAAAAGTCCTTAACGTCCATAAAAAGAAAATATAAGTACTCAAAAAGACCTTAAATTCTGAAAATGATGCCAAAGTCCTTAAAAAGTCCTTAAAATTTGTGTTTCAGTTGAAACATTTGAGATTCAAGTCTTCAACTGCACACTGGATAATTGGTACTTTGAAATAATTGAATTTTTCAGGGTGAATTTACTATGTTTGAACTCTGGATACAGAAACATTCCGTTTCGATCAGTGCTGCACACCACTTGTAAAGTTGTAATACTTCTTGGTCACAGGCACACAGGTCCTTAATTTATTTACTGTGAGTCCTTAGGAAGTCCTTAAAAAGTCCTTAAAATTAGTTTTCAAGACTTTGTAAACTATGAACCCTGTAGTTGGTAAGTTACTCACACACGCTCTTCTTAGGGACTTTGGCCGCTATTGTTAAGGGTGGTGATTTGCATCACGTTCGTCATGGTTAAGGGTGGTGATTTGCATCACGTTCGTCATGGTTAAGGGTGGTGATTTGCATCACGTTCGTCATGGTTAAGGGTGGTGATTTGCATCACGTTCGTCATGGTTAAGGGTGGTGATTTGCATCACGTTCGTCATGGTTAAGGGTGGTGATTTGCATCACGTTCGTCATGGTTAAGGGTGGTGATTTGCATCACGTTCGTCATGGTTAAGGGTGGTGATTTGCATCACGTTCGTCATGGTTAAGGGTGGTGATTTGCATCACGTTCGTCATGGTTAAGGGTGGTGATTTGCATCACGTTCGTCATGGTTAAGGGTGGTGATTTGCATCACGTTCGTCATGGTTAAGGGTGGTGATTTGCATCACGTTCGTCATGGTTAAGGGTGGTGATTTGCATCACGTTCGTCATGGTTATTCTGGCACACGAAGAGGGTAGTCAGACTGAAATATTGTCTTGGTTGGACTCGAATCATGGAAGTGTACCGGAGAAACTGTCTCTTGCAAGGTGCTCTCTCCATAGATACTGGACACGATAAGATGGTACATCTGGGGCATTTTTGCTTGCAGGGATGTAAATCTTTCAGATTTTTTTCTGATTTCAGATTTTTTCATTTTGTTGAATTTTGAGGGTAAATTCCTAGATCTAGAGCTAAATCTATCCTTATTTTTTAATTATTTCAGGTTGTTTCTGTTTTCTTTATTCACGGATAATATATTTTTTCAACAGTAACAAATCGAAACCTAAAAACTACGAATAAAAGCAGTTAATTTCACAACTACACCAATACTATTGTCACGACATTGGTTTACTATTGGTACGACCAATTTTCAGAGAAAATTCTCTGACGGACGAGTTTCCTTCATTATCGTTAGTCCGAGACTCTCTGAGGTTTCAGAGAAAAATTCTCTGACCCACGAAAATAGCCTAGGCCTAGCCAAGCGGCGAAATAGATGCAAGGCAAGGGAAGTAATTCTTGTTGTTTTTAGTTGTAAACAACAACAAGGCGTCGTGTTCACGAAGATTTCCCCTGGAGTTTCATTTTCAGAGCATTTTTTCAAATGCCATTTACACCCTTGTGCTTGCACGGGTTTCGCGCACGCCATCTAGCCGAGACTGCATGGGAGTTACGAACAATGGCGTCTTGGGCAGGAAAAACAGTGGACAACAATGAATCTCGAAAACAGGAGTACCTAAATTCAAAGAGGAAGTTGATATTTGGAAAAGGATAAAGAAAAGTGTAAGGATTGCTTAACTGATTCACATCCAGCGAGTTGTTTTTTTTCAGAAAACACCAGACCTCATATTGCCCTTTTTGGAAGATGGAGGTCAGATAATTATGTGGCTGTGCGGGAGCTTAAAATAATATAGAAAAAAAAGCCAATGGACATTTAATAAAGAATATTTCTTATTGCGACAGTCATGCTGTATTTGCACTATGTATTTTTCAGGTCAGCTACACAGAGCTGCAGCTACTGGTAGTGAGCCAGTTAAGTTAAAAAGTAGTACCTTTCATGATTAAACAAATGGAAGTTTTGAATTTCAGTGCATTCCATATTATGTTAACTTAAATTTAATAACTTTAATTTGATTCGAGCTTTTCCCCCTTGGACCTCCTGATAAGTGATATTTTTGTTTTTCTTTGCTTTTTTTTTTTTTTTCGATAAAGAGGAATTTTAGCTCATATCCGCCCGTCTGTGTTCTAAGATCTTAAGAGCTTGCTTTTCATTTGACACGTGGGCTTGTAATTATTGGATTAATCTCCAAGCCACTTTTGATGCCTAAGTCCTGTGGCTGCTCGTCATCATCAACCTGTCAGAAATATGATAAACCCATAAAATTTATACGCCAGTACAGAAACCCATAAAAATTGATGGCCAACTTTAAATGTGGCCGCGCTGACATTTGTGCGAATCCCATCAATTAACCTTATGGTGTGAGCAGCAAACACTGAGATCGCAGTACTGCAGTAAGTTGGGAAATCCATAGCTTACTCACGTCAACATTTATTTGTCACAGAGACGCAACATCTTTTTCTCCTCTGAGAGCCGTGAAGCTCTGTAGAATTTGTGCTATTCACTTAATTAAGCTCATTATTGTTCAGTTATCTATATATCTAAAGTAATTCTGCCAAGACATTTAGATCTACCAAGTTTTTAAAAAAATACGCTCACAAAAAATATATTACTATTGAAATACATATAGTATAGGTTATTCGTTATATAAGTCCGCGGCAAATTAGAAATCTGATTCTGGGCGGGAAGAGATCCTGTTAATATCCCGGATTTGTTGGGTATATATTATTTCCGTTTCGGCCTTTCATACTCACAAGTTACATGTTATAAAAGTATAATAGCCATGTATACTCCTTTGGTTTATTCATACCGTGTGTAAGGACTGGGCCAGATTGTGCTACCATCTGTAAGCCCGCACCGATCATGTAACATTTGTTGTAGTCAACGTGGAAACAGATGTCACCATTCTGAGGTGGGTCTTTAATCCGGGGATTTGGATCACGTGACAAAATTTACATATCTTACGAGTTAAGAATGTTTATGAGTACTCACATGCGTCTTTGGTATAACAGCTCGTTGGTCTAGGGGTATGATTCTCGCTTTGGGTGCGAGAGGTCCCGGGTTCAAATCCCGGACGGGCCCAATTTTTTGGGGGAAAATTATTTTGTTTTAAGAAAATTGTCATTGACAAGAAGCATTTTCTGGTATGTTCCATTTTTGTAGGATTGTAGGAATGAACAATGATGACTGAAATTAAAGTGTTTATCTCTAGTTTCGCCTGCTTCTGTGTTTCTTGATGTTCATTTCTTCCTCACCTTCTCTTTCTCATTCTCCCGCATCACGAGTTAGTACTACCCGTCAGTTGCACAGAGCCACTTGTCCAAGGGAGCACGACTACCGCACCTTTCAGAATGAGATCAGATTAGATGAGATGTTACTTTATTATGTCGCTGTCAGGAAATTTGTTGTCACAGCACCAGTAACAGTACAACAGTCAATACAATATCAAAGGCACACAGATGCCTAACCCAGCACACATTGCTCACACAACATCACCAGCAAAAAAAGAACATTACTCATGGACACACAGTCAGATCAATCGATTTGGAAAACTCACAACAGCATACTGCATTGGGAAACACTACTGTTTCGAATGAATATCTTTGCTTCAACTATATCCTAGATTTTGCAGCCAAGGATCTGGGGCCACTCTTGCACCTGCAAACTCTTCTCATCAAACAATGGGATATCCATCATCACTCTTGAGGCTGTTATGTGTGTATTTAGAGATTCTGTGGAACTCTCAGTTCAAATCTGTTTGTCCTTAGAGTTGCTGCTATGTTCTACAAGGGCCCAGGTGTTGTTGGCCACATTAAAATGTCATTGCCGCGTGTTGTGTACAAAGAGAATTGAATTTTGGACGTCATTGGCTTATTTAGTTAATTAACAATGTTTAGAATTTCTCCCTTGCCGCCTGATTATGTGTTAGAAGTTTGCAAATGTGTGAATTGTTAATTAACCAGGTGGAAAATCATCTGCTCTTGTTTTGTCTGATGTGAAGTTTCCAATCTAGAAGCTGAATTTCAGGAAAGGCGTAAACGATATATCGAGAGGTATTTGTCATATTGTGGTATGTGACATTTTTGCCGATTTTGAGGGTTTGTCAAAAGGCAGCTAAAGCATTTTTTGTTCCAGCAGGCTTAT
Source organism: Onchidella celtica (assembly GCA_963931925.1). Lineage (NCBI taxonomy): Eukaryota > Metazoa > Mollusca > Gastropoda > Systellommatophora > Onchidiidae > Onchidella > Onchidella celtica. The sequence goes on along the minus strand of OZ007578.1, from coordinate 603,020 downwards.
TTTTCTTGACTTACCTGAGGGGAGAGAGCATGTGATAGAAGGAGTGAGAATGTGATGGGAAGGGAGAGAGAGGGGGGGTGGGGAGAGGGAGTGTGGGAGAGAGAGGAATGAGTTTTTATTACTTGTAAAGCACATTGAGCATTTATTGGAAATGCGCTATATAAATGTAATTTATTATTATTATTAATATAATTTCATGATGTATAAGTGTCTTTCCAAGCGGTTAAAAACTTTTCGAGATATAATTATGTTTGTGACGTCATGTTTTATACATCTTTAACTCTTTTTCCCACCAAACTTCAATCCTCAGTTTCTCGGAAAGGTAAAAATGCACATTATCTGACGATCTATTTATTGTGATTGTTAAGGATACTGGTAAAGAAAATAGGGGGAAGGTAGAAGAAGAGGGAATTTCGTTTTGGAATTTCATGTTTTGTTGGAGGGGAAAATGACAAACTGAATCTTATTTTACAGGAATTTGAGGGTTGAAAGCTGGCCCAAAGTAAGATAACGAACGAAAAAAACAAACAAACAAAAAAAACCGTGAAAGGTTCAAAGTAGCCGCTCTCGTGCTGACGGGTCGTTAAACTCAAACTGACAAACGGAATTAAAGGAGATATCCTGAACGGGTATTTTTGGGGGGTGTTAACTTGAAATTCCATGTCTCCTCTGTCAACAAGTTTAATTACGGCAGTTGTTTCATCTTATGTATTTATGCTAACATTCTGAAGCGTAATTGAACTATCGGAGAAGTCGAAGGTCAGGAACTATCCAACAAAGGAACTATCCAACAAAGGAACTATCCAACAAAGGAACTATCCAACAAAGGAACTATCCAACAAAGGAACTATCCAACAAAGGAACTATCCAACAAAGGAACTATCCAACAAAGGAACTATCCAACAAAGGAACTATCCAACAAAGGAACAGTCCATATTTAAAACGTTTCTTTGTTGTTGTTTTCCCCACTTTTTATTATTCATTTTTACAATGTGCAGTTTCTGGCCTATTGTTGAATCCTAAAGTTTTTCCTGTATATTTTGTTTTTGCTTACAAAAATGGAATGGGATATGAGATGGTAGACTTGGTTCTTTCTGTATTTACTGATGAATATGATCGTAGTTTATGTCACGAGTGGAGTGAGCGATAGTTAATAATTACGGGGGGAAAGGAGGAGAGTAAAATTAACGCACGTAGACAAGTAAGGGAAAGGCGTGCCTGTTGTGAGTAGTGGGGGGTCTGAATGAGGCGAAAGCGCTGTATTACTATCACTGCAAGTTAGAAGGTCCTACTGAACGGACGCAAGAGAAAGCCCAGCGGGCGAACAGAGGGGAGCAGTCGGAAGACGAATGAAAGTGTTTTTTCCAGTGATGACTGGTAGGTGAAACGATGATTGATAATTATGATTGATGTATTATATTATATTCGTCTATTACCATGATGTAAATAAGTATATGTGAGGAATGTGGAAGTCCTTGATATTGGATATAGCAATGTGCGCCATGAGCGATAGATGAAAGTTGAGTTCATGGATTTGTAGCGCGAGTGAGTAGTGTGTACTCCGATGGAGGTGTGTTACCGTAAGATGTTTGGTGAGTGAAAGGTGAACTATTGTGTGTACGCTTCATGAGTTGTAAGGAGAGGTGGAGTGAATAGAAATGGTAAGGCATTATACCAATGTAATGTTATTCTTGTAGGTGCCGAGGTCGGGCCGAAGAGCGCCACCTACGGTGAGCCCAGGGGATAGGCCAGCATAGGGCCGGGGGCCACACATAGGCCAAGAGTGAGGCTGTCGGTGCAGGACAGTAGAGGCACATAAAGTCGTGGCAGTCAGGCCACGGACAGGGACGTAGATATGAGCGTGAATGTGCTAATGGAATGATAAAGTACTATTACCATGTTGATGTGCTAGTGGAATGATAATGTACTATTGCCACGTTGATGGGCTCTTGAAATGATAATGTGCTATTGCCATGTTGATGGGCTATGGAAGTGACAATGTACTATTGCCATGTTGAGGGGCTATTGAAATGATTAATGTGCTATTAAGACCCTGAGGTGAGAGGCTGAGGCCGAAGTGCCTTTAGGAAGTAACTACCGGGTTGTGGATCCGAGGAAGAGTGCATGTGAGAACAAGGCCGTTGTACGGCAGTTAATTTCAATAATATAATGTATGTAATTGCGCTATTATCTGTATAATTATGTTTAATAAATGTGTGAGTCTGATGGGTTGTTCTGTTAAGTGTTAAACTTGTTTGTTCGTGATTGTTGTCCTGTCATAACTTATTACATCTCCCAGTCTGGGGTTTGTGACAGTTTATACATTGACATAACCCGATCCAGAATGTTGATACGTGAACGTTTCTTTACCTTTGAGCTAATAGTTTCTACTATAAAGGTAGCATGGATAAGCTGAGGGCTGAAAGCCAACCCAAAGTAAGATACAAAAAAACAGAAAAAAACCCAACGTGAAAAGGGCAAGGTGGCCGTTATTCTGTCACGACGCGCTGTTAAACCTAAACTTAAAATCAAAAGCTTGGGCAACTGTGAAAGGTTCCCGTGAACATGTGTTAAAATTTAGGTTAATTGCTGGCCAGGAGACATGGTTAAGAAATGAAGAAAAAACGGCTTTAAAAAAAAAATAAAAAGTCTCGATGTAGCCACCTTTGCATCTAAACTAATGAGTCCTTTTGTGCGGAGTACTTTTAATCTGAAGTAGTGATTTGTGGACATTTCATATATTTATTATATGTATTTAATTAAGGTATATATACTTTGTGGTGAATTTTTTTAAAACTTTGATTCATAATTTTCAAATTTAGTGTTCAGTTGTTGTTGTTGTTTTTCTTATTCGCCACTGACTTTTACCTCTACTAAAATGCCTTTTCAGCGTAGAACGGCCACTTATTAGTGTTTTTTAAGAAATCATGATCGAACGGCTTTTTAAGTAAGTTTGAAGCTTGACCAGTCTCTCGTTGATTATAGGATATCTATTAAATGTCATAGTTGCCATTCTTTCAAGCATCCACAGTGTTTAAACTACCCAGCAGTGTTACTGCGAACAGTTGGTAATGATCGATGTCTGTGGTGGTAAAATTTGACATTAATGATTGTGTCGAATCGAGGGTGTTGATTTAAAATATTAATAGTCGCTTTTTCACCGGAGCCCTGAAGTTTTTGAACCTGAAAATATAATGAAATGGAGCGTGCCAATGTCATCTCTAAGAGAGTCCTTCTAACAGCTTTGCAGCCACGAGAATTGAAAGCCATCTTCTCATTCATTGTGATAGTAGTAATAATAATAATAATAATAATAATAAGGAAGCAATTAATCATGAAAACGAGATGTCTATTATACAATGTTCAGGGACGGCATGGTCTCAGATGGAGGTGTGTCTTTGGATACTTTGAGAAAGAAAGGAAACATTTAAAATGCCCAAATATTGCTGACATTCGAGAAACAACTTTCGACTATCGCATCAAGCAGGAAAGAGGCAATGGTTTCAAATATAAACTAAGTCTTGCCTGTCATAAAAAAAAAAAGAAATCCGATCGACTCCGGAAAAGCCAAATAAACTTGATTTAAGAAAGGCAGACACAGGGGTAGTAAAAAAGCCTGTAGCTATTGGTCTCCATAAATTGAATTGGCCCTTGGTAAACAAGCCTCTTGCAGTAATAGCTCTACGAAAATAAATGTGAAAATAGTACGAATTGGTCTGGCCTGCCAACCATTTCCTGCTGCTATGGAAAGGGAAAAAAAACAACAACAACCGGCGTCCCCGGACTCTGGGTTTTTCCAACCGACTCCCGCATCTAAGAAAAACGTGGCTGGCCCTATCATAAAACAGGACATATGCACAAGACCGACATTTACACGAGAAAAAACCCCAAACAGTTTACTTGGAATAATATTCATCAGGCCCTTTCAGTATAGCAAATAGCCAGTCCAAATTTATGTTCATCATCATCAATGCGCACGAGTTCAAAAAACCTTCATTTTACCGGGGATGAGAATGAATTTAAAAACTCTCGTTATCTTAAATGCATATAAGTTATAAAAATAAGCATTTGAAATACTCTGCTCCATTATAGGAAATAAAAAAGGAAATTTCCTTAAGGCATTCATAGAATATTTCAAATTTCTCTCTCCCCCCCCCCCCTCCAAAAAAAGCATTAGGCCTGGAGATCCATGGAAGAATTAAGGACCGTCAGCCTATCGTGTCGTTTCTGAAGGAGGCCGAACTCTAGAAGTTGATTTGACAGATCTTAATCATTTGCAAAGTTCATAATTATACACATACTTTACAGTGCTGGCCTTATCCCTTTAGATTTTTAAGTTCACCTTCATCTGGTCTTATTTATAGGAATCTGGGGGGGGGGGGGGGGGGCTGAAAGCTAGCCCAAAGGTGGATTAAAAAAACACAAAAACGTGAAAGACGCGAAGTGGCCGTTATTGTGCCGACTTTCCGTTATATCCAAACTCAAACTCAGTCTGGCAAAAAACAGTTGCCATCTGCAGTAGCCAGTTGTGCCAATACACTTGGGCGGTTTCGTGCCAGGGTCAACGATATTATTATGCTCAACCCTCGCCCTGGAAGCACCGTGGCGCGCGTCCATCTTCATTCAAACCATTAGTAACCGCCACTGTAATAAAGTGACAAAGGAAGCACACAGGAACTAAATTGTCTCGTGACGTCATTTTTAAGATGCTTATGGCAGCGCGCCTGACTTAACCTTTAGTTCTCCAGTAATCACGCCGGACCGTGGCACGTGCGTCCAGGCAGATGTTCACAGTCATGTATACCCGGCACCTCACACACCGGTTTTTAATGAGGGAGGAAAATCCCCCTGAATGTGTGGCATGGAATTGCCAACTATCAGTAAGGCACTTTTTAACTGAATGTGTAAAATTTCATGCATTTATCCGACAAAAGACGCCACGCCAGCCTGCGGATCCATGAAAGATTTATTTTCTAACGTGGATCCACAGCGCGTCTTGTCCTTACTGAAAGAGGCCAAGCTATTCTTCAAGTTCCGGATCTGGAACAGACATCGACGATCATGGTTCGCCACTCATTCCTCCGCTCCGCTCGGATGCTCTCAAAAAGCCCATATTGTCCTGGTTTTTCCCTGTCGCCCATCTGTTCAAACTCTCTAGATATGTTATTCTTTGTCTACCTCTGCTTTTTTTTGGTCCTCTATTTTCCCAGTTAGAGCAAGATGTTCAAGACCTTTTGGGTCGATTCGGGTGTCCCATGAACTGCAATTGTCTTCTCCTAATTGTTTTTAGTAGTGATCGCTCCGTGCTAAGATCTACAACTCAGTTTAAAAACGTTTATATACATTTACAAAACTCTTTGTAGATAATGTATAAAAACATGTTTTGAGAATTCACCTAGGTATTAAAATTAATACGGAACCGTGTACTTCTGTTTTGTGAAATGTAGAATCTGTGAATACCTGACGTGTGGTGAGTACCAAATAAACCGTGAAAGTCGCAAAGTGGCCGTTATCGTGCTGCTGCGCCTTAAAACTCAAACTCAGACTCGTGGCAAGGCAGCTCACACACATTCATCTGTCCTGCTCTGTCGCTAGTGTTCGCGGAACGGATTTTTCATTCAAATTCAAGAGGTCAGCCTTTTCGAACAAAGCAAAATTCTGCAATGAAAGTTTGCCATTGGTATTATATCAGAGCTCCTCTAATAACCGAGGGGTATTTGCCATACTGTTGCATGAGACATTTTGTCGATTTTGAGGTTTTGTCATGAAAGTGGTTCTTTTCTGTCACTCCTAATTTTATTAAATACAAGTGTCATATGGGTGAATTTTTCTTGGGCGTCTTCATGCGCCTTTTGATATTGAAGCGCATTGAAGCCCCGATTTTACACAGCCCTTCAAATTTTCAATCCTCATTTTTTCGAAAAGGGAAATATGCATATACTACAATATGGAAAATACCCGACATATTGTCAAATGTTATTACATATCTTTTTTTTTTTTTTGAAGTCACAAACATCACAATATTTTTGCTTGCTTAAAGTGTCATTTTGGCAAGGTTATAAGGAAGGAACTATGCTTAAAGTGTCATTTTGGCTTAATCAAAATTAAATCACTCCTCCCTTTTTATTTATTTATTTTTAATTTTTGGATATTATTATCAAGACAAAGAACACGGAACAAAAAAATTGGGCCCGTCCGGGATTTGAACCCGGGACCTCTCGCACCCAAAGCGAAAATCATACCCCTAGACCAACGAGCCGCTATAAGAATGTTATAGTGTTGGATTTAAATATCACACATTTGCCAATAAATTAGCAGATTACGCACTGTCACGTGACTCGAAATCTATAAAAATGGTCACCATATGGTTTCTGATTGATCTTTGATGTGGTTACAAGCCTGGAGTCTTTCAGTAGGATACAAGGAGTTTGGGCGTACGAAAAGGAGAGAGAGACAGAGAGAGAGAGAGAGAGACAGAGAGAGAGAGAGAGAGAGAGAGAGAGAGAGGGGGGGGGGGTTTAGGGCCCGCCCTCGGCCCCAATTCTGTTTGTTGGGAAATTCTGAGTTTGTGAAAATTTGTTCTTAGGGGCAGAATAATTAATTAGGGGGTTTTGGGTGATCATTCAGTGTATATTGTAGAAATTACTAAAAATAACTTTTCTCACCTTGAGTTCGTATGGAAGCTGCAGCCGAGCGATAAATTCCTGTGTATCGCTGGTGATACTTGAGGACTAGAGGGTTAGAAACGCGCGAGAAATTTGATTGGATCTCGCTTGGGTGGGGCGGGATTTAAATGCGGGATCTCCGGCATTGGAGCCGAGCGCTCTAGCCACTGGGCCACGGTGTCAGTTATATCTAACATCATACCTAATGGTGTTTCTTGGTTAAACCTAGGATTGCTCTGTGAACGTGGCAGTGGATAAGACATAGCTATATTCTCAGGAGGAGCAACGGGGCTGTGTGTGTGTGTGAGAGAGAGAGAGAGAGAGAGAGAGAGAGAGAGAGAGGGGGGGGTGATCAGAGACTGAGAGGGATTGGAGGAAACGGGACAGACAGACAGACAGTAAAATAAGGCAAACAGAAAATATAGCCGGGGGTGATTAAGGACTTGAGACAGAGGGAGAGGGCGGGGGGGGGGGGTATAGAGAGAGAGAGATAGAGAGAGGTATGATAAAAATGATGATGATGTACCAAATTAAGCCTCATTTGGGTATAGTTCATTACTTGCATTTAATTAAAGGGCACGGCAATATTTTTGCTTAAAGTGTAATTTTGGTATGGTTAGAAGGAAGAAAGGAACTATGCTTAAAGTGTAATTTTGGTATGGTTAGAAGGAAGAAAGGAACTATGCTTAAAGTGTAATTTTGGTATGGTTAGAAGGAAGAAAGGAACTATGCTTAAAGTGTAATTTTGGTATGGTTATAAGGAAGAAAGGAACTATGCTTAAAGTGTAATTTTGGTATGGTTAGAAGGAAGAAAGGAACTATGCTTAAAGTGTAATTTTGGTATGGTTAGAAGGAAGAAAGGAACTATGCTTAAAGTGTAATTTTGGTATGGTTAGAAGGAAGAAAGGAACTATGCTTAAAGTGTAATTTTGGTATGGTTAGAAGGAAGAAAGGAACTATGCTTAAAGTGTAATTTTGGTATGGTTATAAGGAAGAAAGGAACTATGCTTAATAAAACTTAAATCACTCTTCACTTTTTTTGTATTAAAATTTTTGGATATTATTATCAAGAGAAAAAACACAGAACAAAAAATTGGGCCCGTCCGGGATTTGAACCCGGGACCTCTCGCACCCAAAGCGAAAATCATACCCCTAGACCAACGAGCCGCTATTAGAATGTTATAATATTGGATTTAAATATCACACATTTGCCAATAAATGGCAGATTACGCACTGTCACGTGACACTAAATCTATATAAAGGGTCACCATATGGTTTCTCATTGATCTTTGATGTGGTTAGAAGCCTGGTGTCTTTCAGTAGGGTTTGGGTGATCATTTGGTTGGCTCAGTGTAGATTGTAGAAATTACTTAAAATATTATCTTTTCTTACCTTGAGTTCCTATGGAAGCTGCAGCCGAGCGATAAATTCCTGTGTATCGCTGGTGATACTTGAGGACTAGAGGGTTAGAAACGCGCGAGAAATTTGATTGGATCTCGCTTGGGTGGGGCGGGATTTGAATGCGGGATCTGCGGCATTGGAGCCGAGCGCTCTAGCCACTGGGCCACGGTGTCAGTCATATCTAACATCATACCTGATGGTGTTTCTTGGTTAAATCTAGGATTGCTCTGTAAACGTGGCAGTGGATAAGGCATAGCTATATTCTCAGGAGGAGCCACGGGGCTGTGAGAGAGAGAGAGAGATTGAGAGAGGGAGAGAGAGAGGGGAGGGGGGGGGGTGATCAGAGACTGAGAGGGATTGGAGGAAACGGGACAGACAGACAGACAGTAAAATAAGGCAAACAGAAAATATAGCCGGGGGTGATTAAGGACATGAGAAAGAGAGAGAGAGGGGAGTGCTATGGGGAGAGAGAGAGAGAGAGAGAGAGAGAGAGAGAGAGAGAGAGAGAGAGAGAGAGAGAGAGAGAGAGAGAGAGAGAGAGAGAGAGAGAGAGGCGCATGATAAAGATGATGATGACGTACCAAATTAAACCTCTTTGGGGTACAGTTCATTCCTTGCATTTAATTGAAAGCCACAGCAACATTTTGTATTTGATTTTATTAAAACTTGTTTTCATTGAACTGTATTTCAAGTAAGATTTAATTGATAGCAAGCTTAAACTTTACCCTCTAATTACGGACAGAATGTACCTGGTGAACAATGCAAATTGTCAGTAGGGATTTAAGGGAGATCCATCAAAGACAGTAATTGTCTTTTTTTCCTCGAAAAATAAAGAAATTAAAGAAGTAATTGAAGAAATAATTTTTAGAAATGTATATATACCTCGTACAGATGAAATGGTTCGCTTAATATAAAATCAGGTTATGTTTTGTTATCATTTAAATGCAACATGACACTTGCAAAATATAATTTTCTGTTGGGGTTACCCTAGTTTTGTGGTATTTCAAAAGAGCGTCCTGTTGCCTGTCAGACATTAAAGATAACATGTAGCTGATATTCTAGAAATCATTTACAGTAATTTACGCGCAAACGAAGCTGTGAATGGAACGTGTTGATATTTGCCATTTCTTTTACCTGTGTCGTCATTCGTGAATCATTCGGTGAAATGAATCCTATTATTTGTTGTTTTTGATGTTGTTTCTAAATAAAATAAAGCTTACTGTTAATCGATACTTTTAGGCAAAAATTGAAATTATAGGCTAACCAAAGCCGTAGCTGCTGGGATTTCAAATGCGTAAGTCAGTGTTTTTTTTACTGCAAGAGCTAGATCTAGTTATGAAAGAGTTTTGAATTCTGAAAACCACCACTCTAATCACTGGTCAGTTTTTTTCCTCTGGAAACAAACAGTGATGACAGTGTTAGCAAATAGGGTGTTTGTGTTCTGCTTCTTAATATCTTATATAGAGGATAATATATCCCATCATATGACGGGGTAAGGAAATGATCGGGTTAGAATTACGAGTAGAATGGATGTAAGTGCCATTTGGCTGCTTTTGACAAAAAAAAAAAAAAAAACTAACAACATTCTAGTATAACCGAATTGAATTTAATAAACATTTGCCAAACTGACATAAGCTCTTCGAGTAAATCATTAAGATATTAAATTGGATTTGTTTATACAGAAATGATGTTTTTTTTTGCAGTCAAATAGCTCTTAGATCCCTTCTAGTTCATTCTAAGCCCCTCAAATGATGTTTTGGTAGGAGGGAGGGGGGAAGAGATAAGAGTTGGGGGAGATGTTGATATCAGAATGTTTAATTTTTTTTTTTAGAGTTGGCAGTTCTGAGACTACAATATCTATTAACTTAAAAAAACAACAACATATATCCAGTGTTTGGTGTATCTGTACAAGAGGTGTATTAAAGAACTGGCTATAAAACGGAGCACTGGTAGTATTCAGATGAAACTTTCCATTAAACGACTTTGTCATTAATTCTAACGGTGATGAAAGCATGCCCTCCGGTGATAGGCTTAACGCTTTACAGTAATATTGAACATGTTATAATTATATGCAACCCAAACACCGTAGCGAATTTAATGTCCTGCAGGCATGGTCTTTTCATCAATACACTAAACTTGTAACAATGCAGGCGTCTCCAGTTATTGCAGAAGGGCTTAATGTTGGACAAGAATTTTAATTAATATTTTTTATCATCAAACGTAATGTATGACTGTTTTATCGCAAATTTGATCAGTTAAAAAGTTTAAAAAAAAAAAACAACCCACAAAAAAGCTGCTTCTGAAAAGGTAAACTCCATGCCAGACAAGAGGTGTCCCAGGTCCTGAGCAACACAGTTGCGGCTTTTCAGTTTGTGATGAGAAAAGAAGAAAAGATAACCTGTAAGATAATCCGCTGTGATGTCAATCACAGTATTAATGGACAAGATCACTGTCAGTAGTAAGTAATTTAGGTGTAAATACAAATTCTTTATCAGCACAAGTTTGCCATGTACATTCTGTCATATTATCTGAGCTAAGATTACGTTTAGAAACCAGATAAAAAGAAAAAAGGAAAAGAACGCCTCTGAACTGTTATTGTAAGCCTTCTCTTAGCTAGAGTCATCTCAGTTCACTGCTAACATTCTTACGCATTTTCATATTTTGTGATTTAAGCTGGGATATGATTGTACTTGTAAGATTATCTGTTGGGATGTGAAGTCGCAGAGTTCAATGGACGAATTCATCCAGCGCCGCCCCCCCCCTCCCTCCCCTGCTGTGGTGCAGGACTGACGTCATTACTGTAAGGTAGCTCCTTCTTCTTCCCATATCTCCCCCCCCTCCCCTGCTGTGGGGCAGCACTGACGTCATTACTGTAAGGTAGCTCCTTCTTCTTTCCATATCTCCCCCCCCCCTCCCCTGCTGTGGGGCAGCACTGACGTCATTACTGTAAGGTAGCTCCTTCTTCTTTCCATATCCCCTCCCCCCCCCTCCCCTGCTGTGGGGCAGCACTGACGTCATTACTGTAAGGTAGCTCCTTCTTCTTTCCATATCCCCTCCCCCCCCCCCTCCCCTGCTGTGGGGCAGCACTGACGTCATTACTGTAAGGTAGCTCCTTCTTCTTTCCATATCCCCCCCCCCTCCCCTGCTGTGGGGCAGCACTGACGTCATTACTGTAAGGTAGCTCCTTCTTCTTTCCATATCTCCCGCCCCTCCCCTGCTGTGGGGCAGCACTGACGTCATTACTGTAAGGTAGCTCCTTCTTCTTTCCATATCTCCCCCCCCTCCCCTGCTGTGGGGCAGCACTGACGTCATTACTGTAAGGTAGCTCCTTCTTCTTTCCATATCTCCCCCCCTCCCCTGCTGTGGGGCAGCACTGACGTCATTACTGTAAGGTAGCTCCTTCTTCTTTCCATATCTCCCCCCCCCTCCCCTGCTGTGGGGCAGCACTGACGTCATTACTGTAAGGTAGCTCCTTCTTCTTTCCATATCCCCCCCCCTCCCCTGCTGTGGGGCAGCACTGACGTCATTACTGTAAGGTAGCTCCTTCTTCTTTCATATCCCCCCCCTCCCCTGCTGTGGGGCAGCACTGACGTCATTACTGTAAGGTAGCTCCTTCTTCTTTTCATATCTCCCCCCCCTCCCCTGCTGTGGGGCAGCTCTGACGTAATTACTGTAAGGTAGCTCCTTCTTCTTTCCATATCTCCCCCCCCCCTCCCCTGCTGTGGGGCAGCACTGACGTCATTACTGTAAGGTAGCTCCTTCTTCTTTCCATATCTCCCCCCCCTCCCCTGCTGTGGGGCAGCACTGACGTCATTACTGTAAGGTAGCTCCTTCTTCTTTCCATATCTCCCCCCCCTCCCCTGCTGTGGGGCAGCACTGACGTCATTACTGTAAGGTAGCTCCTTCTTCTTTCCATATCCCCCCCCCTCCCCTGCTGTGGGGCAGCACTGACGTCATTACTGTAAGGTAGCTCCTTCTTCTTTCCATATCCCCCCCCCTCCCCTGCTGTGGGGCAGCACTGACGTCATTACTGTAAGGTAGCTCCTTCTTCTTTCCATATCTCCCCCCCCTCCCCTGCTGTGGGGCAGCACTGACGTCATTACTGTAAGGTAGCTCCTTCTTCTTTCCATATCCCCCCCCCCTCCCCTGCTGTGGGGCAGCACTGACGTCATTACTGTAAGGTAGCTCCTTCTTCTTTCCATATCTCCCCCCCCTCCCCTGCTGTGGGGCAGCACTGACGTCATTACTGTAAGGTAGCTCCTTCTTCTTTCCATATCCCCCCCCCTCCCCTGCTGTGGGGCAGCACTGACGTCATTACTGTAAGGTAGCTCCTTCTTCTTTCCATATCCCCCCCCCCCTCCACAAGAAAGAAAAAAACCACAACACCGCTGTTACAGAGTGGGTATTATGACTGCATTTTAAATCGAGAGGTATTTATTATTTACTCTTTCGTACCATGCCACACACTAAGAACAATCTGAATAAGTTTCATAAACAGACCTGCAGGGCCACAAATTTAATTACATTAAATTTCCTAACAATTTTGTCTAGATCTCTTACATACTAAAAGACAACATCAGCAGCATCAAATGAAAATTCAATAATATGTCACTAGAAGTCTCCTCTAGATTCCTATAAGATTAAGATCATTCTGACTCACTAACAATTTAAGTACTAGTTATATATCTCTCAGATATAGTCTGCCTACTATCTATCAAGCAATCTACTAATGTCTCTGGCGACGATGTCCTCTCAGCTATTTGTGCCTACCGCTTATAATGGATCAAGCTCGTCAATATAAACTGACGTAGTTAAGTCTATTGGATCTACTCTATAATGGGCTGGCAATTCCCAGCCTCATCCAGACAAATCAATCCCAATTCACAGATGTGTATGCCAAACATTCATACTCGTTGCAAGTCAATATAATTCTTTGTCTTGCATTCTTGGGTAGCACTCCTAGCATATGCGGCAATCCTGTCCTACTGGATAAATTATGTTCAGCTCCTCGTTCATTGTTGAATCATCAAAGGACAAACACTTACACTTGGTCCCTGGTATAGGAAAACCAGGGAACAGTAGACAATAGCAGTGGGCATATCTCATTCAAGCATATGGCTTCATCTCAATGTCTATAGTGGACTAGACATGAATCAACAGTCTTATGATTCTTCAGGCAGAATCGTGCCGACGCCTGCACAGATTGGAATTTTCTGTATGGAGTAATGGACATAGGTATGGCTACGCTTTTATACTGTGCAGCCACCTGCAAATTACCGTCCAAATCCCTAGATTTGATTGGTGCATCCATGCGAGCTCATCTCGAAGTATTAATATATTCTACGTGGGAGTTGGTCACGGCCTTGTACTAAAAACAGACAAGGTCAATTTAAAATGTCAAAACAATTACTGAAATCTTTAAACCCTCGTGCTTTCTACATTTTATGTACGAATTTCTGAACGCGACTAAGCGTCTTAAACTATCTATCCTTATTCACCCCTTCTCTTCCTTTCTAAGTGTTCATCAAAATCACGGGGTCGAGAATTGCACTGTCACCCCTAACTTATCCATTTATTCTATCTCGCCCCACTTTCTTTCCATCTCTAAGAAAAAGTGTTTCAAAAACAAACTGTTCACGAGAACAGTTCAAGGACAATTTACGCTGGTTATAATCAACGCGACCGTGAAAAATCAAGTCCTTGCAAGTCGTGACCCAGCACGACAATTATAGCATTAACCCCTGACAACCGCAACCAGGTTTTTTTCCCCACGTTTCATGCCAGTCATTATAGGGAGTCAATGGCTGCAACTTCCTGATTTATCAAGACCAAAGTTGTCAAGCATAGTATGAATCCACCATTTCCTGTAATTCATTCAGAAAGTTGGACAGGACGAAATGGCGGATGTATTGAAAGAATAATGCTATCGAACGGAGCCCACCCAAGTGCCAGCAGGCTAGCTGCTGGAGCAAAGATACTAAATACAACAAGATGAGACAGCTAGCGCATTTAGTGTGCAGAGATTTGGCGTCGCCACCTGGCAGCGAATGTATTGAAGCCATGAACAATGCGTATTTTACAAAGCAAAAACAGGGAAAATAGTGAATTTTCTTGACTGTTCAGCTGTCACTGTAGGCCTTGATTGAAGCCACTTATTTTATAACTTCAAACATTGCAGGCAAACTCTGGCTTTTTGTTGCATTTGCTTTGTAACCAATCGGAATCCTTGATTTATCATTATGTCAAGCATTCTTTTCATGCAATGTGCCATGGGCCCCGCCCCCAATCAGCGCACAATCAGTGTGCACAATTTTTTCAGAGACTCGAAGAACTCGAAGAAGGGGTGAAGAGAGGGGTGTCTCATAGAATCTTTGGCTGGAACAAGTCGGCCAGCTGATGCAGGCCGCTCTTACGGAAGGCGGGCCTCACCCCTCGTGAGAATCATCATATTTTTTAAAGCACGTCATGACTCAAATTTCATCTTTCTGTGCTCGTTTTTGGGTGGAAACGTCCACAACATCGGCGTAAATCCTCCCCCATCTTGTAACTTTACGATTCTTCTGTTTGAGTGAATCAATATCTACCTCTCTCTCTCTCTCTCTCTCTCTCTCTCTCTCTCTCTCTCTCTCTCTCTCTCTCTCTCTCTCTGTCTCTCTGTCTCTCTGTCTCTCTGTCTCTCTCTCTCTCAAAGAATGAAGCCTTTTTTTTTAAATTCACATTTGCACCTGGTTCTCTTTGAAGATGATAAAAACTGAGTGCATTTCGCTGAACTGCTCATCATCAGGCAATTCAGGTTTGAGGAAGGAGAAGAGAGAGAAAAAGAAATTTTAGTAGTTTTGTTTTCAGAGGAAGGAAAGTTTGAAGAGAGGCAAACAGAGTGGTGGTGGTGGTGGGAGGTGGGGGGGGGGGGTGAGGGATTCACCCAGAAATTGAATTGTCGAGTGGTTTATGAAGTGAATCGCACTCGTTTAACAGCTAAAAATGTCCAACTTGATGAGATATCTTGAAAGTATTTCAAATAAACCTCAAAAAATCAAAAACTGTCTCTCTTTTTAACCCATCCCCCAGCCCCACACACACATACACACACACACAGCCGGTCTGCTGTCAGTATACTCCGTGGATCTTGTCAAATGTGAGATTGCTTTTCTTCTTCTTCTTCTTCTTCTTCTCCTGTCTTTCTCTTGTTCATTCTTCTTTCTCTTCTTTTTCTTCACTGCCTCCTCTTCCCCCGCCTGGCCTTGTTCTTCTCCTCCTACTCCCTCTTCTTCTTCTCTTTCTTCTGCTTCTGCCTCTTCTTATCTTCTCCTCCTTCGGTTCTTTCTTCTTCCTCTTTTTCTTCTCTTCCCTCCTTTGTCTCTTTCTTCTGTTACTGCGTCTTCCTCTCCTCCACCTCTTGTTCGTTGTTGTGCTCATTCTTCTTCTTCACTGCCTCCTCTCCCCTCTTCCTCCCCTCTTCCTCCCCCCCCCCTTTTGTCGTCCCCGTGCTCCCCCTTCTCCTTCTCCTTCTTTGTCTTATTCATCTTCTCTTCTTCATCTTCTTCTTCTTTGTCTTATTCATCTTCTCTTCTTCATCTTCTTCTCCGTCTTTGTCTCCTTCTCCCCCTTCCTCCCGTTTCTCTCATCCTCCTACGCCCTCATCTTCTTCTTTTTTTCCCCTCTCCTCCTCCTCCCTCTTCCTCTTTCATCGCCTCCTCCTGTTGTTATTTATGTATGTTTGAAACAGGCACACACACACACACTGTGGCCAGTAGTTTTGATCAGGCCCCAGGGCGTTTCTCACCCAGGAAGGAAATAAAAACCTCCCACAAAAAACGTGTTGACAGACTTGACGGTAAAGTCGACACCGCGCCCAATTGATGGGGAGATAATGATTTTCCTGTCTAGTGCCGTCTTGCGTTTATCCGGAAGAGAGACACCCCAGGGTTTGCTTAAAGGCGGAGAGATAATTTTACGTGTCAAATCTACCAGGCCGATTGATTTGTCTGTTGCTTGGTGTGTTTGTGGATGTGTGTGTTTGTGTGGGAGGTTTATAGTTTTGAAAAAAAACACACAACTATATTAGGTGAAAATTTAATCGGCCACCAGGCTGTTTGTTTATTCATCTGTCCGTCTATCTATCTATCTATCTATCTATCTATCTATCTATCTATCTATCTATCTATCTATCTATCTATCTATCTATCTATCTATCTATCTATCTATCTATGTCTATCTATCTATCTATCTATCTATCTATCTATCTATCTATCTATCTATCTATCTATCTACCTGCCTGCCTGCCTGCCTGCCTGCCTGCCTGCCTGTCTGTCTGTCTGTCTGTCTTATTTGTCCGTATGTCTGTTTTTCCTTCCGTCTTAACCCCTCTCCCCCTCTCTCTCCCTCTCTCTCTGTCTCCCCCCCCCCCCCCGCCCCCTATCTCTGTTTCTCCTCCGAGTTTTCTGGGCAGCCCAGACGCTTAAACATAGTAACATTTAAACAAAAAAACACCCGACTCTTAAAAACGCAAAAAATCTCATGCCAAAAAACTCCTGTCTAATATATTTACACAAACTGTTGCTTAGAATCTTTTCATCTCATCCCAATTTGGATTCCATCTGTTTTGAATTATTGAAGTATACATTTTCATCCCTGGAAAATTGAGGTTTGAGCAAAAGGGTGGTTTATGGGTGCAGATTTATGAGTGAGGGCAAAATATTCTTGAGTACACCGGGGCTTGGTGCAGGTTCTCTCTCTATATATTATGTATGAATCATTTGCCGGTATTATCTATTTGCCGCTGCCCGGGCAACATTAAATAAAATTGATCCCTAACATTCCCTCCCCCTCCCTCATCCCCCCCCCCCGAAATAAAAAAAAAAGAACCGCCGACCGGCGCTGCACTGTGGCGACGACGTGCCTGCTCCAATTGTAACTGGGCTGCAATGGCACAAAGGCAAATTTCCCAAATGGGATTAAAGAGTTATACAAATACAAATACAAATACAAATACAAAAAATGATCACCAAACATTCTTAAAACTCTATAGAGTGCAGGACCGGATTTATGGAGGGGCAAAGGGAGACACATTAGCCTAGAGGCCACAGGTGCTCGCCTCTTAGTCTTAGGTCAAAGGTACCGGGTTCGATCCCAGGTCGGTGCAGGCATGTTGGAATTTTATTTTTCGGGGGAAAAAATTCCTGTCCCTGATCCTATGGTATTTGGTAAGTAGGGTCGAGCTCCTAGTCCTCTCGTGTAAGGACGAAAAACTCGGAAGGTCCGTGTGCACGTTGACAGACAAGAATTGCAAACAAAACTTTGCCTACAATTTCTTAGTAAATCCGGGAAAATCCTATCATGCTAAGCCCGACCGGACACAGTCAGCTTCTGCGATTATTTCTTTGGTGTGCATTTTATAGGCCTTTGCGAATTATTTGAAAGAAAGGAAAAGTCCATTAAATTTATTTTTTCTGATGTCGCTTTGATTTGAATTTTTCTTGTAGTCAGCCAGTTTTATGTTCACTGCGAGCGTGAAAGGACTTGACTACCAATGAAGGAATACGCGACGTGTTTTTCCAAGCGTTTGACGCTTTATTAGGTTCTTCCCCCACAAACACTAATCGCTTTGAAGACAGTTTCCGTCAAAGAACTCCAGAGTCTCACCGGTGCGGAAGGGATGTTCCATTTCCTGCAGGGATCCAAGGAGGGACCAATTCCTTTCTGAGTCGTGAGTGTTTCATCTGATTTCAGAAATCTGATTTGAAATGAAGTTTAGGGAATCAGTTCAGTTACATTCAGTTCTGTGGCGGTTTCTCAAACTCGAGGCTGAGATCTACAGTTTGATTTTAAAAACGTTTATGCACATTTACAAAACTCTTTTACAAAACATATATATACAAAACAGCTTTTGAGAATTTTACCAAAGTAATAAAATTTATACGGCGGATTCTCAACTGGGGGCCTGAACCTGGGATCCATGAAAGTATTATTTTCTAACGTGGACCAACAGCGCATGCTATCCTTTCTGAGAGTGGATAAGGTCTACACACTTGATTTAAGGACTTTTATACCCTTTTACAAAACTCTTTTCAGATCCCTACAGATCAACTTTTGAGAATTAATTTTCCCAGCATAATAAGCATACGTATCTACTGAATTCTATGTATGAAATTTAAATCGACGAAGCCCTGAATACGAAATATAGATTGTTCCCAAACAGACCACGAAAGGCACAACGTGGACGTAATCGTTGTGATACGCCGTAAAACCCAAAACTCAAACTTAAACTGAGAACTGTAGTGGCTTTATCGACATCAGAGTCGGTTGACTCAAAATTTTACTTTTTAAAATGATGTTGAAAGTGTTGGTGGTCTCATTCATCAGCTGGCCAAATGCCCGTAATACTGTCTTGCAATGTTTGAACTAACGGTCAGCCTACCAGATTCATCCCATTCCGCAAAGTCATAGTGAAACGGATCGTAGTGGCCCGGTGCTGGCATCGAGAGCGAGAGGTCCTGGTTCGAATCTTGCTGAAGGTAAGGCCCAGTCTAGCTGGTATACTAGCCTGGACGTATAATTCTGTTCAACCAGCAAAATACCCTCAACGCTATGTTGCAATGTTTGAACTAACCGGTCAGCTCACCAGATTCACCCCATTCCGCAAAGTCACACTCAGTGAAATGGACCGTAGTGGCCTGGTGGTTACGATGCTGGCATAGAGGGCGAGCGACCCTGGTTCGAATCTGGCTAAGGGATGAGGCCAGGCTAGCTAAGGCTAGCACTGAGTCAAGTCTGTTTTGCATCGGTTTTGACTCAGACTCCAACTTGTTAATTTCTTTGGGTTACTTTCTTTGAATGGGTTACTTTCTTTGAATGGGTTACTTTCTTTGAATGGGTTACTTTCTTTGAATGGGTTACTTTCTTTGAATGGGTTACTTTCTTTGAATGGGTTACTTTCTTTGAATGGGTTACTTTCTTTGAATGGGTTACTTTCTTTGAATGGGTTACTTTCTTTGAATGGGTTACTTTCTTTGAATGGGTTACTTTCTTTGAATGGGTTACTTTCTTTGAATGGGTTACTTTCTTTGAATGGGTTACTTTCTTTGAATGGGTTACTTTCTTTGAATGGGTTACTTTCTTTGAATGGGTTACTTTCTTTGAATGGGTTACTTTCTTTGAATGGGTTACTTTCTTTGGGTTGCCTTTTTTTAATGGGTTATTTTGTTTGGGTTACTCTCTCTGGATGGGTTACTTTCTTTGAATGGGTTATTTTCTTTGAATGGGTTACTTTCTTTGAATGGGTTATTTTCTTTGAATGGGTTACTTTCTTTGAATGGGTTACTTTCTTTGGGTTGCCTTTTTTTAATGGGTTATTTTGTTTGGGTTACTCTCTCTGGATGGGTTACTTTCTTTGAATGGGTTATTTTCTTTGGGTCACTTTCTCTGAATGGGTTACTTTCTTTGAATCAACAGCGGGACAGAGATGACGTTTCGGTCTCGCTAGTGCCCGAGGTCCCGTTTAAATTAATATTCCAGTTTGACTTTCAGTTTAACGGCACGTCGGCACGAGAACGGCCACTGTACGCCTCTCATGGTTTTTTTGTTCTATCTGTTTGGGCGAACTGTTAGCCCTCAGTTGCCTTTAGATAAAGATCTAACGGGAAAAGGCCCGTACTGTAAAGTATGTCTAAGCATTTTAAATGTGATAAAAGTCTGTTAAATAGTCCATACTTCACACTAACACCGAGGTAGAAACAGGTGTGACCCGGTGCGCCATGGGCATTGTTCATTTCTCGTGCCCTCTTCTCTGCTTGAGGCAATCACGTGTGGGCGGCCACGTCGTTCCTAGACTTTGATTTTGCAATAATTGTCTTTATTATGCTGGAAAAGACCAAAAAAAATAAATAAATAAAACTTCAGCTGTACGCCTTGTTTAATTTTGTATCCCATAAAATAAGCTGTTTTCGAGCGTCATTCTCCGTTTCTTAGCGGGAGGTGGGTGTCACAGATTGTGTGTGTGTGTGTGTTTGAGAGTGGCATAGACAGATAGACAGATCGAGAGAGAAAAGGACAGACAGACACAGAGACAAAAAGAGAAAGACACCTTGAAAGAGAGAAAGAGAACAAGACAAACAGATATTGATAATGTAATGTAGAGCATTTATAGAGCGCATATCCATTTAAAATGCTCTATGCGCTTTACAGAAACAACATGTCAACCACACAGCAGAATGGAGCTGCCGGCGAAGCGCTCAACATACTGCACTGCTTCTTTCTCTCTCCCTGTCTCGCTCACTCTCTCTCTCTCTCTCCATCTCCTTGATGGAGAGAGGGAGAGGGAGAGAGAGAGAGATGTTGTCTTTGTGTGTTATCATATTTAGTTTTTGAGAGGTGTTTTGTGTGTATCAAGAATCGGTGTTTTGCGAGCAAGATGTGCGTGTGTTTGTGTGTGTAGGTGTGTGTGTATTTGTTCCAGACGTAAGATTTGTGTGTGTGCTTGTTTGAGCGTTCGGATATTTGTGTGTGTGAGCAAGTGTGTGTGTGTGTGTGTGAGAGAGAGAGAGAGAGAGAAGGTGGGGATAGAGAAAAAGATTATCTGTGTAAGCATCACTATTGGTGCTGTTTTTGGTACCATTTTCATCTGTAAAGCACCCGGGACAGGTCGTGAGATGGACATCCGACTCTGAGACACATCACACAGTCTGGTCTCCTGGGCTGATGTCAGTACAAACACTGGGGCCCGGGGCTCCAGAGCCGGGAGAAGGGAGGTGAAAGGACGCCATTGATGATAAGGAAATGGTGAGGTGAGAGAGAGAGAGATGCAGAGATAGAGAGAGGAGTCTGGAATCTGTCTAAACCAGTGCCATTGTGAGCCACTCAATTCTCTCAAGACTATTGTTGATGTTACTAAGTCAACATACTTTGTTGTTCTTGAACATTTTCCCTCGCTGCCTCTCTTCCCTCTCTGCCCCCCCCCCCCTCTCTCTCTCTCTCTCTCTTTCCTCTTTCTGTCTTTCTATCCTCTTGCTACTCTCTCTCTCTCTTTCAGACTCCTCCTCTGTCTCTGTCTTCGTGTGTCTGTCATTCTGTCCCTGTTTTAGCGTTTGTCTGTCTGTCTGTTTCTCTCTCTCTCGCTCTCAGTGTGTAATTGTCTCTCTGTCTCCATATGTTTTTCTGTCTGTCTCCTATTCTCCCCCTCTCTCTGTCTCTCTGTTTCTCACTTTCTCTCTGTCTGTCTCTTTGTCTTTCTCATACACTCTCACTCTCTTTCTCTCTGTCTCTCTCTCCCTTTCTGCCCCTCTCTGTCTCTGTCTCACACTGTAACTCTGTCTCTGTCTTGGCCTTTGTCTTCATGTGTCTGTTTTTCTGTTGTCTGTTTGTCTGTCCCTTCCCCTCCCCTCCCCCAGCCCCCTACACCCTCCCCAGCCGCGCCTTTCCTGTATGGGATTCCCAAGAGTGTGTCACATGACAAGCTGGCAAAATAATCTAGAATTTAGATTCAGACTTATCACCGAAGAAAAAGAAAAAGAACGTGGAAATTTGATTTCAGTTTTCTAAGAAATCTGCAGTGCCCTCCCATTTGTCTCCCTCTCTTTTGTCGGTAAAACTAGTAAAAGAAATGAAACAGTCAACTGCGGGGCTTGCAGAAAGTGTTTATTTTAACGTTTTTGGGGCCTGTTGTTATAGTGTTGTTTCCACGTTTTATAGCGTTGTCTTGTCGGATTTTTTGTTGTTAAGACCTGCAAACTACGTCGGTTCTATACTCAGACAGTTTCTCATATTATTATAACGATGGCAGTCCTGTAAGGAAAAGTTATCTCAAGCGATGATGCACTTTTGTCCTCAATAGAAAAGGCGAGACGTGTAAGCGTAAACTTTGCTCTGGAAGTTGAGCCAGTTTTTTTGCCGTCTATAGGTTAAAAAACATCAGTCAGGTGAGACAGATGGTTGAGACGTCTAGGAGACGGTTGACGTTTTCAGAGTGATATTTGTTTACGTGGACTTTCAAAGTTTTTTTTCTTTCTTTTTTATGTGCTGGTTTTTATTATTTTGTTGTTGTTCTGCAGATTTCTAGCAATTTGTTGAAAAAACTTGGTTTCATGCAGAAATATTTTATGAATCTTTCACTGTCCTCAACGAGTTGGGGATGTAAATGATGGAACTCGCCAGGAGATTTTCTCTTTTGTTGTAAGGGATTGACCCAAAATCGTCTAGATCGATGCTGTCTTGCTTGCCTTCTTCTTAACCACAATAATAACAACAACTTTCTCCGCCTGCTACACGCCATTTTAAAAAAAGACGGTGTTGTCTGACCGTCGCGTTCCGGTGTCTGTATGGGCGGCGTAGCCGGCAACAAATCGTCGGGTCTGGTCTGACCGTCGGGTTCCGGTGGCTGTGTGGGCGGCGCAGCCGGCAAAAAATCGTCGGGTCTGGTCTGACCGTCGGGTTCCGGTGGCTGTGTGGGCGGCGCAGCCGGCAACAAATCGTCGGGTCTGGTCTGACCGCCGGGTCTGATGTCGGTGCGAGTCTAGCCTTAATGTCGTTATTGGTCCCAAGCTTTTGGTGCAGGTAGAAGGAAGTTTCCAGATTTAGTGGCATTTTAGCTAGTGAGTGAGTGTGTGTATGGGTGGAGGGGGGGGGGGTGCTTTTTTTTGGTGTAAATTTTGACATAGTTTTTTAATTTTGTGCATAAGTTCTTGTCATATCCAAAATACAGGTCTTTTTTAAATCTTGACAATTAAGAAAAGAAAATCTTTCTTCTACTATCATCTATTAATTTGTTACTTCAGATGATTGTTTATCAGAAAATAAAGGGAATAAGCCGAGCAACTGCAGTTGGTACTTTGGAAATTCTAATATGAGACACTCGGAGAATTAACGAGTTTCGCGCTGTTTTCTATTCTCGCCGTTTACTCTTTATCTGCATTGCTTTCAGTCCTCTCTGAGCCTCACTCTTTCTCTCCCTCTTCAAATCATCCCTCCCTATCCAAGCCGCACCCATGGTGACCGCAGTTCTTACTTTGCTTTGTCTCCATTTTCTGAGAAATTGGAGATCCTTTTGTATTTAGAAGAGGTACAACGAATGCACATTTTGACACTTGTTTAAAATGCGTTGTGGCACTTATCAAGCTGTTTCACAGTTCCAATAATTATTCTGACTCCTTATCACAATACTAAAGCCGCAAACGTTTTAACGACGAGTTTCTCTGTTGTGCCAAAACTGGAGTTGGAACAGACCAGAACTTGGGTCACGTCATCCTTCCCTCGCCTGGAAATTCGCCTGTCTTCATGAAGGGGAAAACAGGTTTTACCTGGTCATAGGCGAGGTCATTTTCCACCCTTTGCTGCTCATCACTGGCGCGGGTGACACGCATTCGTGACATCTGCCGTCTCCTCAGATTACGTGTCCCTTTTTTTGTTCCTGTTTCTCTACCCCGGGACGTGAAACGTGTGTAGTGCATACGCTCACCCACACGGGCTCAGTGGCTTATGGCTAACAGAGAGACGGAGAGAAGGGGAGGGTGCTGAAATGAACAATGGAATAGTCAAAGAGAATGACAGAAAGATAACAATATCTGATTACGTTTGACGTAATGGACTTTTGGGAACAACATGATGAGGAAGACATCAGACAGAAAAGAATGGAAGATCATTGTCGGAGGGCTACATCCTGCAGTGGATGGACAGTGCCTAGGTGAAAGGTGAAATGGACTTTTGACTCTTTCTCTATACTCAATGGGCAGAGGTTTGAGTCAGGTGCAAGGGGTACAAGGTTCGAATCCCACTATCCGTATCCCGAAAGTAACGCTGGGCGGTATGATCTGTCTATTTTAATTACTCTCACATAACGTTGCATTGTTATGTCACAACAACATTGATCATTGTCTTGTTTGCTGTTGTTGCAGGGTGGGGTGGAGCTGCGATGCCAGGAGGTTGGTGTTGAGATTATCTGACTGGTGCGCCATGTGAGGCCAGAGCGAGGAGTGCTTAGACAGCGGTACAGGATGGTCCAACAGGTGAGGTGTTTTTTTTTTTTAAAATTATTTATTTATTTTCACTACTACTTACCTCTCTCTCATTCTCTCTCTCCCTCTTTCTTTCTTTCTCTCTCTCTCTCTCTTTCTCTCTCTCTCTCTCACTCTCTCTCCCCCTCCCAGATCTCTCTCTCTGTCTCTCTCTCTCCCAGACTCGCCCTCTACCTAAGTACCTTTCTCTCTCCTCTCCCCCACTGGTTGATGTAATACATACCCCTTTCTCTCTCACCTCTGTCTCCGCCCTCCCCACTCACATTGATGAGATCTCTTTCTCTCTCGCTCCCTTCCTCCCTAGCCCCCTCTCTCATTGATCAAACCTCTCTCTCCACCCCCTCTCTCCATCCCCACCTCACCCTCTCCCCTCCCTCACTGATCAACCCCCCCCCCCCCCGGTCAACCCCTCTTCCCATCTCTCATTGATCAACCTCTCTTTGCAGTCTACCTCTGTCTTTCTCCCTCCCTCCCTGTCTTTCTCTGTCAACCCTTTTCGACGAGGGCATGATGATTCTTAAACTTAAAGTCTGGTTTTTGACCCAAGAACAGGTTTTGGAACTGCCCGTCAGCATCCCTGATAATTAAAGCATTTTTTGAATATTTTTTTTTATTACTTTAACAGATCCCTACAACTTATTTTGTTACAGAAAAAAAAAAAGACGCAACATTTAAATTCTTTACCGTAACTGAAAAGCGTCTGCACCCTTCACAGAAACCCTTTCTCCCGCCATGATTATAGGCTTTTCATGCTTTGGAAGCAAAGCTCTCCTTCCTCATCTCCGATCGCACGTACTATGTGGATGGTCCCAATGGGGGAAGATTATAAGACAAACTAATTTTGAGAGTAGCAAGGTCTAAATCAGTGTTTCTCAGGTGGGACGTGGGATTTCAGAATGGAGCGTAGGGATAATACAGTGTACCAACGTGTGTCCGATCATGGTGGAGTGCAATTTTTTTTTTATAAACTAGTTGTGAAGTTCCCGGCATTATCCGGGATAGATCTGTGAACTCACCGTTCTATCGCTGTCTGCCTTTATGGTGTACAATAGTAACAGTTTCCAATTTTCCAGATTCCATGCGCCCCAGAGCACTATGCACTCATTTCTGATGGGGAAATTTTGCGCACGGAAGTGAACGCGTTTTGATATCGTTTCCGGTGCCATGGGCTTGCTACTGGGAGCCAAAACAAAGATCATTGTATTTTACTTTTTTTTACAACTTTTTATTTAAAAATACCTGAAACTTGAATCAGCACAGTCGGTCAATACAAAAGCGATTGGTCTGGATTAGTTGACACTTAAGAAAATTAATTTTATAATTTTTGAAACTGTCATTTAGGCTGTAGCGTCGAGCAAAAAAATGGCCAAAATTGCACTACAATGAATGTCTCCGGCCACCATTTTTTTTTTCATATATAATAAGATTTGAAGTGGCGCATAGGACAAACAATGTTGAGAAGCACTGGCCTAAATATTATTTAGGCTCACCGCACCCTAAGTTCAGTTACTTATTCATGAATTTCCTCGGTGTGAAGTGTAGATCTAAAACGTATGGTGAGTTATGTCGAGTTTCTCACATTTTTTTCACTGTAATGTTATACCTGTCAGAGAGAAAGGCAGAACGGGAAAATACGAGGACGGTAACTGTTGTGCATCGGGAACCTTGTTGAACAGACAAACAACCTGTCTGGTACATGTACATGGCAGTTGTAGGTTTCAGTGGCGGGGTGGACGGGGTGGCGGGGAATGGGCGTGGGAAGAGGCGTAGATCCTACAAGAGAGAGAGAAAGAGAGTAAGGGAGGGAGAGAAAGAGAGTAAGGGAGGGAGAGAAAGAAACTGAGCAAAAGAGAGAGGGAGAGAGAAAAAAAGAAAGAGAGAAAGAAAGAAAGAGAGAGTAAAAGAGGCTGAGAAAGAGAGAAAAAAAGAAAGAGAGAAAGAAAGAAAGAGAGAGTAAAAGAGGCTGAGAAAGAGAGAAAAAAAGAAAGAGATAAAAAAAGAAAGAGGGAGTAAAAGAGGCTGAGAAAGAGAGAAAAAAAGAAAGAGAGAAAGAAAGAAAGAGAGAAAAAAAGAAAGAGAAAAAAAGAAAGAGAGAAAGAAAGAAAGAGAGAAAAAAAGAAAGAGAAAAAAAGAAAGAGAGAAAAAAAGAAAGAGAGAAAGAAAGAAAGAGAGAGTAAAAGAGGCTGAGAAAGAGAGAAAAAAAGAAAGAGAGAAAGAAAGAAAGAGAGAGTAAAAGAGGCTGAGAAAGAGAGAAAAAAAGAAAGAGAGAAAGAAAGAAAGAGAGAGTAAAAGAGGCTGAGAAAGAGAGAAAAAAAGAAAGAGAGAAAGAAAGAAAGAGAGAGTAAAAGAGGCTGAGAGAGAAAAAAAGAAAGAGAGAGTAAAAGAGGCTGAGAAAGAGAGAAAAAAAGAAAGAGAGAAAGAAAGAAAGAGAGAGTAAAAGAGGCTGAGAAAGAGAGAAAAAAAGAAAGAGAGAAAGAAAGAAAGAGAGAGTAAAAGAGGCTGAGAAAGAGAGAAAAAAAGAAAGAGAGAAAAAAAGAAAGAGAGAGTAAAAGAGGCTGAGAAAGAGAGAAAAAAAGAAAGAGAGACAGAGAGAGAAAAAGAGTAAGATAGGGGGAGAGAGAGAGAACTAAGAAAGAGACAGGGAGAGAAAGAGAATGGCAAAGAGAGAAAAAGAGAAAGAACGAGAGAGAGAGAGAGAGAGAGAGAGGTGAAGCTGAAATTAACATGAGAAAAAGTGTAGTTTCCTTGAGAAAAACTCTTGACTTACAACAAAACCACACCCAACCAAAGTTACGAATAAGAACGAAGACCAGCAGAGAGCGGGTGTATCTAAGAAAGGCGAAAATTCAGAAACATTGAAGAATATGCTAAAGAATATTTAGATTCTTCACGAAAACGGGTACATACCAGGAACTGTGTGGACACGAGTACGCTACATAGCTCTGACAGAAGAAAAAAAGAGTTTATAAAAGAAAGAGATTTTTGTTAAGAGACCGTATCAGTTTAGATAGCATGCTATAGGTGAACCGTGAACACAACCCTCTATATTCTCTATTTGGCTTTGTATCTACACTACGGGCCATTAACAACAGCCACAAGGAAGCCTTTAAACCGGCCGTAAAACTACATACTGTACTGTAGGTAGCAAGTGAGTGAAAGGGAGGCGTCTTTTGGCAGAGTAAGACAAACATTTCACGTGAAAGCTTGTGTGACACTAGTGACAGCGATTGGTCCTGATAGTCACTGAACCGGTGAGGCTTTCTTAAGGATTTTTGTGAATCATAGAGTGATGATGGCTCTTTTGCGGAGAGAAAGAGAGCCAGAGAGAGAAAGAAAGAAATAGAAAGGGAATGAAAAAGAGAAAAAGAAAAGAGGGAGATAGCGAGAAAGAGAAAGAAAGAAAGAGGGGGAGAGATAGAGAGAGAAAAAGAAAGGGAGAGACAAAGAGAGACAGAAAGAAAGGGAGAGACATGGAGAAAAAGAAAAAAAAAGAGAGAGAAAGAACGAGAGACAAAGAATGAGAGAGAGTGAGAGAAAGAAAGAAAGCAAAAAGAGAGAGAGAAAGAAAGAAAGAGAGAGATCTCCTGAACTGCGATAGTAGGTAGGAAAGGAAGCAATTCGGGGTCATGAATCAGGCGTAGTTAATTGAATAGTTATTTGTACCATTAGTCTGCGTACGTGTATGGCTTTCATTGGACCTATTCCAGCATCTAGTCCAGAGGTTCTTGACCTTTTCAACCAGTTTCTCCCAACCATCAAGTCCCACGGCTGTATTTCCTCCCCAGCAGTTCAGCCAGTTTAGTTTCCAAAAGCTGTTTAATGAAATTTTAAGAATTCTGCAAGAACTGTGAATTTTGTAACTCTCATGATTGTGGCATCGCCAAGTCAGTGGAATTAGGCAACGAAGATTAAGCTAAGCGTCAGCAGAAATTATGATGTACAATTTGGGATGAAGAAAGGAGTCATAAAGCTGGAAACGTCAAAGGCCCATCAAGTAGTGAAACAGAAAGAATGTTTTCAAATGTCCAAAAAAAAAACACCAAAAAACAAGGTTTGGGTAGACACGGAAACTTTCTTTCTTTGTTCAACTCGATGGATTTCTGCCGTTTCCTTCTCCGTGCAAATGAACACACAACTTTGTCCTTCCACACAGTACATGAAATAACCAAATGGGTTTTTACAGGACCTTCCACTCTTTTGACGAAAAAAAAAAATCTAGATCTAGCTTTCCGAAGACGAAGTAGACTTTAACAATTTGTGTCCTTTCTTTTAATTTGGTGGATCTATAGAAAAAAATAATTCAAACTCAGTTGTTGTTTTTTTGGGGCGGGGGTTGGAAGGGGGGGGGGCGGGTGGGGGAGTTGGATCTGTCTTTTGTTCATGGTCACAACTGCTCCCAGATTAAGAACCACTGATCCAGGCGTGCAAAAAAAAAAAAAAAGATCTCAGGAACTTGGCTTCATTAAGCTTACTGAACACTTTCCATGCAGAACTTATATATAGGAAGATCCCGCGAATTCTGCCATACGGAGCTCAGTCACGGATGAAGATGTACACAATAGGACGCTGTTTTGTAATGGATAAACAGACAAGTAAATAAATGGTCAGTTGATGTGATTTAGAGTATGATTAGTAACTTAACGATGTGCATTCGCTGAATGAGTCAGTGCAGTATGTCTTCAGGCAGTAAGAAAACTGAAGGTCTGCACAAGCCAAGCCATAGTTATAGCGCAATAGCTAAATTACAGCTATGGACAAGAACTATGAGCTGCATGACAATTGATAGGAGATGAATGCGTGGGGAAAGGACTGTGGCCGACTAGGGACAAAGAAAACTTGAAGGCTGATGGCGTACTGAAACTCTCTTTCTGCCTGCTGATTTAAGACAGTTTTGTCGCATCCAGAATGGTGAGACAGATTTGTTTCAGCCTTGTCAGTGTGCGAAGCCACGTTTGACTCCATACTTGACGTCTCACACGAAACCGAGAAAAAAACAACAACACCGATTCAATGCGTCATTCGCCTAAGGGGTAAGTCAGGTCAAGGCTGGCGTAGGCGCCAAACGGATGGCTCACCGCCTGATTATTATGCATTACACGAAAACACAACTCACTGCCCACACCGCGACTCGCAGCCCACACCGCGGCCCACACCAGCCTTGGTCTGGCTTACCCCTAAGAGAATAGCGAAGAGACACTGACACATCTCCAATGCACTTTTTTTTTCTATCTTGTTTGCTTTTGTTTCTGTTGCAACATTCTCATGTAACCTGACATTTTTGTCCCTCCTGTAGACAAGACAGTGTACTTGTATTAAAAGGTGGGAAGAACTAAATGCAAAGGCCCTCGTGTACTGTGGTGAAGGTGGTTCGGTACAGCTAGAGAGACAGGGGAAAATTTAGTTCAAGGATACACAACAGAGTAAGATCAAATGTCCAAACACACAAACGAACAACAAGATGAAAAAGTACGGAACAAACAAAGTAGAACGGGAAAGAGAATGAAAGAAAAAAAAAAAAAACAGGAATACAAAGAAGAAAATGTTGAAGAAAGCAGGAAAAAAAGAAGAAAGAATAGAGAAAAAATAGTGGAAAGGTCGCAGGGCTGCATTTCCAGCCTCATACTTTCTTACACTCACTTACAGACGTATTGGTTTTAGAATACTGCAATATGCCACACTATGAGTTGGTTCACCACTAGAATGCCGGCAATGAACTGCCGTGGATAATTATTATTTGGTGTACATGTGTCGGCTGTAAATTTGTCTCTTGCTGGTTTTCAGACATTTCAGAACTTTGACAGTTTAGGGCTAAAGCTCACAATTTATCGTTTGGAATGATCACAACAATCAAGACTAAAAGTAACAAGAACTGTCAAAACTCACAGCAATCAGGCTTGGGCTTTTCCACATTTAAAGGGATTCAATCCAAGAGAATTAGAAACTGGGGCAGAAAAAAAAAGCTTTTTGGGACCGAAGGTGCGTTGTCAGGTTAAACAGAAAACTCAACAGATAAAAGAAGTTTTGAGGATGAATAAATCAATAAATGTAGAATGATTACTTTGTTCTTAGTCCTGGTGCGACCCAATAGATTTCCTCTGGTTTTCTTAAATATTTTATCGTCTCAAGAACGGCCTGATAGTGCTGCAGAACTGGCGTAAGACGAGAATGATGTAAGCTTTATTAATTAAACAAGGAAAAAAGGAAATGCAATGCAGTTCAGGACAGAGAGGAAGTGCAGTTGGTGAGAGGGTCGGATCGTGCATAGTATCAAAACAATGGTTATTAAATTGTTGATAAACCTGGAACATGGGATAGAGTGAGGGAGGTGGGATTGGAGGAGAGGGGTAGGATGAGGGGCTGAGATTGAGTGGACAGAGTAGATAGATGAGGTGGTGAAGGAATAAAGGAAATGAGGCTGTGGAAAGACAGACAACGGATTGTCGTGTGGAGGTGGCGAGTCGGGGGAGGTTGGACAGACATGCTGTCAGGGGCTAATGAGGACCATTCGTCACGCATGTTGTAGAACAGATGGACAGTGCATGTTGTACCGGGCACAGACTAATAATGAACTTGTGGTGTGCTGGACAGGTTTGGGGGAAGAGGCCTCCAGAAAAGGGTGTTGGAGTGAGAATGGATGGAGGTAGAGTGGATAGGAACAGACATTTTCAGTTTTAATATGAATTTGGAGACAGCACGTCCACACGAGAACGGCCATAGTGTGGTAGGGAGAGGCAAGACGATAGACAGAATATGGGGAAGCAAAGAGGTATGGCAAGAAGGCAGAAGAAACAGCTTGGAAGGGGGGGGGGGATGGACGTATGGAGTGAAAGGAGTTAAGAAAGAGCGTGTAAGTGTGTGTGTGTGTGTGCGTGGGGGGGGGGGATAAAAATGAAAACCAAAATCACGTCCCCATAAAATGACAAAGTTCTATCTCCACTTGTTGGCTGAACTGAGTGGCACACTACACACTACACACTACTTCTACAGGCCTTCTCCATTCTATGTCAAAGTTGTGCGGATTCGGTGGGTAAATAGTAAGTATTATTGAAAAGCAAAGTCATATCATCAGAAGCTGTGAGTGTGACCACATGAAGCTTCACTCATCAGCTTCTCAAACGTTGATGGAAGGGAGTTGGAACCTTGTCATTGTAAAGGGACATTATACAACCGCCTTTGGGGGGAGGGGGTTGGGGGGGGGGCTCTCTTCACCGACCTTAGTTACACCTCGATGGAAACCTGATAGTGTGCTGCTCAGCCCACTTATGGACGACAAAATCTACCGCTAAATGTATATTTTATTGACAAACAAACAATGCCTTTTGATTTTTGTTGGCCCGAATAGCAACAAAACACACTCATGCAAGTCGCCACCCTTTCTGTATCAACGCCTTTTTTATTTTTTTTTTTAAAACCTCTTACCATCTTTGTAAAGATTTTTCTTATACAAAATGTATTCAGGGATCTACAACATTAATGTCGAAACATGTGAAATCGCAAATGTACTAATGGATCGGGGGAAATGTTTTTCACACGTGAATGCTCATGAAGAGAGTCATGATCTGTGAAAGCGTAGATGGATATTTATACCAGGTGTGGACGGGCACAAAATTGGACAGTTAAAAGAAAGCCGAATGGACGCAAAGTGTTCGACACTGACGCGGAGACACCAAAAAAGATATATGAATATATTATAGTTTATATGGATGCTGTATAGTTTTTACTTTGTATGTTTTGTGAGCTGTGGAAGATCTATGAACTGTGTCTATCTGTCACAAGCTATGTTTTATGTCCCGAATGCGGACATACATTTTGTATACGGTTGAATTGATTTGAAATTGGTGGGCACGGTGTGGCATTATATTAAAAGGTCTCCCTCTAAAAACTGCCCCAGTCCTTTTATATAGTAGCGTGTGTTTGAAGGCTTCAGAAACCTTGGTGGTCCTGTTGAAAACTGTAGCGCTATGCGTTTCACTCCACACGAACTGTAAGAACCAAATTTAATTTTTCTATTGTTGAGACTGACCATGTTTGACATCAGTCATAATAATTTTATGGAAGCATTAATTACATGTCGTCAGTCGCCAGTGGGCCAAAACGTACTCAATTCCCTCAAATTTGATGCAAGTGTTTCAGGGACGCTCCTGTTGCTCTCGCTTGATGATGTTTTACATGTGTGTTGAAATACTTTTTTGTTTGTTTAAATAGCCATTCAAGTCGTCCTTTGGACAAGAACCTTGGGTTAGTTTCAGTAAATAAGAGTCACAAGGAAAGTGTAAGAAACGGTGAGAATATTAAATTATCATATGAATAATTTGTGTGTGTGTTTGTGAAAGAAAGCTAAAAAATGTAGGTGATAACGTTGACATCGATCTCTCGTTTGGGGCTTTTTTTTTTTTCTTTCTTTCTTCTTCTTTCTTTTTAAGTAAAAATTCTTGTCATGTGATATTATGTTATATTAAGTTGATTGGTTTTCACAAGAAACAATGGGATCGGAATTGGATCGGAATAATAATAATAATTTTAAAAAAGAGAAAAGAAAACATCATAATGGCGTTAGTGGTTGGAACTCTGTCTTGCAAATTGTCATCAGTTGTTATAGAATTGTTGTCTCAGGCGAAAGAGAGAACATTAATTTGTTTATACTCTGGCCGCGCCTAAGTATTAAAGAATACTAAGCGCTCGTTAGTTTGATCAGTCTTATGAAAGATACGATGTTAGCGTGTTTTGAAGAAGTCAAGAATTGCTCTCTCTCTCTCTCTCTCTCTCTCTCTCTCTCTCTCTCTCTCTCTCTCTCTCTCTCTCTCTCTCTCTCTCTCCCCCCCTCTCTCTCTCGTTCTTTCTCTCTCCCTCTCTCGCTGTGTGTGTGTCTTTTTTACGGGGGCGGGGGGGTATGAAGATGTTTATTCACCTGAG
The DNA here is from genome assembly GCA_963931925.1 of Onchidella celtica. Lineage (NCBI taxonomy): Eukaryota > Metazoa > Mollusca > Gastropoda > Systellommatophora > Onchidiidae > Onchidella > Onchidella celtica. The sequence goes on along the minus strand of OZ007578.1, from coordinate 570,037 downwards.
CGGAGGACATGGCCAGAACTGGCTCAGCCCCGAACCAAAGTTATGGATAAGGTGTTAATGAGCTTAATTTCCCTCTCGCCACTACACTGCTTTGGGTGTGCTTTTAATGTAAAACATTCCCCCATCCGTCTGCGGAGACAGAATGATTAAGTCGCACGCTTTTTATATTTCAAGGGGGCAGAACAGAGTGGCATATATATCTTGCATACTCACGATTTGGCATCCTTAAAGAAGTTCGCACCAGAATTAATATGCAGTGGACGTCTGGCGAGAAGAATAATGATACTGGACAGGTCCATAAACGTTTGAGTGTGTCCCTTTCCGTATACAAGTCAAACGAGCTTTTTGTTGTTTGTTTTACATTTTCCTATAAAGGGAGTAAGACCTCCAATGTGATTATGAAAGGCTGTTTAACCGCTGCGCCCTAACTTCAACAAAAGGTCATAGACGCATAGAAAGATGTAAAGGTTTACGTGGACATAGTTTAAGAGGTCTTGAAATTTGCTATATTTTTAATACTTTCATTGATTTTGAGCCACAACTGAGTTGAACAGAAGAAAGTGTTAGGTCATTTCGAGGGCGCGCCCCCCCCCCCCCCCCCAATGGCGCATAGCATGAAAAGAATGTTTGGTATAATGATAAATCAATGATGATGATTTGTTACAGTGCTGCTGCGACTTTAAAAAAAAATATAGCCAGGGTTTTCCAAAAGCGATTGAACGTAAAATTACAAAATCAATGGCGTCAATCAAGGCTTGCAGTGCTTGCTGAAGAGTGAACAAAATCCAGTCTTTTTCCTTTTAATTTTGGCTTTGTAAAATACTGCATTGTTCATGACTTCTGTGCATTCACCGCTAGGTGGCCTTGCGAAATCTGTGCAAGCTAAACGCGCTGGCTGTCTCATTTTATTGTTTGTAGTATTTTTGGTTTTATCACAACAAAATGCTGCTGATCGTGACCAACTCTGTTCCATTGTGATGAAATCTCGTTTCTTCTACTGGTGCCAAATTTAGCAGGTAATTATAATGCATTTAGGAATCGGGTTCCCGTCGTTTATCTGGTCTGGTTTAAGAGCTGTTTGTCTGGTATCGATCTTTGTGTTTCCTCTCTTGTCGTGTTTAGGGCACTGGTAGCGATTACGCATGAGAGGGGCAAGATAATTTTGAAGATAAAAATAAAGCAAGGGCACTCTGAAGCAAAAGTACCTTTAAAGGCCTCCTAATTTCCAAGGGCAGAGAGAGAGAGAGAGAGAGAGAGAGAGAGAGAGAGATGTGGGTGGGTCTACAATGGCGAAGATCAAGTTATTGTGAATTTATGAAGAAAGCTTAGATTTTTTTTTCCAAGTGAATAATTCTGACAATTATTATAATAATGTGGTCGCCAGTGTTTTCTAGTGTGAAAATTTTCGTTAGTGTACTTAAAAGGAAGGCGTTTTTTTATTTATTTTTTATTTGATGTTCATAGTTATCTTTGGGAACTCACTGTAGATAATAGATTTTGTTGTTTCACACCTACATAAAACATATAACTTGTGAAATACAACACTTTCTTCTTTTTCTTCTCTTCTTCTTTGTCATGCTCTCTCTCTCTCTCTCTCTCTTTCTTTCTCTTTTCTCTTTCGCTTTCTGTCTGTCTGTCTGTCTGTCTGTCTGTCTGTCTGTCTGTCTGTCTGTCTGTCTCTGTCTCTCTCTCTCTCACTCACTCTTACACACACATACACACACACTCAGAGGCGTTTTGCCATGTCAGCTTAAAAAATAAAAGAATAAAATCTTTATGAACTTTTACTGGCTAAACGCCTGCCTTGACTTGAAATTCAACGTCTGCGACAGTATAGCTTTGTGAGTGCAGCAGTAAATCAAATCACGCCGCTCAACACTCGTCCGTACACTCCAGAACTATCTAACAGGAACAGTTAGTGTAAGATACTTCTGGAAAACTCTCACCCCTGAGCTTGGTCAAGCCTCCCTCCAGCAGCTTCGGTCTTGTTCACCGCTGTCACTGCATTTGATGAGGATCGTTGTCAGTAAGGCATTGACTCGTTTGGCATTGATAGACAAGACAAGACACGTTTATGGGCAGTGTTCCAGATGTTTGGCATTGATAGACAAGGCAAGACACGTTTATGGGCAGTGTTCCAGATGTTTGGCATTGATAGACAAGACAAGACACGTTTATGGGCAGTGTTCCAGATGTTTGGCATTGATAGACAAGACAAGACACGTTTATGGGCAGTGTTCCAGATGTTTGGCATTGATAGACAAGACAAGACACGTTTATGGGCAGTGTTCCAGATGTTTGGCATTGATAGACAAGACAAGACACGTTTATGGGCAGTGTTCCAGATGTTTGGCATTGATAGACAAGACAAGACACGTTTATGGGCAGTGTTCCAGATGGGAGAAAAAAAGAAGACGCCGCAGCAGCAGAAGAAGAAATTCAAAGCCACTGCATTTCCATCTGATGCCTTTACAGTCAGAAACGTCCGTGTGCTAGATCTGCTGGCAAGATTAGGATGTTAAAGCTTGCTTAAGTCCTAGACATACGGGCAGGGGTTTGTGTCCCCCGGGAGGTGTGTGTGTGGGGGGAGGGGGGGGGGATAACATGTAACGGGGCAATAAAGTACGTACTCTACATGTTGGCGATTTTTTTTAACCACTCCCCACTCCCACAACCCACTTTCATTTTCTTCCCCGACACCTCCACTCACGTCTCTGTTTTTCCGACGTTTGGCTATAACCTCTCTCTCTCTCTCTCTCTTTCTCTCTCTCTCTCTCTCTCTCTCTCTCTCTCTCTCTCTCTCTCTCTCTCTCTCTCTTCTCTCTCTCTCTCTCTCAGTCTCTCTCTTCTCTCTCTCTCTCTATCTTCCATCCCCACCCTCCGAGCAAGGTTTTTTTTTGGGGGGGGGGGGGTTACGTACTCTATGGATGTCCCTGTTGACTGCAATTGGACCTGTCAATGTCTATTGCATTCTCGGGGACCAGGCGTGAACTCCCGCTACATGAAGTCCCGGTCACCAGATGCGATCCATATTATTCTTAACACACACAGACCTCAGAATCCACTCTGGGATTCCCCCCTTCCCTTATCCTGCTGATTCGTATCTTTTTCTGGCGCGGCGTCCGTGTGAGGTTTTTATGATGCAGCCTTTTAGAGTTGTCTGTCTGTCTGTCTGTCCCACCAGAGAGAGAGAGATAATCTCCCCTCATTTGCCAGTTTGATGGTTGGTCTCCCTTTTGCATGGTTCTCCAGTTTTTTGCCTGCCCGTGTTATTGGGTGAAGTAATCTCTGCTGTCTGTTTTCGCATTCTTTCTTTCTTTCGCTCTCTCGCGCGAACACACACACACACAAACAAACACACACACACACACAATCACACAATCACACACACACACACACGCACACACTAAGATGCAAGCGAACTGACTTTAAGAAAAAGAATTTTCTTCATCTTTTATTTTCAGGCCCAACCCTCTCTTTCCTCTTCTCTCCACTCTCTCACTCTCTTTTCTACCCTCTCCACTCTCTCACTCTCTTTTCTACCCTCTCCACTCTCTCACTCTCTTTTCTACCCTCTCCACTCTCTCACTCTCTTTTCTACCCTCTCCACTCTCTCACTCTCTTTTCTACCCTCTCCACTCTCTCACTCTCTTTTCTACCCTCTCCACTCTCTCACTCTCTTTACTACCCTCTCCACTCTCTCGCTCTCTTTACTACCCTCTCCACTCTCTCGCTCTCTTTACTACCCTCTCCACTCTCTCGCTCTCTTTACTACCCTCTCCACTCTCTCACTCTCTTTTCTACCCTCTCCACTCTCTCACTCTTTCCTTCCTTCTCCACTCTCTCACTCTCTCTTTCCTCCCCCCCCCCCACTCTCTCACTCCCACTTTCCTCCTCTCTCCACTCTCTGAATCTCTTTTTCTTTCTCTCTTTCTCTCTCTCTCTCTCTCCTGCTCCTAACTTTCTCGCTTTCTTTCTCTCACTCTCTCCGCTCCACCTACTCCAGTTCTCTCCCCCCCCCCCCCCCGCTCTCTTTTGTCTTTCCTTCTCCTTTGCCTCTCTCTTTCTCTCTCACTCTCTCCTCCCCAATCCTTCTTTCTTTCCCTCCGCCCCCAACTTGTCCTAGACTCTCTCACACACACACACACACACGCTCACATACACACCTCCCTCCTTCTGCCTATCTGCATATATCATCACGATATCACCAGACACACCCCCGCTGTCCAAATCTTTTTCTCCTTCCCAACCAAGACCCTCCCCTGTCGAGTGACACGATAGATCCAACCAGTCCCTATCGCTCTGTCTCTCTCTCATTCTCTTCCTGTTACTCCTGCTGTCCATCTCGGCGCTACTTATTCCATCTGCCGTCACTAACAACCCCCGCCTGACCCCTCCCTGCACCTGTGGCAGCCAGTAAACTGTCATGTCCACTCCATTACTGGCCGTAATGAGCGGTCACTGATTGACCATCAGCCTAGAGCAGTTTTTATTGGACCCTAGGGGCCCTCATTTTCTTGGGCATTTCCTCTTCATCAGCCCATCTTCAGCAAACACTGCTTCTAGCCTGACCTGCCTTGTGAAAATCAGTAATATCAGTACCATTAGGATTGGAAAGTCTTCCACGAAACAGCTTATCGTCACTGCTCTACGAAAATGGCATAATTATGTCAGACCAAAAGGCAACCGACGATCCATTGCATTTCTGGGCATGAGGGCTATCAGATCATTATTATAGAAAAAGAAATGTGCAAACAGCAAATTGTAATGATCCAATAAAATCGTAATGGCATAAGTCACCAAGTGACAGGAAAACACAGGTTTTTTCTTCATATCTCAAAGGTGTCAAAAATAACTTATGCCAGTGGCGTGCAGACGTGACATTATAAATGGTTCACCGTAAATAAAAAAAAATGAATTCCAAAATTTCTTCCTGATACTTCCGTCTTTGAACAAGAAAAAAGGAAGTGTTATCAAAGATTATTATATTAACTCTAATTTCGTTCGGCAGTTGTTGTTGTTTTTTTCCTCAAAAGCGCGAGACGCTCAGTGGTCGAGATTAAGAAACTTTTGATCATCAGTATGGATTTTGTCTACCGTTTGCGAGAAAAATAATGTGTGTTTCAACTTTGATCAGGCGACCTAATTCACAACGTGTCTATGAGCCTAGTATCTTTTCTTTTGAACGTTTGAGAGAGAGAGAGAGAGAGAGAGAGAGAGAGAGAGAGAGAGAGAGAGAGAGAGAGAGAAGAGAGAGAGAGAGAGAGAGAGAGGAGGAAGATTCAGAGTTGAAAAATCTGTACATTTGCCTGGGTGTGTGTGTGCTTGTGTGTGTGTGAGAGAGACGGAGAGAGAGAAAGTGTGTGTGTGTGTACCAATATTCTGTCGTTCTCTCTGCTCCTATCTATGTGATTCTGTCTCTGTCTTCTGTATCACTCTCTCTCTCTCTCTCTTCTTTCTTTCTTTGACTCTCTCTCTTTCTTTTTCTATTTCTCCCTCTCTTTCTTTCCCCTCCCCCGCCTTTTCAATTCCTGCTTATCTACTATAATAAATCTGCCCACCCCATTCCAAGGCCCTTTCTTTGCGTATGTGCTCGTACATAATATTATGTAAGAGATAGAGAAACAGATTGAAGAGGAAGAAGCAGCAATAACTCTGTATGATGTATCCAGTCGTAGTTGCTCGGAATTTACCCGCCGATATCATGACTGTGGAAACCAAACATGCTTCTATTTGCTTTGATCCAGTTAAACCAAACGTAGCGTTAGCGGGGGATGGTTTGGTTCCTGACCTTGATAAACTTTTTCACATCATAATCCAAAATGTCTTTATAAGAAACGTGTGTGAAGAAATGTTGATTGCAAGAGAGACAGAAGAAAAAAAAAACGCGTAAGAAGGAAATGGCTTCTAAATGGCAGTTGAACGGAGAAATGTTTTGACTGTGGGGGTCATCCATAGAGTATGTATGCTTTCACTACGTCCCCTTAAAATGACAAGTTTCGAGAAACCACTTTCTGGCTGAGCTGAGTTACACACTATACACTACTTCCACTGGCCTTCTCCATGGCGTGTCAAAATATCCAGCGGATTCGGTGTGTAATCCGTGTGTATTACTAAAAAGAAAAAAGTATCTCTAGAAGCTATGGTAGAGAGAGAACTAGAGATACAGTGGTAGAGAGAGAACTAGAGATACAGTGGTAGGGAGAGAACTAGAGATACAGTGGTAGAGAGAGAACTAGAGATACAGTGAGAGAGAGAGAGAGAGAGAGTGGGAGAGAGAAAACTAGAGATACAATGGTAGAGAGAGAACTAGAGATACAATGGTAGAGAGAGAACTAGAGATACAATGGTAGAGAGAGAACTAGAGATACAATGGTAGAGAGAGAACTAGAGATACAATGGTAGAGAGAGAACTAGAGATACAGTGGTAGAGAGAGAACTAGAGATACAATGGTAGAGAGAGAACTAGAGATACAATGGTAGAGAGAGAACTAGAGATACAATGGTAGAGAGAGAACTAGAGATACAGTGGTAGAGAGAGAACTAGAGATACCGTGGTAGAGAGAGAACTAGAGATACAGTGGTAGAGAGAGAACTAGAGATACAATGGTAGAGAGAGAACTAGAGATACAGTGGTAGAGAGAGAGAGAGAGAGAGAGAGAGAGTGGTAGAGAGAGAACTAGAGATACAGTGAGAGAGAGAGAGAGAGTGGGAGAGAGAGAGAACTAGAGATACAGTGAGAGAGAGAGACAATGAGAGAGGGAGAGAACAAGAGAGACAGTGAGATAGAGAGAGACAATGAGAGAGAGGGAGAGAACAAGAGAGACAGTGAGAGAGAGAACTAGAGATACAATGAGAGAGAGAGAACTAGAGATACAGTGAGAGAGAGAGAACTAGAGATACAGTGAGAGAGAGAACTAGAGATACAGTGAGAGAGAGAACTAGAGATACAATGGTAGAGAGAACTAGAGGTACAGTGAGAGAGAGAGACAATGAGAGAGAGGGAGAGAACAAGAATGGGGGAGAGGGAGAAAACAAGAGAGACAGTGAGAGAGAGAGAGAGACAATGACAGAGAGGGAGAGAACAAGAGAGACAGTGAGAGAGAGAGAGAGAGACAATGAGAGAGAGGGAGAGAACAAGAGAGACAGTGAGAGAGAGAACTAGAGATACAATGAGAGAGAGAGAACTAGAGATACAGTGAGAGAGAGAGAACTAGAGATACAGTGAGAGAGAGAACTAGAGATACAGTGAGAGAGAGAACTAGAGATACAATGGTAGAGAGAACTAGAGGTACAGTGAGAGAGAGAGACAATGAGAGAGAGGGAGAGAACAAGAGAGACAGTGAGAGAGAGAGAGAGACAATGGGGGAGAGGGAGAAAACAAGAGAGACAGTGAGAGAGAGAGAGAGACAATGAGAGAGAGGGAGAGAACAAGAGAGACAGTGAGAGAGAGAGAGAGAGAGAGACAATGAGAGAGAGGGAGAGAACAAGAGAGACAGTGAGAGAGAGAGAGAGACAATGAGAGAGAGGGAGAGAACAAGAGAGACAGTGAGAGAGAGAGAGAGACAATGAGAGAGAGGGAGAGAACAAGAGAGACAGTGAGAGAGAGAGAGAGACAATGAGAGAGAGGGAGAGAACAAGAGAGACAGTGAGAGAGAGAGACAATGGGAGAGAGGGAGAGAACAAGAGAGACAGTGAGAGAGAGACAATGAGAGAGAGGGAGAGAACAAGAGAGACAGTGAGAGAGAGAGAGAGAGACAATGAGAGAGAGGGAGAGAACAAGAGAGACAGTGAGAGAGAGAGAGACAATGAGAGAGAGGGAGAGAACAAGAGAGACAGTGAGAGAGAGAGAGAGACAATGAGAGAGAGGGAGAGAACAAGAGAGACAGTGAGAGAGAGAGAGAGACAATGAGAGAGAGGGGGAGAACAAGAGAGACAGTGAGAGAGAGAGAGACAATGAGAGAGAGGGAGAGAACTAGAGAGACAGTGAGAGAGAGAGAGAGACAGTGTGAGAGGGAGACAGAGAGAGAGAGAACATGAGAGACAGTGTGAGAGGGAGACAGAGAGAGAGAACATGAGAGACAGTGAAAGAGAAAACGAGAGAGACAGTGTGAGAGGGAGACAGAGAGAGAGAACATGAGAGACAGTGAAAGAGAAAACGAGAGAGACAGTGTGAGAGGGAGACAGAGAGAGAGAACATGAGAGACAGTGTGAGAGGGAGACAGAGAGAGAGAACATGAGAGACAGTGAAAGAGAAAACGAGAGAGACAGTGTGAGAGGGAGACAGAGAGAGAGAACATGAGAGACAGTGGAGAGGGTGAGAGAAAGAGCAAGGGAGACAGTGAGAGAGAAACAGTAAAATAGAGAGAGAGAGAGTGTGTGTCTGTATGAGAGAGAGAGAGAGAGAGAGAGAGAGAGAGAGAGAGAAAGAGTGGTGTTGAGACAAAGCGTATGAAAAGCTTACTGTGTGTGTGTTTGGGGGGGGGGGCAAACAATAGACCAATGTCGAGTCTACATACTTTATGGCTGGTCCCCGAGGAGGAAATCAGAAAAGTGGAACATTACGATCTGGCACATGTGTGCATGAAAAAAGGGAAGGAAGATTATCTTTGTTTGACTGTATTTGCGCAATTTATGGTCGGAAATGCGTGAGATGATCATGGCGGGAGAACGGCTGTGAATCTCCGCTATCAGTGAAGCTAGACTGGGCCACCCGGTGTGGTGATGGCTAATGAGTGGAGGAAAAAGGATAGTGTTAAGTGCTCGTGGTCGGGCTGGGGAGATATGACATCAGTGGGGAGATCGCACGTTGTATCGGGTGTCTCAGAGAGAGAGAGAGGGGGAGGGGGGAGAGGGTAACAGAGCGAAAAGAGATAGTGTGAGTGAGTAAGGGGAAGCAAAAGGAGTGGGTACGTAAGAAAGAGGTAAACTGAATAGAGAGAGTGAGTAAGAGGGAGAGGAAGGAGGGATGGAAGGTTGAGAGAAAGAGAGGCAGGTCGAAGAGGGAGAGAGAGGGAGTGAGTGAGGGAGGGAGAGAGAGAGAGGCAGAGCTAAAAGAGAGCGTGTGAGTGAGTGAGAGAGAGGTAGGAGAGAAAGGGAGGCAGGGTGAAAAGAGAATGTGTGAGAGAGAGAGAGAGGGGAAGTAGAGAGAGGAGGGAAAGAACGCGAGGCAGAGCGAAAAGCAAAAAGGTAGCGAGTGAGAGAGGGAGAGAAAGGGTAAGAGAGAGAGAGAGAGAGAGAGCTAGGATACAATGCTCGTCGATGTATCTCGGGAGAGGGGAAACGGGAATGAGTGGACCTATAGGATATAATTAATTGCTAAGTGGTCGTGATTGTGATGGGTAGAATAGTGGCAAGAGCACACGTTTATTTAGATCCACGTGGAGATTCAGAGACAAGAGCGAGGTAGAGGGGAAGGCGTGAGACAGAGAGAGATGTGAAAGAGAAAGAGTTCGAGAAGGAGGGGGAAATCGGGAAGTAGAGAGGGAGAGAGGAGGGAGATAGAGAGACAAAGAGACAAACACACAGAGAGGGGTGTAACCCGCCAGCAGCCCTACGTCAATCCGACTTAGATTTCCGTACGATTGGTAGGACTATTGTAGGGGCGGGTTCTCTAAATCAAGCGACGTCGGCGCGATGTCGTAACCAGCGGAACAACGTAAGAACGCTGTCATTCCTTTGTGCAAGCTTGACATCAATCCTACCGCCGGATGGCTGGCTAGGAAGCAATTCATTTTCTGGCCCGAAATCTGGAACTGTTGCCCACCCCCTCTCTCCTTTGGCAAGCCCCTTTCTTCCGCCCCCCCCCCCCCACAGGCCCGGCGATCGCCTAGATTTGCCTTCCGATCGAGCTGGCCCTGCCCACCCCCTTTTCACGTACATTGCCAACACAATTAGCTAAAGTTGAGCAACGCGATTGTATGTATATATATATAATATACATTGGACAATCATAACCTGACGGTCAGGGGGGCTAGACCCCATCAGCCATAATTAAGGAGCAAGTAATTAGGTGTGGACAGACAGTGGCGTTAATCACCTGTCTTCATGACGTGGTCTGTGGCCTGAGTGATGAAGACATTGTCAACATTCTGGCGGCGCTCTTTGCTATCATCACTCAACTCACGATGATGATGATTTTGGGATATTTGGGGGGTGGGGGTGGTCGGGTCATTCGTTAGAACAGCTCAGATGACATGGGAGAGGTGGAGGAAAACAGAGAGAGAGAGTGTGAGTGAGAGAGAGAGAGAGAGAGGGGAGAGAAAGAGAGGCAGATCGAAAAGGCAGAGTGTGTGAGTGAGTGCGAGAGAGGGGGGGAGAGATTAGAGGCAGATCGCAGAGCGAAAAGATAGAGAGAGTGTGAGCGAGTGAGAGAGAGAAGGGTGGGGGAGAAAGAGAGAGAGAGTCAAATGACAGAGTGTGTGAGTGAGTGAGAGAGAGGGGGGAGAGAAAGAGAGGCAGAGCGAAAAGAGAGAGGGAGAGAGGGGGCGAGTGAGAGAGAGACAGGGGACAGAAAAAGAGGCGAGCGAAAACAGAGAGAGTGAAAGAGAGAAAGAGAGAGGTAGGGAGAGAGAGAGAAAGAGAGAGGTAGGGAGAGAGAGAAAGAGAGAGATAGGGAGAGAGAGAAAGAGAGAGAGAGAAAGAGAGAGATAGGGAGAGAGAAAGAGAAAGAGATAGGGAGAGAGAGAAAGAGAGAGATAGGGAGAGAGAGAAAGAGAGAGATAGGGAGAGAGAGAAAGAGAGAGAGAGAAAGAGAGATGTAGGATGCAATGCGAGACAAATTCTAGTTAATAGAAGTGAGCAGAAGCTCGGGGGGGGGGGGGGGATCAGCGCACTAAGTTAACAATTCAGACAAAATAATTATAAGTCCAACCAAGGGTTGTAGTGCCTAGTTCGTGCTCAGAAAAGCAAAGTGGGAGTGAAAGAAGGAAGAAAGAGAAATGATCAAGATGGAATCAGAACCCGCGACCTCCGCTACGGCAGCCGTCGCCTTGCCAAGAAGACAACAGATCGCTGAACCGCTCGGCCAGGCATAAAATATTCTGTAGATGTAAGTTGGATTTCTTGATCTGATTTACAGTATAGTACAGTACAGTACAGTACGCACTTCCGGTATTTCTCTGTTTGTGTTTTCACTTTGGAAGCGGGTTTTTAATAGGCAGTCCTGGCAGGGTCTCATTCTGTACTCTCGTCCTGTTCGTTTTCATGGCGTTGCTTCTTCCTAGCCGTGGCACAGTGTGGTCGTTACTGTCTCCACATCGTTACTGTCTCCAGACTCAAACTCAATCTCATTTTGGAAATGAATTTCCACCACCGTTACTGTACTCACTTGACGTTATTGTACTCACTTGACGTTATTGTACTCACTTGACGTTATTGTACTCACTTGACGTTATTGTACTCACTTGGCGTTATTGTACTCACTTGACGTTATTGTACTCACTTGACGTTATTGTACTCACTTGACGTTATTGTACTCATTTGAGAACGTGACAGTCAATTGCTGCCAGCAAAATGTACACCCAAGAAATAAAGGCAGAAGCTGGCTGTGTCTGACGCCGGGCTTGGTATGATAGGGTCTTCCCGGATTTACTCAGAAAATATAGGAAATTATGGTGTGCACTTCTTGTGTGCCAATACAAAAGCTGACTGTGCCGTCCCGGGCTTAGTATGATCCCCTCCTAAATTGGCCAGTCAGAAAATTGTGTTTTGCAAGGCCCTACATCAGCTAGCATTTAATGACACGGAAACTATGCAAGACATTCTGAAAGAAAGATAATTATATTCTATATCAAACTACACTGTAATATTCTTTCAGTTTGTTGTACAAGTTTTTCTGGTTATTTTTTGCTGTGGTTGAGATCTTCAAAATAAAATTTTTCTTGTATTCATTTAATTTTCTAAATGATCGATCTGTGTGTGTGTTTTGTTTATCTATTTTTTTATTTTTTTATTTTCTTTCATTCTGTTTTTTTCTTTCTGTCTTTCTTTCTTTTTCTTTCTCTTTTCCTTCTTACTTTCTTTCTTCTTTTCTCTTACTCTCTTTCTTCTTTCTCTCTTTCTTTCTTTTACTCTCTTTCTTTCTTACTTTCTCTTACTCTCTTTCTTTCTTACTTTCTCTTACTCTCTTTCTTTCTTACTTTCTCTTACTGTCTTTCTTTCTTACTTTCTCTTACTCTTTCTTTCTTTCTTACTTTCTCTTACTGTCTTTCTTTCTTTCTTTCTCTTACTCTCTTTCTTTCTTACTTTCTCTTACTCTTTCTTTCTTTCTTACTTTCTCTTACTCTCTTTCTTTCTTACTTTCTCTTACTCTTTCTTTCTTTCTTACTTTCTCTTACTCTTTCTTTCTTTCTTACTTTCTCTTACTCTCTTTCTTTCTTTCTTTCTTTTACTCTCTTTCTTTCTTTCTTTCTTCTCTTACTCTCTTTCTTTCTTTCTTTCTCTTACTCTCTTTCCTTCTTACTTTCTCTTACTCTCTTTCTTTCTTTCTTTCTTTTACTCTCTTTCTTTCTTTCTTTCTTCTCTTACTCTCTTTCTTTCTTTCTTTCTCTTACTCTCTTTCTTTCTTTCTTTCTCTTACTGTCTTTCTTTCTTTCTTTCTCTTACTGTCTTTCTTTCGTTCTTTCTCTTACTGTCTTTCTTTCTTTCTTTCTTTCTTTCTTTCTTTCTTTCTTTCTTTCTTTCTTTCTTTCTTTCTTTCTTTCTTTCTTTCTTTCTTTCTTTCTTCTTACTCTCTTTCTTTCTTTCTTTCTCTTACTGTCTTTCTTTCTTTCTTTCTCTTACTGTCTTTCTTTCTTTCTTTCTCTTACTGTCTTTCTTTCTTTCTTTCTCTTACTGTCTTTCTTTCTTTCTTTCTCTTACTGTCTTTCTTTCTTTCTTTCTCTTACTGTCTTTCTTTCTTTCTTTCTTCTTTTCTCTTACTGTCTTTCTTTCTCTTACTGTCTTTCTTTCTTTCTTTCTCTTACTGTCTTTCTTTCTTTCTTTCTTCTTTTCTCTTACTGTCTTTCTTTCTTTCTTTCTCTTACTGTCTTTCTTTCTTTCTTTCTCTTACTGTCTTTCTTTCTTTCTTTCTCTTACTTTCTTCTTTCTTTCTCTTACTGTCTTTCTTTCTTTCTTTCTTTCTTCTTTTCTCTTACTGTCTTTCTTCCTTTCTTTCTTTCTTTCTCTTACTGTCTTTCTTTCTTTCTTTCTTTCTTTCTCTTACTGTCTTTCTTTCTTTCTTTCTTCTTTTCTCTTACTGTCTTTCTTTCTTTCTTTCTCTTACTCTCTTTTTTTCTTCTTTTCTTTTACTGTCTTTCTTTCTTTCTTTCTCTTACTCTCTTTCTTTCTTTCTTTCTTCTTTTCTCTTACTGTCTTTCTTTCTTCTTTTCTCTTACTGTCTTTCTTTCTTCTTTTCTCTTACTATCTTTCTTTCTTTCTTTCTCTTACTCTCTTTCTTTCTTCTTTTCTCTTACTGTCTTTCTTTCTTTCTTCTTTTCTCTTACTGTCTTTCTTTCTTTCTTTCTCTTACTCTCTTTCTTTCTTCTTTTCTCTTACTTTCTTTCTTTCTTCTTTTCTCTTACTGTCTTTCTTTCTTTCTTTCTCTTACTCTCTTTCTTTCTTCTTTTCTCTTACTCTCTTTCTTTCTTCTTTTCTCTTACTGTCTTTCTTTCTTTCTTTCTCTTACTCTCTTTCTTTCTTCTTTTCTCTTACTGTATTTCTTTCTTTCTTCTTTTCTCTTACTGTCTTTCTTTCTTCTTTTCTTTTACTGTCTTTCTTTCTTCTTTTCTCTTACTGTCTTTCTTTCTGTCTTTCTTCTTTTCTCTTACTGTCTTTCTTTCTTCTTTTCTCTTACTGTCTTTCTTTCTTCTTTTCTCTTACTGTCTTTCTTTCTTCTTTTCTCTTACTGTCTTTCTTTCTTCTTTTCTCTTACTGTCTTTCTTTCTTCTTTTCTCTTACTGTCTTTCTTTCTTCTTTTCTCTTACTGTCTTTCTTTCTTCTTTTCTCTTACTGTCTTTCTTTCTTCTTTTCTCTTACTGTCTTTCTTTCTTTCTTTCTCTTACTCTCTTTCTTTCTTCTTTTCTCTTACTGTCTTTCTTTCTTCTTTTCTCTTACTGTCTTTCTTTCTTTCTTTCTCTTACTCTCTTTCTTTCTTCTTTTCTCTTACTGTATTTCTTTCTTTCTTCTTTTCTCTTACTGTCTTTCTTTCTTCTTTTCTTTTACTGTCTTTCTTTCTTCTTTTCTCTTACTGTCTTTCTTTCTGTCTTTCTTCTTTTCTCTTACTGTCTTTCTTTCTTCTTTTCTCTTACTGTCTTTCTTTCTTCTTTTCTCTTACTGTCTTTCTTTCTTCTTTTCTCTTACTGTCTTTCTTTCTTCTTTTCTCTTACTGTCTTTCTTTCTTCTTTTCTCTTACTGTCTTTCTTTCTTCTTTTCTCTTACTGTCTTTCTTTCTTCTTTTCTCTTACTGTCTTTCTTTCTTCTTTTCTCTTACTGTCTTTCTTTCTTTCTTTCTCTTACTCTCTTTCTTTCTTCTTTTCTCTTACTTTCTTTCTTTCTTCTTTTCTCTTACTGTCTTTCTTTCTTTCTTTCTCTTACTCTCTTTCTTTCTTCTTTTCTCTTACTGTATTTCTTTCTTCTTTTCTCTTACTGTCTTTCTTTCTTCTTTTCTCTTACTGTCTTTCTTTCTTCTTTTCTCTTACTGTCTTTCTTTCTTCTTTTCTCTTACTGTCTTTCTTTCTTCTTTTCTCTTACTGTCTTTCTTTCTTTCTTTCTCTTACTCTCTTTCTTTCTTCTTTTCTCTTACTGTCTTTCTTTCTTCTTTTCTTTTACTGTCTTTCTTTCTTCTTTTCTCTTACTGTCTTTCTTTCTGTCTTTTTTCTTTTCTCTTACTGTCTTTCTTTCTTCTTTTCTCTTACTGTCTTTCTTTCTTCTTTTCTCTTACTGTCTTTCTTTCTTCTTTTCTCTTACTGTCTTTCTTTCTTCTTTTCTCTTACTGTCTTTCTTTCTTCTTTTCTCTTACTGTCTTTCTTTCTTCTTTTCTCTTACTGTCTTTCTTTCTTCTTTTCTCTTACTGTCTTTCTTTCTTCTTTTCTCTTACTGTCTTTCTTTCTTCTTTTCTCTTACTGTCTTTCTTTCTGTCTTTCTTCTTTTCTCTTACTGTCTTTCTTTCTTCTTTTCTTTTACTGTCTTTCTTTCTTTTTCTTCTTTTCTCTTACTTTCTTTCTTTCTTTCTTTGTCTTACTCTCTTTCTTTCTTTCTTTCTTCTTTTCTTTTAGTCTCTTCCTTCTTTCTTTTCTTTTACTCTCTTTCTTTCTTTCTTTCTTTCTTTCTCTTACTGTCTTTCTTTCTTCTTTTCTTTTACTCTCTGTCTTTCTTCCATTCTCTTACTGTCTTTCTTTCCTACTCCCTTTTTTCTTTCTTCTTTCTTTCGCTGTTTTTCTCTTTCTTTCTTTTTCACAGGCGAAAGGGCGACAGTTCAACATGATTGTACTTTTGGCAAAGCACTCAGTCCTGACACGTCATGAAAACACTTAGATTTCCAGTCTAGAAAGGGAAGCACTTGTGCCAGCTTTATCTTCACACTCTCAATACCCTTGACAACAAGGGCTTCAAAATTAAGCCTAAACTAACCTCAAATAATCATCTTGGAGAATATTTAGCTTAAATGAAAATTGCAAGCGCTGCAGGAGAACATCGCATTTGTTGAGTCAGACAGATGATGTTATTCCTCATTGTTTTGTTAATGAAAGGCTGTATGGTTAAACAGCTCAGAGTGCTGTCTGTTTCCTGTGGCAGGATTCGTCATTTTGCCATTGTGAAACGTCAAAATTCATTGATGATTCGAGCGTGAGAATTTGCAGAAACAGTCGGAACTAATCGTAGCCGTATCGGGTCTTGTCG
This sequence comes from Onchidella celtica, assembly GCA_963931925.1. Taxonomy (NCBI): domain Eukaryota; kingdom Metazoa; phylum Mollusca; class Gastropoda; order Systellommatophora; family Onchidiidae; genus Onchidella; species Onchidella celtica. The sequence continues at coordinate 554,158 of OZ007578.1, read as the reverse complement.
TTTGTAGTTGCTTTGCAGGTGCAGAAAGCTCAAAGAAATCCGTGCGGGAAGTTAGAGTTTAAAGCCTCTTCTGGAGAGTTTCAGTAATGAAAATTTTAACATCAAGGCGGCCTCAAATTATATCTTCTTTTTTTACAGTATCTTGAGTTATTGGCAAGTTTAGGGTTTTCATGTACCAGACATGATGAGTGGGTTTTTTATTTTCTTTGGAGATATGTTATTTCTACCTTCGATTAAAATAAAGGTTGTCTGTCTGTCTGTCTGTCTGTCTGTCTGTCTGTCTGTCTGTCTCTCTCTGTCTCTCTCTCTCTCTCTCTCTCTCTGTTCGTATTATTCTTCCTCTCTCTTTCTCTCATTCTTTCTCAGTCGTTTTGTTTTCTTTCTCTTCAACGGAAGAATTCGGTGTTATTTCACTGTCAAGGCTTGAACTACTTCATAATCTTAATGGTGAGAAATGCAGCGACATCTAACTTGAATCATTGGATAGCTCTGTAGATTTAAGATCATGGGGAAGTATCTGCGGAATTCATGAAATATCTTTTTTTTCCCCTGATTCTGTGAACTGCTTACACCTCCATTCCCGAGTAACAGCAAACACGGCGATTTCTTATTTCGGGACCTGAGTTCTTGTTTGTTCTATCTCCATTTTCTGAAAAACAGGAGGTTTTTCAGTACGTAGAAGAGATGTAGCAAATGAACACTTTGACACTTGTTTGTGGCACTTATCAAGCTGTTTCACTGCTCCGGTTTATTCTGATTCCTTATCATAATACCAAAGCAGAAAATGTTTTAACGTCAAATTTCTCAGCCGTGCAAAAACTGGAGTTGGAACAGACAAGAACTAATGTCGCGGATTTGTTGCATTTCATCACGCCCATTCGGTAACTGGTTAAATCATTTTGGAGGTAAACAGGTGATATGAGCAGATCTAGATCTGTCCTGTACTACGGTTCGGACACTTCCATGACCTTTATGTAGATTTTCATACAACAACAACAAAAAAGGTTTCTCAGAGAAAATATGGCAGTGTTGTTTCAAATTTCCAAATCTAACTGCTTTTTGGCGTTTACACAAACTGGTTAAATATAACTTTAATATTTATCGTAATGAGCTTGATGATGTCTTGGAATCTGAGCCCGTGGCATGTTTGCGACATCAGAAAGACAGTACAGAAGAGGTGCCAAATATGTCAGATGATAATACTTATAGTACATCAGCGGAGTGTGTAGCAAATTTGATGTCCTACGACGGCATTTTATAATAATGAAGAAAAAAAAATTGAGTCAATGAATTGCTCACTTCATCGTACATAAAAACACAACAACTAACAGTGGCGGGCACGCGACAAGTGGTAGTAGATGTAGTGTAGGAAGGCGCTGGGAGGACACCATCACTAACAATCACAGTGCTATGCTCGCCCAGAATACGGGATTGAGATTGTACCGTGACGAAGTTCTCACGACAGCAAAGCATTTGTCCATTCATAATCATGATTATTCAGTCGTAGATTGTAGGAGGTGGGCTCATTGTGGTTCAGTAGATAACAGTGGGGCAACCAACAAAGGAGTGTAGTATTCAGATTTGCCGAGCCCTGCCGGAGTGAACGAATAGCAGAAAATTAGCAGGACGAAGTCAGAAGATCACCATAACCTTGGACTTGGCCCTGCTGCGATCTGACACCTGTCGGTGTCTGTCTAACCTGCGACTTTGTTACTGTCTAACTTTGTACGTAGGTCTTTTCCCCACTCATCCTCTGGCTTTTCACTCATTTTCTCCATACATAATAACGAGATGATCATTCTGTTTTGCGTTTGAACCCACGACCGTCCGCTTTGTTGATACTGCCGCGCCTCTGAAATTATCTCTCCCCTCCCCCATACGGTCGTCGGAAACTTCATCAATGCACCTTGCTAGGCATTCTCTGGCTTCATTCAAGTCTCAGAGCCAATCCCACGTTCTGTGCCGCCCGGCGTGGACGACCCGTCACAGGCCAGACACAGCCAGCCCACCGTAAGCCCTCTTGAATCCTGCTTGGGTCCCCGTTACGCGCCGCATCGTGGCGTGTTTTGATGCGAACGAGAAGAAGTGTGGAGTGTAAACGATCGTATGCCCAGTGTATGGCCCTGACTTGCACTTACATAGCGGGATGTTCCCAGTACTGACAATACAGTCGTTGGATTAGCTCTGATTGGACGTAAGTTTTCATGTAGAAAAGGAGATGTGTATAAATTATTATGTTACAGAGTGAAAGCCTTCACAGGAGCTGATACACTAAGGTAATGAAAAATTTTGCTTAGGAATGAACGTTGGAATGTAGCAATTTTTCGTTACGAAAGAATTCGTTATTCATTGCGAAGAATCCACGTCTCTGTTAACAGGTTTGAAGTCATAAAGTTCACATGCTTGGAATTTTGTCACGGATAAGTCAGATAATTTCTGGTGAAATATTAGTTTCCCGTCGCATGAAATGTTATCAGTGTCAGATAATTGCAAGGGAAACGTCTTTATTTCTGGCTGTGTGTGAGTTTTATGGGATGTATACATAATGCAGTGTGGTGTACTGAGATTCCTGTTCTTGGGATCTAGTTTTGCACGAAGGTTTTGTGGCTAATTAGACGTTTTGACATAATAATTGGATTTAGAATAACAGATTGGTTTGGATGTAAGTTAGAAATACCTGATTTGTTATGGAAACAAATACATAAGTTTTAGTGTCTGCGATAAGAACCAAAGAACAATGCATGATCTGTTATTAAACACATACACACACGTTTCAATGCCTGTAATAAGCGAAATATTTGATTTGTTATTAAACACACACAAAAGTTTCAATGTCCGTAATAAGCGATATAATATTTGATTTGTTATTAAACACACACACACACAAATGTTTCAATGTCTGTAATAAGCGAAATGTTTGATTTGTTACTAAAACACACACACACACGTTTCAGTCACTGTAACGAGCGAAATATTTGATTTGTTATAATACACACACACAAAAGTTTCAATAACTGTAATAAGGGAAATACATGTATTCGATTTGTTATTAAACAAACACATACAGTGTCATGAAATCAGAGAAATTCATAATTTGTTATTCATTATGTACACCTGTTTAGCGAGTGCAAATTGTTTCATGATCTCTATCATGATCTTACTGTCTTAAGACTCCCAGTGTTTGAGGGTTTATGTTATAGGTAAACAGGATTTTAGCCTTTACACTAGGGAAGACACACACATTACAACAGAGTGCAGTTACCGGCTTAAGTCCAGCCTGGGGCTTTGGTATTTCTGGACAGCGCTTCACTAGTGGATTCACCATTCTTTGCTGCAGCATAAAAACTTGCACTGTTACTTTTTTTTGTGCACATAATTGACTTTTGCAAGTCAGAGTGCATGACGAAAGCGCTGCAAAAATGAACCTCTTGATGTTCAAGTCTATAACAATAATGGAGAGCCTTTGTCTATTGAAATACTTTTTAAAAATGCAATGACAGATAGGAGAATGGTTTAGAAATATTGTTTTGACAGATCGGGGGCGCGTGTGCTAAACAGTCTTAAGTCGATTTTTACACACTTTTGAGGAGAACCCAAAACTGAATAGCTCTCTTTATCAGACATAATAGTTGTGGTATTAAAACACACACACACACACACAACAACGTTATTAATTAACCTTTCGTTTTGAGATTTAACCCCCAACTTATGACACAACCCGGGGGCTATCAAGGGCTACAAGGGTGCCATATACTTCAATTTTAATTTTTAAAAAAGAGAAAAAGTTGAGTTACGATTGTTTGCCACAAGGCCCTGGAGATAAGAGAGTGATTTCGAAAAATTATGCTGATAGATAACAGAGCGGCCTATTGAATTTGGTCATTATAAAATGTCAACAGCCTGTTCAAAGGTAATGACAGTACTCCAGCGTACAATAATTCAGTTGTAACGGAAGAAAGCGTAGTTGCGTGTCAGACACCAATTAAAGTCTCCTTTTGGAGTAAATTGTTTGTCACATTGAAACATCTGGTAGTGTCAGTGAGGAGTAACAAAAATATACTCCGGTATTCGCCGTGAGAGTTCTCGGAATACCAAAATATTCGTCTGTCCTGAACATCTTTTGGGGTGGAGGAATTTGTCGGAGCAATTTTAACCGTTTCACTTCCAGCATGTTTTTGTAATACGGACTAAAGTCTTCGTGATTTCCACTCTACATGTCAAAGCTTTATCACTCAGAAAGACCTTTAACCCGTTCAGTGCCAGCAGTGCAAACTCGTGAGTTGAGAGTTGGTAGTACAGCTTGTAAAATTATAGAAATGTGAAAATCCTTTGTTGAAAAGTGATATATTTCACTATGTAGATTCACATTCACGACTTGAAGCGACTGCAGCAATCATACCTGAAAGTAACAAGGAATTTGAAAATCGTAACTTTCCGGCGTTGGCAAGTAAAGGGTTAAACGCAAGGCATACAAAACTGACCGCATGGCAAAGCAGAGAATTTACTCTGTGAAATTATTTGAATATTACTTGAATCGTGCAAATTTTCTCTTGAGCCGCCCAGAGCGGCTTACAGGAAATAATCAGTTAAAGGGATGGTTCATAATCTTCATTGTATTTACATGATGGCCAATCTCGGTTTTCATAGCTTTGAGAGCTGGTGTTAAGGGACCGTGGCCTAAATACAAAACCAAATAGAGAAAATATTGAGTTGTATTCACTGTTCTGCTGTAGTTTTCTATGTAAAATACCACGTTCCCCTGACAAGAGTCTTTGAGAAAAGCGGATAAAAGTCCTTTGTTTGGGGGGAAATATTTTATCTCGTTGTGTGTCAGTTGTTTTAGGTTGTTATAGAGGGATACAGATTGGTGCATTTGTGCATGCCAGTGCTATTGGGTTGAACTTCAAGCATGACAATGAAAGTCAATGCAGTTTGCGCCAAAGTCGGGACTTAGGCCATTTTATTTTAGCACAGGGGTTTGAGAAGTGAATATGAAATAAATTTAGGCTGTAGGTTAGTAGCGCATTGTCAGTTACGTCTGTTTTGCTTCGGTTTTGAGTCAGGCTTGAACCCTTTTTGAATCAGCCAGCGAGACAGACTTGTTGCAGTCCTATCTAACCCCATAGTCCGCGATGTCACACGCACACACTAAAACCGAGGCAAAACGTCACAGTGTCTGCTGGCCGTATTCTGACTTTGTCCGCAAGCCTTGTGTAATGGACGTCATAATTCCTCTTCACAAGACTGTATGCAAGGCTCTCCCACTTGAGCAGTATGTCACAGGACAATGTCAGGAAATGTTCGAAGTCTGAACTTGAATGATACTTTTGTAATTGCGTATGTAACGGGGAAGGTGTAGGATTTGAAAAGGCGCTTAGAATATTATTAGAAGGATTGCCAGTCAGGGACGTTGGTATATATATTCTGTCTCGTATGTATTCTGTCTTGTATGTTTGCACTGATTTTATCTGAGCCGAGAAAGAATCGCACACATAGAGCCCAGGCTTGGGGTCAGGGGTCATCCATATTGTAGACTCATGGGGGGGGGGGGGGTTGTGCACCCAGCGTATCAAAAGCGTAAATATGGGGGGGGGGGGGGAGTTCTGTGAAACGATCGTACCCGTTTCAGTAACGGTACAGACTTGAAAAGTTTGGTTAGTTTATAATTATGTTTATTTTATTTCAACAATTTAGGTTGTGGGATTATTTTTAAAAAGTTAAATACATGCAGTTTCCAGTGAAATAATCAAAAGTAGTCGGACCTGGAAAATGGCAAAATATCGAGGTTGTAGCATGGGCGTTCAACAGTTGAATGGCCGTACACCAGCTCCTTGCCGTACACTTGTACTTGTACATCCCTAGGGGGAAGGGAAGACGAGCCTATGAAAAGCATAAGGGGGGAAGGGCGGAGGAGAGGAGGGGGGGGGGGTATCGGGGTAAAAATCGCCAGAATGGAGCGTACGTAATTTGTAGATGGCCAGGCCACAACCCTGGCACTCCTGTCGGTGGCAAAGCAAGCATTGTGAAGTTTTGTTGTATTATATTATTTCTCACGGGTTTGTTTGGTGGGGTTTTTTTTTTTCAAGACCGCGGTCTGCAATAGAATCTTGCAAAGCATTTAGTTCGACCAAAGCATCCTTGGGCCAAAGCGATCTTGATAAATTGAAACACGGTTTGTCAAATACTAGAAGTAGAAGAGTTGACATAATGATGTGTCTTCTCCCCCCCCCCCCCCCCCCCCGCCCCCGCCGCTGAGAAACCATTGTCAGTGCGTGTATGGTGCTGATCGTGGCTTTTGTAAGGTTAAACACTGAGATGAAGAGATAAAATGACTTCCATTGCAAGGTATGTTTACAATCATGTTGTAAGCCGTGGAGGATATCTGTAAGGCTGTATCACTGGATGACATAATTGTCAGATCAGTTGTCGTGGGGTAATTCCGGATTAGTCACAACTTCTTGGAGTTAAAATGCTGAATGGCTAATTCATTGCTGACAGAGAATGATTTTTATTTCGTAATTATTAATGCTGATTTATGACTAGAAAAGATTGAATCACAAAGAATGGTAGTGATGTGTACGGCCCTTTTGCCACATTTCGTCGACCATCTCACGCACTGGCGTATCAACAGTTTTCCCATGTTACAACAGAGCGTATCACAGTTTTGGTGAACGTGAGATTTCTGAGGTGCAGATACGCATGTGACAGAATTCTGCTCATAAGGTCAAAACTATTAACAACATTGATATGGTATTTTGTGAAAATATACATCTCACCATAAGTGGTGATAAGGTAGCCGTAACTCAAAAACAAAAAAAATTATCGATACGCCAGTAGCCTACTTTTGAAATGGATTACGATTTCTATAGCAGATTTTTTTTTTCCTATCAAGGCACAAAGCAATTCACTATGCATAGCAAAATCCGGCCAACAGAACTGTCTTTCCTTAGGTTTCGATTTCGGTGTCATTAACCAGATGGAGAACATTGTTTGTAAGCTTGAATTTAAACGGAACATGAGAAATCCTGTTGATCACTTGAAGAATCATTTTCAGCGGCCAACTCTGGAGGTTTCGTACATGAATGTGCATGCGACAGTCTTTCACTTGAACAATGCTTTATGAAAGCTCGCCGATCTTAGGTTCTGAAGAATCGTCTTTCTTTCCGTGTAGGTGAACGCCGTGTAGGAGATTGTTCATTTCTATGCTAATTACATTCGCTTGAAAACTTTGCAAGTATGGGAACGCTGGGAAGGATCGTGGACTGGCCAGGTGGTAAAACTGGATGAGAAGTCTGGAAATGTGGCAGTTTGTGACCTTGTTTGGTCCAACTCCACTTTTTGCACAGCTGAGAAATTCGACGTTAAACGTTTGCGGCTTTAGTTAATATGATAAGAATAAATCAGAACTGTAAAACAGCTTGGTAAGTGCCAGACGTTTAGTAGTGTATATCTATGGTGTCACAGCGCATTTAAAACAAGTGTCAGTGTGCGCATTTGTTATACCTGTTCTACATGCTAAAAGATCTACAGTTTTTCAGAAAATGGTGATAGAACAAACAAGAACTAAGCTCGCGTATTGCATCTTTTACATGTTTTTCTTGTACAGATTTAAGGGCAATAGATGGAACTGTGCTTTTTTGTTGTTTTCAATGGCCAAATTAGACATTTACTTTCGATGTAAATCATAGGAAAAGTACTAAGCGCTTGATTAATAGCCAGCGGATCTGGAAAAAGAATCGATTTCTTGTCCATTTTAAATCATACTTTCAATAAATGCTATCTTTGTAGTGTTTTATACTCTCTTTATACTTTTTAATTTTGGCTTTAAAATTATATACTTTTAAATCTCCGAAACTGGTCTTTTGGTCAATTTCAAATCTCTGTCCTCTTCACCATTAGTGTGTATTGAAAATCTGCTGGCGACCAGAGGCCGATGGTCATTAGTGTGGCTGAGTTAATTTCTGGCGTGTGAACTTCTCACCTCTCACTGTAGATCAGTAGATTTGACTTTATGAGAACCAATTAATCTGTACGGAATGTCGGTTCACATTTAATTCTATGCCACCTGGACTATTACATCATTATTGTCGGTTCACACCGGCAGGTGGGAAACGGTGGATGTAGAAAATAATCAGGTCGTTTCTTAAACCATATAAGAACTTAAGAAGGCTCCGTACATTTGCTGCGTTTGTTTTTCCGAAACAAGATAGAGATAAATGACAGAGATTCTGGAACATTCCCCCCATTCCACCTGTTGTTGTTGTTGTTTCCATAAAAGTATGATATAATGCATGGAAACTTATTCTTCACATCTTTGTTTTTGGAAGAAAGATGAAATAACATTGCTTAAGATCGTAACCTACCCCCCCCCCCCCGGGGGGGCCCCCGAAAAAAAGTGTTGTTTTGTGTTTTCTTTTCGATCGTTCATAAAGATTTTATATTAGAACTAACATATTTAATATAGGAAAGTTTATTCAGTCAGTCAGTTATTCAGAAGATTTACCTGGCAGTGACAGAGAAAGTGGTACCATTTTACAGTATAGACATTAATTTTCATTGATCAGTGGAATGGGAAGGTCTTGTGTGACAAAGAATAACTAACTCTACTGTAACATCAGTGAGAGATCTTCGGTGCCTGGATACACCCAGATACAGACACAATTATTATACAGTCTACAGTGTTGTATCGCCAGTCGTTGAAACGATCGAGATTTCAGCCTGCAGTTTTCGCTTTCCATTCGCCTGAAACTTTCAGTTGTTGAATCGTGAACGGAAATGAGTGTGTCACTGACGTACGCACGTGTCACAGAAACGGCAGTGACAGAAGGAAAGACCAGTGGTTCTCAATGGGGGTGAGATGGGATTTTCCCCTCGAAGAGTTTCGAGTTTGAGTTTGGGTTCTACTGCGCGATAACGGCACGATAATGGCTACTTTACGCCCGTCACGGTCTATTTTGGGTGCTATATTAAAAATTTGTGTTTGGTATTCAGAGCTTCATCAGTTTAACTTTCACAAATAGAAATAAATAGGTCCGTATAAATCATATTACATTGGTAAAATTTTCAAAAGTTGTTTTGTATAGATCTGAAAAAAGTTTTGAGGAAATGAATGAACATCTGTAATTTGGGGAATTCAAGAAGTAATACCCGGGACGTTAAATAATGCCTTCTACCCGTAGGCATTGTAAAAGGGCAGGGTCAATTTTGATTTTCTCTTTCTGTGTTGTGCATAATAATTTTAAAGTTGTAAAGATGTTCCAATTCAATCTGCAATGCTGAACTCCACACTGACGCGAGTTGTTGTATTTGTATTGCCAGGGGTATGAAAATTAGCCCAGTGGCTCAAAAGCCGATAGTGGAATTTAAACAGATGACACGACGAGACACACAGAAGTAAACTTCTTGGTTTAAAACCCGTCAGTGAGTTGACTGTTTCACTTCCAGTATGTGATACTGACTAAAGCCTTCATATTTTCCACCCTACAAGCCAAAAGTTTATCACTCGGTAAGATCTTAGGGAAACACAAGGCATAGAAAACAGACAGCATGGAAAAGCAGAGAATTCACTGTGTAAAATTTATGATTTTGGTATTATTAGACCCGGACAAATTTTCTCTTGAGCCGCTCAGAACGGCTCACGGGAATTAGTTAAGTAAAACCACGGGCCATGAATGTAAAAGGTGAAACTAGTTGTAAAAGATTTAAGAACCGCTGAAGTAGAGCTTTCCGCCAAGTCAGCCAGTCAGTCTAATGATACGTCTAATCATTCACGTAATGATGCCTTTGTATTGTCGGGGCGACGCTACTGCTGACCACTCACGGCTCCGGTCGCGGCGCGTGGATTGGCTGAATTAGTGATATGGCAGTTACTGGCCCTTTGTTTGTTCATTAGCCAGATCTCGTATGACGCGTTTTCTCAGGTCTTTCGCCACATTATTCTCTTCAGTTCACGATACGAAAGTCCGTCTGTGACCAAAGATATCTTGAATGAAAGGCCATTACGAAAAAAAAAAAAAAAGGATTGTGGCCATAGGTCGCTTGTTCTAAGCATAATTAGAAGTAGAGATTGGAATTCGCTGAATGAACAGAGATCATTGTGTTCTATCAAAATCATAATAATCATCAGTATTAATTGTGTAAGCTTCTTATTGTTGAAGGGACTTTCACACTGGGTAGTCGTTTCTGTAAATTAATTATTGGTGAAGTTGTTTGAAAGTAGAAACAATAACAGTAAAAGTTTAGGCTAGGCAGAATTAAAGGGTATTCACATCAATACAACGGTCATGATGAATTCCGATTAGACTCACAGTTGAGATTTTCTTATGTGCAATGAAGATTTTTAATTTTATGGTATTTTAGGCTTGACAGAGATTGGCAAGATGAAAGGTGAAACAGCTTCCTGGCACGAGGCGTGAGGTTTAAAACTAATTAATGGAGCTTTTCAAGGAGGAAAAAAAAAAAAGAACATTTTTATTTTAATGCCAGCGTGTGAATGTGGTGGAAAATTCCAGGTTTTAAAACTGGTGGGTGGACATTTTAGTTAGTACATGCTTGCCTTTCTGCTCATGCTAAGTCGTTGCAAGAACAACAAAGCGAGAGTGGAGAGAGAGAGAGAGAGAGAGAGAGAGAGAGGGAGGGGGGGATTGTATTTCTCAGTGCCCGGCGTTAGATACAGACATTTAGCAATCTCTACAGTGAATTCCAAGGAAATGAAAATAAGGTAACTTGGCGATTTAGAGAACGAGGGAGAGCGAGAGAGTGAGTGAGAGAGGTTCGTTAAATTTTCTGTAAGCCCCGCGTTAGAAACAAACAAGAGGAAATCTCTGCAATAAATTCTAAGGAAATGAAAACAAGATAAGCATCGCGAGTTGTTCCCTTTTGTTAATGTCGCGTTTATTGTTTTTCCTACAATGTCAGCATGATCATTCGTGCAGTAAAAAATTGGCAAGTAACAGACATTACACTGAGATGGTGTTACGTTCGCCAGCACACGGTGAGAACAGACAGGTTCAGCTGTGCTCACATGGACTGACATGGCCTGACATGGCATAACGATACATGCAGCTGATATACACTGTACGTGTTTTTTAATGTGTTTACTAGGAAACTTGAATATATAACTATCGCCAATTTGTGTGTGCGTGTGTATGTGTGTAAAGCTTCCAGATCCATTTTGCTCCGGTATATTAAATTTCTTGGCAGTTTCTGTCGGCATGCTCCGAGCTAAAGGATTTTTTAAATAATTTGTACTGAGCGAAGCACGTCAACTTGCATTTATTTCTCTGATGGGGACAAAAATTTGTTATCAAATTATCAATGCCATCAGAAACTATCTCGTGTTAAATTGATTGTATGGTGGTAGACGATATCTGCAAATCCGTAAGCCAAAACTTTTTATTTCAATACGTAATTCAAGTCTTTTGGGACTTTCTTCCTTGGAAATGAGTCATCTTTAGATGTCTTTTTGTTGCATGTATATGCTTGAAAAAGTATTGAGCAGGAGGTAAATTTCAATGGGAAGTGCAGATATGATAGTTCAGGTATTTCCATGGATATTTTCGTACTGCAGCCAAGGCATAAGGCAGTTACAGGTGTGTCTTTGATTTGTCGGAACAATTCTTTCTTTCTTTCTTTTTTCTTTGGTTCTTTCTTTCTTTTTGTCGTCTTATCTGCTGGTTTGTTTGTTCGTTTGTTTTTGGCATCGCGGCATTTCTTCTAATAACGGCCACTCTCTCACTGATTCACTCATGCACTCACTCACTCACTCGCTCACTGATTCACTCACGCACTCACTCACTCACTCAACCACTCACTCACTTATTCACTCACTCACTCTCCCACTCATTCACTCACCTTTTGAGACCACTTAGCCGTGTTCCGTGGGACAGTGCCATAGTTGTTAGAGCCCCCTTCCAGCACTGTTGCCTGGGTAAACACATTAATACTGAGACCAAAGACTCTTTCATTCGTTAAAAAAAAAACAGCCCCTTTGTCTCCTCAATTACCATGGAATGATCCTTCAACTTCTTTTTAAAAAGCAATGAATCCTCACCGCAGCCTGTGTCCTGTCTCCCTAACAAGGACATGTTGTTTATTCTATGAACTTGATGCTTCACTGCCAGCGTGTGACAGGCAAGGCTGAACTTCACATTTTGTAAACATTGCCATGTCAGTAGGGGAGAAAACTAGCATGTGATGAAAAGATCGAGACATTTTAAACTCCCGCGCGGACAAAATCTGGCTAGTAACATTTTTTTTTTTTTTTCGTGAAAGCGCTGCGAAAATCCGGGTAACAGAAAAGCTTGCGTCGTTCTTTATTTTCAGTTAGAGTTTATTTTTCCTTTGGGATTTATTGTGTAATTGTCATATCATTTCATTTTAAGGAAAAATTTTGCAAATTCTACATTTCAGCTTTGTGTTCAGGCAAAGTTGGGGCCAGGGTTTTTGGAATATTCGGTGGGAAGGAGGGAGAGTTGAAAGAAATGAAAGCCTAACCTTTATACAAAACATGGATTCTGTACAAATACCGTGGGTTCAGTTTGACTGAATGTGCGGCAGGTTCTGCGGGTCTCCCATCTGTCCATGTTCCTGAGGGAATACTGGTGACGCAAGTAGGCACGGGCACCATCTGTCATTGCATATCAGGGGATATTATCATGGATGATGGTGGGTGGGTGAGTGGAAGAAATAGGGGGTGGGTGTCGAGATTTACCCTCCAACGCCCCCCCCCCCCGCCCACCCCATAGGGGAGGGGGGTGATGATTTCTACGCATTTAGTCACCTTAGAATGAGAAGGTTCTAACTCCCTTCCGTCAACTTTTGAGAAATCTCCGCTTGAGTTTCATGTATTCATGACTTTTAAAGCAAAGAATGTGTGTTTTTTTCCCCTTTTAGTAACACTTACAAATTACACGTCGAATTTGATTGGTACTCTGACACACTACGGAGAAGGCCTGTACCGTAGAAGTAGTGTGTAGTGTGTAACTCAGTTCAGCCAAAAAATGGAGATAGAACCGTGTCATTCTCAGGGGAGCATTAATTTTGTCCAGGTACCTGATTTCGGCGTGTTTTATTGATATTATGATTGTGTGTATGTGTATGCGGGCGTGTTTATGTGTTTTCCTGTTCATCCAAACGTTTTCTTAATCGAATTCATAGCCATCCGTGCGTTGGGCGGGTCTGAAGATAACCTCTTGTTGTGCTAGTCCAGGTGTGATTTGCCGGCGAGAGGGGATGATCAAACAAACATGTCGAAGTAGATGAAGTTTTAGTGTAGGCCGTTAAGTTTCATTTGGGGTGGCTTTCATGTGCTGATTGAATAAAATTATGAATTTTTATTTTCAGATGACTTGAACGCAATTATGAATTTAATTGAATTTTAGCTCCTCGTATCTTTGAAGTGAATCCAGTTGTGTTTCTGGTGAGCTCAGTTGCTGCGTCCAGAAGAAAGACTGTGATATCACTGGTTTTTTCTGATCTATCATGTAGAGAGCTCTCCCCCCCCCCCCCAAGATTTTCATGCTCTCCACATTAATCTGATAATTTCTCAGTTGCAAATGCGTCCCGGCCCCCTCCTCTTCCTCTTCCCTTCTCTTTCTCTCTCTCTCTCTCTCTCTCTCTCTCTCTCTCTCTCTCTCTCTCTCTCTCTCTCTCTCTCTCTCTCTCTCTCCCCCCCCCTCCCCTCCCGTGTTGCTCTCGCCGTTTGCCTGTCTATCTCTGTTTTTCTCCGTCTCTCTTTGTCTCTGCCTCTCCGTCTCTTTCTGTCTCTTTCTCTTGCCTGTCTCTTTCTACCTGTCTGTCTGTCCCTCTTTCTCTCTCTCTCTCTCTCTCTCTCTCTCTCTCTCCCCTCCCGTGTTGCTCTCGCGGTTTGCCTGTCTATCTCTGTCTTTCTCCGTCTCTCTTTGTCTCTGCCTCTCCGTCTCTCTCTGTCTCTTTCTCTTGCCTGTCTCTTTCTACCTGTCTGTCTGTCCCTCTTTCTCTTTCTCTCTCTCTCCCTCCCCCCATCCTTGGAGCTCGCCGGGCAAACCTGTCCTTGTTCTCCCCATTTCCCCCGTTCTAACCCGCCCCCCCCCCCCACTTGTAACTCGTTTTCAACTGTAAAAAAAACAACATTTTTCAATTACGACTCTATCACAATCCCAGGCGCCAGATCTTGCCA
>OZ007578.1:477500-537500 GCA_963931925.1 Onchidella celtica | reverse complement strand
CTCTCTCTCTCTCTCTCTCTCTCTCTCTCTCCGGGTGTCTCACACGAACAGCAACACGAGTAAAGATACAAATTGCGTATGCGTCAGTTGGCATGATACACACATCCATACTTAGACACACATGATCAACCAGTTATTCACACGGGCACGCACACATACACGCACCCGCACTAACATCTGTCAACGGTATTTACCGTGGCACCCTGTCAAATCCCACTCACCACCCCAGAGTACCCCATTCACCAAACCGCTAGATCCGCCCTCGGCGCCGCCTCGTTTATTTATGACGGCTTATCTTAGGACACAGTTGATGGTTTTCCAAAGAGAGCCCGATGTCACGCTTAAACCGACGTAAATTGGCCTCATTTATCCTATTACAGTGTCTGTGATTCCTTGTATGGTTGGATTCATCTGTCAAAATATTATTGAGAAAAAAAAAAGAAAAGATTTCTCTGGTTAAAGTTACCGTCAAGATATTTTAGCATGGAAACTTTAAGTTTGAGATGGGATATGAATAGAGGAGATTGTGGAAAAGTGGTTTTGGAACTATTGTCTCTAGTGGCGTAAAGGAAGACACGTCCTTGCTGGCGCCAAAAGTCTGTGTAGATGTTAACATCTGGAATAACTGTTCGATGTTGCCAAATGAAAACAACTGTTGATGAATGTACCTTTTGGAGTAAAACTGTAGATGTTACCAAAAGAAACAACACTTAGATGTTACCATTAGAAGTAAGGGTTACCGCTTGGAGTAAAGTTTGGGTATCACCATTTGGAGTGACTTTAAACGTTACTGTTAGAAGTAACTGTTACCATTTGGAGTAACTGTGGATGTTTCCACTGTCAGTAACTGTAGATGTTACCATTCGGACCAGCTTTGCTCATGCTTTGAATAATTATTAAACATGTTCTGTTTTTGTGTTGATAATTTATCATTGATAAAACCCGTGCATAAAAGAGGCCAAGTTTCTCCAAAATACTGAATGCGATTGAACAGAAAATGAAAAGCAAAGGTAGAATAAGGAGCAGACCATCGATCCGGGAAGGGCGTCTGAAATAACATTTTTCTTTTCTTTCTTTCCTTCTTCCTTTTATTTATAACCATCAATTACCCGGCCGCTCATTCCAAACATCCACCCAGTTCCCACTTCTTGCTTTTCCCAAACGCCATCAATTACCCGGCCGCTCATTCCAAACATCCACCCAGTTCCCACTTCTTGCTTTTCCCAAACGCCATTAACGTTTCCTTGTCTTATTAAATTGGCCCGCCGTCTTTCTTAAGTTTCATTTGTTCTTATTCGCTTATTGAACAGCCAGTGTAGTTACTGGGTCTAAGGGGTGAAACAGACCACGCGCCAGACTGGTGGTTGGCCGCTCATAAATTTTGCTTCACACTGACACAAGCACAACTGCCAGTGGGATGCTGCGGGCAGTGCTAACTGTGCTAGCGTGAAGCAGAATTTACGGGCGGCGAGGCATCAGCCTGGCGGTTACACCAGCCTTGGTCTGTTCGCTCCTACCTTAAAACCTTGCGTTCCTGGGAGGGCCATTTGGGGCGGTGGGCTGAAGGGGGGGGGGGAGCGAGAAGGAGAAAGGGGAGAGATTATACACCACTCTATGAGATTCGGATAATGGTAGGTTTTTAGGAGACTCCCCGTGTCGTGCGGGTGGTAGGTACGTCAGGGATAAATTTCCTGCCTACACCCACTAACCAGCTATCTCCACCAATAGATCAAGC
Source organism: Onchidella celtica (assembly GCA_963931925.1). Taxonomy (NCBI): domain Eukaryota; kingdom Metazoa; phylum Mollusca; class Gastropoda; order Systellommatophora; family Onchidiidae; genus Onchidella; species Onchidella celtica. Next base: position 535,765 of record OZ007578.1, on the reverse strand, counting down.
ACTTGAGGAGTTGCAAAGAAATTTGTACCGGTTCGTGATGCTTGTGCCGGGCAGCCAGTGCTTGGAGAAAGCTGGTTTGGTCACAAATATAATTATTATTGTATTTGACAGCCAAGGAAAGGATGGTCAGTAAACAACGCTAGAATGGCGAAAGGCGAAAGGTGAAAGGTGAAAGGTGTGTACCATGTCAGGCCCCAAGTTACAAACAAAATAGCGAGAAAATCTTGTAGAGGTTTTTCTGTGTTCTTCATGGTTTTGTCAAACACGACTTTGGGAGAAGGCGTCTTATTTCACCTACCTGCCAAAATTCTATTGCCGCCCCACAGCTTTTCTGTTTGTTTTTGTTTTTTAATTTATAATTTTATTCGTTAACACAATAAATTGTTGAGACATTTAACCTTAATACTGTCGCAAGATAAACTGGCAGTTTCGTGCATCACTGGTCTGTCAGGAGTCAATCAGTTTTTCCCGGAAATGTATACTTTATTGGGATGTCTAAATAAAAGATTAGCCTCCAATACTAAATTTGTAAATTGAAGGTTTGCATATCAATGACTTGGTGGGCCATAGTAACTCATTCCTGTCAGTAATGGGGTTAATGTCAAACAATGTAACCACAGTATTTGGCAATAGCATCCAAAGTTAGCGGGTTTTTACCTACTCATCTCTTTTTGTTGACCAATCTGCAGTTATTCTCATAGTTGTGACAGGTCACAGATAAAGTCTAGAGTTATTCTCATAGTTGTGACAGGTCACAGATAAAGTCTAGAGTTATTCTCATAGTTGTGACAGGTCACAGATAAAGTCTAGAGTTATTCTCATAGTTGTGACAGGTCACAGATAAAGCCTAGAGTTATTCTCATAGTTGTGACAGGTCACAGATAAAGTTTAGAGTTATTCTCATAGTTGTGACAGGTCACAGATAAAGTCTAGAGTTATTCTCATAGTTGTGACAGGTCACAGATAAAGTCTAGAGTTATTCTCATAGTTGTGACAGGTCACAGATAAAGTCTTGTGGCGCACTGAATCGGGTGTGGTTTGTCCTGGTTTGACTGTCAGATGTTAACTACACAGTTCAATGGGACTTCACGTACTGGCGAGACTGAACCCAGACTGCCCCACTATTTTGATTATGTCAAAACTGTCTTGATTCAGCAGGGGAAAGAGAGATCTCGCGCACACACACAAAAACCAAAACAACTCAGTGCGCTACACGCAGGGTTTTAACCTCTCGCTATAGTCCAAGCACGAGGTAAAAGCCAGGTGTGAAAATATCCATGGAGTGGCCCCATGTGTGTCTCTTTCTGCCCCTGGCATTGCATTTGTATTCTGAAATTTTTGAATGATAATAGAGTGAACATCAATGTTGTTGTTACTGTTTCGTGGTGGGAGGAAAAAAAAGAGAGGGAGGGGGGGGGGGGGCATAGCACCCCATTGTGTTGTTGAAAAAGGGTGGATGTCTTGAATTGAGCTATCTGGGATATTTGAGACGGGGTTTGGTATACCGAAAAGGCAAGATTGAAATAAAATGTGTATATAACAAAGCATGGCTGGTAATTCATACATCATGTGTGTACGCAACATTTGCATAGCAGCAGAAAAGCAAGTTCCATGACCGTGCATACACAGCAAGGGGCGACCTGGATACAACATAGATAACCATGTGTTCGCTGCTTCTATTGGCTGCAGTGCAATTGTCTCTCGGCAAATATTTTGATTTAATTTTTTTATTTCCTTTTCACACATAAAAAAAATATGGATATGATTGTGTGGGCGTTGAATGCAGGGCTCTTCATTGCAAAAACTGCCATCAGAAAACTGCGGAGTCCTGAGGGAAATGATAAAATGATAACAGATCTCTGTTAATGTTGAAACTTTGACAAGGCATACGGTTACATAATATCAGGTGTCTAAGCCTACCGCTAAAATATTTATGTAATGATGCATGAAACGCTGAGCTTTGCGTTTTAGCTGGCCAGATCGAGTTTTTCTTGTTGTTTTGTTGTCCAGCCTCTGTAACCCTTGGTTTTTCTTGCCCCTTTTTTCTCGATGTTACCGATGTTACTGCGTCGTAGTTTTGTTTGTTGGTGCAGTTAGGCTTTTGATTGACGTTGTCACCCGCACAGGCAGATCTGCCAAATGAATGGTCCCTTGTTTTACGGTACTTTCCTGTGTGTGCTGGGAAGGATGGGAGAGATCATTTCTTTACAAATAACTCCTGCCAGATTTGACGATAGAGGCCAGTCCATGCAGTAAGTAGCAACGCAGTTACGACAGTAGGTTCATTATACAAATAGACAGAACGTACATTATGACTGTGATCTGGGAAGTGTGTCATGATGCATCGCTTTGTGGCCTCCTTTTTTTTTATGAGGAACACAGCAAACTGACAGTGACTGTTTGCCTTTGTAGAGCATGGATGTACATAATTATATGCCCCACGAGGTGTCCTTTGTTTAACTCGACATTAAATTAGTTGGCTGGACTGATTGGCGGACCTGTTTTCCGAAAACCGGACTGCTTGGCAATTAGAGAAGGGTTACACAGTGAATACCGACAGGTACCTTTCGCCTCTATTTCTGTTGTTATTTATTGCTTGCTCCTGACGCGGGGGTTTTACAGTATACACTTTCCTGATGGAATCAGTTCATGCGTTCAAATCTAAAACGCTTGTTGATTCTTAGATGACAGTTATAATTTAATTAACTTTAACTGACCTGCGCAGTAGCCCAGCATTCGTGGTTAGGGCGTCTAGTCCGTGTGGGAAAGATCCCAAGTTCGAATCCCTTTAGGTCGGGGTCCAACTGTACAAATTTCTATTGGTGTCTCTGGAAAGACCGGCAAAAAAGCAAACAATTTGCTCGCTGTGACATGGTTTATATGAAGTGTTAACCTGGACTCACAGACTCTGAAAGGTCACTAGACACCAATAGTAATACGTAATCATTTTAGATACACCTTTCCGTGATCGTTAGCTCAACGACTTCCGCAATTATGAACACTGTCTGTTCCCTCGCTGTGTGTGTCAAGTCAATTATTCCCTTTATGATTGTTTCCGATAATATACCCATTACTTTTTATGTTACTGGTACTGTTTCTCATTTGTTGTTACTGGTACATACTACATCTAGGTACCATCCCCAGTGCCGTCATTACTGCCTAAAGTAATACAGCACGAAACCTCTCTCTCTCTCTCTTTCTTTCTCCCCCCTTCTCTCTCTTCCTCTCCCTCCACCTCTCTCTCCCTTCCTCCCTCCCTCCCTCTCTCTCTTTCTCTATCTCCCTCCCTCTCTCTCTCCTCTCCGCTCCTTTCTCTCTCTCTTTCCCTCTCTATCTCTTTCTCCCCCCCCCTCCCCTCACTCTCCTTCCATCTCTCCCCCCCTCTCTCTTCCTCTCCTCTCCCTCCCTCTCTCTCTTTCTCTCTTGTGTCCCTCCCCTCTCTCTCTCCTCACCCCCCCCCTCTCCCCTTTAAAATCTTTCTGCTTTTAAATCCTTTATTTGGAAATAGCACTGAAAGGAGAGAAGGAAAAGACAGAGAGGAAATGGTAAAAGCGTGCGTGAAGACCGAACTCGGATGTCCAACATTTACAGTTTTACTCATCACTGCCCCCCCCCCTCCCTCCCCCTTTGCACATGATGATACACGTGAGGTTATTACCCAATCATACGGAACATGATCATAGAACGGCCAAACCTGACAAAAGACAGTTTTGGTAATTATCCCATGATAATCAAGATCTAACTACCTGAAATTACTTAAAACTAGTCCAACACATTGTGAAATGGGGTCGTAAATCACAATTCTGTATGTCGAGAGTGGCATGGTAAAACATCCTAACTCGACTTGTCTTTTTGGTTGTTTTTTTTTAATTTGAAATATTTAGCATTTTTGCAGCCCATGACAGATTGTGTATTGAGTTGGGGGTTAAATTCTGAAAAGCAACGTTATCATTATCAGCAGTAGTATTATTGTCGTAACTATTAAGTCTGACGAAGAAAGTTATTGAGGTTTTTTTGTAATTATTGTTATTATTTATTACTATTATTTTCGCTTCTCCTGAAAATTTTGTAAAAAGCGAGTTAAGACAGTTTACGACGAGGCCCTCGATATTTAGAACATCAATAAAACTGCCCAGGCGTTTGGTGATGATGACATTCCTAAATAATGCAAGACGACGGTGACACAGTCTGTTATGGACCCAGGTGTTTCATTTCAGTGCACTCCATTATGCAAATGTCGGGTTTTCCCATTGGTCGAAAATCCCGTTTTTAACTCAGTAAAAAAAATTAAAAAATAACTGATAAAACAATGGATGCTAATGTCAGTGTTGGCCTGTCAGTCAGCTGCGCAGTCAATAGTGCACTTGAAACGGCTGATGGCGGACTGAATCAAGACTGTTTGTTGTTGTTGTTGTTGTTTTTATCTATCTCGGTTTTTAGTGTAAGATGTGGGCTGTGGAGCAAAACGGGGACCTGGCCCACTTGCGAGAGGGCAAGAACACAGCTTACAGAAAGAGAGCAAGAACACAGCTTACAAAAAATAGAACAAGAACACAGCTTACAAAAAATAGAACAAGAACACAGCTTACAGGTCTGTCTCACCTGGTCCGACGCGTCATAACTGTCTTAAGTCAGCTGGCGGACAGAGAGACTTGGCGCACTGAGTCAAAACAGATGCAAAACAGTCGTAACTCGTGCGCCACCAACTCTATAGTTGAGAACTCTTGTGACTTTCAGATTTTTCTATAGTAATTGAGTCTTATTGCATGTTGGTCGGAATTATAACTTGCTTTTCAGCATGGTGAGGTTGTGTCAGAGTCTTCCGCCAGAGCTCCGCAAGAAATTAAGTCAGACGAAACCCGTCCTAGAACGGGATTCGAACCTGGGACATTTCTCATCCGGCTTAAGCGCTGCAACTGATGAGACACTGCTGTTGCAGATAAACTGTGAATCATTGTAATGTATATTTTAAACGCGTTTAAGGTCAGCGTCTGGCATAAGGTCCACGTTTGGCCTATGTTACCGGCAGTGAGCTGACTGAAGGCAGCTGAAAACTGTTTAGTATCTGGACAGTGAACATGCAGCAAAGTGCCATGCCCAGTGATTGGATCCGGCTGGTGTTCTGTTAGTGTCGAGCTGGCTTATCTAAACAGTATAGGTGGGTTAGGCCGTATTCTTTGCCAGTTCCATATGTCACAAATCCCAGACTGGGAGATGTAATAAGTATGACAGGACAACAATCACGAACAAACAAGTTTAACACTTAACAGAACAACCCATCAGACTCACACATTTATTAAACATAATTATACATATAATAGCGCAATTACATACATTATATTATTGAAATGACTGCCGTACAACGGCCTTATTCTCACACACACGCTCCCTCGGATCCACAATCCGGTAGTTACTCCTAAAGGCACTTCGGCCTCAGCCTCTCCCCTCAGGGTCTTAATAGTACATTAATGATTCACTGGCACCGCAGTCTCTCAATATCACCTTCCTATTGTCATACACCTTAGCACTCCCCTAGCACCTCAGCAGGGCAATAACACATTATTATTTCCATAGCCATCAACATGGCAACAACATAATATCAGTTCACTAGCCTATCAACATGGCAACAACATAGTATCTCATTCACTCTCATATCTACGTCCCTGCCCGTGGCCTGACTGCCACGACTTTATGTGCCTCTACTGTCCTGCCCCGACAGCCTCACTTCTGGCCTATGTGTGGCCTCCGGCCCTATGCTGGCCTAGGAAGGAGTTCCGAATGCGTTACATGCTAAAGAGGGTTTATTTTGAGGGGGTTGAATAAAAAAAGGGGCTAGGTATTTTTGGGGGGTTAATAAAGAAATAGCAATAAATAATTCACGTCATTTTTCGTTTTCTCTCATGTGTCTCTCTCCCCTCTCTATCTTGCTTCCATTTCATCTCGATTTCTCTGCGCTAGAAGCATCAGTCATAACTGGAAAGACTCTCACTAGTCTTCTCGACTGCTTCCTCTTTATGTCCGCCCGATGGGCTTTTAATCACAGGTCCGATCCCTAGGACCTTCTAACTTGCAGTGATAGTAATACCGCGCTTTCGCCTCCTTCAGACCCCCTCCCACTACTCACAACAGCACGCTTAACTTGCTGTCTACTGTGAGTCATTCTTACTCTACACCCGCTCTGTAGCAATCCCCTTAATTGCACTCACTCCACTCGTGACACCATACTGATTCACTCACTATTGGGCTGTGCTAACTCCGTTGAAGGTTTGTTCTATCTCCATTTTCTGAAAAACTGTAGATCTTTTAGAATGTAAAAAAGGCGTAACAAATGCACACTTTGGCACTTGTTTAAAATGCGTTGTGGCACTTACCAAGCTGTTTCACAGTGCCGATATATTCTCACTCCTTATCATAACACTAAAGCCACAAACGCTTAATGTGGAATTTCTCAGTTGTGCAAAAAGTGAAGTTGAAACAAACAAGAGCAGTGGCTAAAGACAATGCTTCCCAGATTTTTGTAGCAAGAGAACCTTTTTTACCAAGGTGACCAAAAGCACCAAGGAGTTTCCACTATAGTATCCATAACGCAAGACTTCTTGGATTCTCTGATATGTCTGGTGTGGCACAGCAATGTTGTGGCACCGCTATGCAGCTCTGGAGCAAGGCATGTATTAATGGAACTATGGGGTTTCTGGGAATCTGCTTTGAGAACCACTGTTTTATAGTGCCATGTTCTTTTTATGAAATAGATAGAACCCAGAAATTAACATGGTCGTGTCGGACGCAGAAAATGAAGAACTTCTGCATTTCAGTGACAGACAAGAGGGGAAGTAGAATGGGCAATGTCTAAAATTAACCAGCGGGATATTTTGCACAAGTCAGGGGACACAGTGGGCGAGTCTGTCGCCGTGCGTGGAAAATGTTAATGACTGTGTAGATGTTGAGATGAAAGAGCCGTGGGTTCCTGTACACGGACACTCCACACATGAAACAGGACATAATGTCTAAAACACACGCAGCTGATGTAAACGCCATTGTTGATTTTGCACGAGTATCGAAGATGCCGGATCTGGTGAACGGATGTCTCAGGAATACATTCAAGTGTAAGGAGTTCCTCCTCCGCTCCGCCTTGCCTCTCCGAGTCATTTCCAGTCTCACCTGATTTGGCGCACCTTCCATCCAATATACTGTCCCTCATCTGCAGTAAAATCTTGTGCCTATGTGTGTTCACTAGACAAAATGCTTACTGCGCACAATCGCAACTTTTACCCTCTGCACATAGACATTGATTTGTTATTCAAATAGCTTAGGAAGGTTAGAGATGTGAACTAGGGCGGGAAGTTTACGGTGCTGAATGGTGTATGGTGTGCAAAGTTACCAGTTAATTGGTTGAGAGACTACAAGATACTCTGGCGGGTATTTGCCAGGTTAGAGTCCACGTGTTCGTAAGTCGGAGTAGTAACTGAAAGAGTCTATAACAGAGAGAGCACTGGTAGTCTGAATCTCGTTTTGATCCTCACAGTCCGTTCTAAGTACTTCTTTTCAGACAGGTGGGTGGGCGGTTGGCTGCGGCAACTGGTAGGGCTTCGTTCTATCTCGGGTCTTTCTCAGTCCTGCACTTTCAGGGACTATTTTTTGTCTGCTTTCTGGTTTTTCTTTCTGTGTCCTGTCCTTTGGCGTCTGTTCTGCTTATTGGCATTCATCATCGTCATAGGCGTTGCAGTCTCAGGAGACAAAACGTGGTGCGCCCTTGTAGTCACTCGTTTACAGGCACTCTACGTCACCATTAGCTGTAGAGGGATATCGTGTGTGAATGGTAGTTCCCCGTTGCATCTGCCTTACGTAAATTAATTTTGCTTGGCATTTCTTAGGATTTTCTTGTTGTCGACGCCATCGTTGTTGTTGCTGTGTGAAATACGTAAGTGGTGCTATATAATAGCCCTTAAAAGTACTTGGTATTGAGCAGAAAAAGACAGAATTAGAAGGCAGCAGCTATAAGATTATTGAAACTTATTTTTACGCAGGTTATGCAAACCATTGGCTCTTCCCGTGGCCGTTACAACAATTGAACGGGATATGCAAAACAGCGAATTCACATCCCAACGTATAGGCGGTGGAGAGATCCACTTTATACAAATTGCCATTTTCTTCATATTACTATATTAAGTAAACGGACAAAAAATGTATTCGTTCCATTATCTCATTACCGAAATTATAAAATAATTATAACCATTGGCATATGTAGGCCTACATAAAATGCAATTATCTCTACAGGCTACCATGTTTTTCACTTGATGTGAAGGTCACGTACTCTGCATGAAGTCACCAACAGTAATTGCTGATGATCGAAGATTGGATAAAGTTACACTTGGAAGGAAAAAAAAAAGATTTCAAAAAATGTACATATGATATGACATGATACAGGCTTAATTGTATAATTGTTGGCATTTTGCGGAGATAACAAGTCCCCTACATGTCGTGGTTTTTAGGTTTTGGTGATAGGAAACTGTAGATCTGTCGTTTAGACAGAGAGAGGTTCTCGTTATCTCTAATGTCATTACAGAGATGATAATTATAATTACTGTATGAGTGTCAATTAAGGGATGAAGAATTAAAGAGAGAGTGTGGGAAAGGGGGCGCTGTACTGTAAACCCGTCTGTTTGACAAATTAATATTCTCGTTCTCTCTAATTTAACAATGAAGTTGATTAGTATAGGACAATGTAATTACTGTATGGGTGCGGATCAGGGCATGAAGAATTAAAGAGAGGTGGGGTGGGGGAGGGGGTAGGGACTGTAGATCCGTGCTGTGGACAATGGAAGCATCTCGTTATATCTATTGGAATTATGAAACTGACTAATGGAAGCTGATTAGGTTCATTTATGAGTGACAATTAAGGCATGATAAGTAATGGACGAAAGGGAGAAAGGGAGGGAGAGGTGAGGGGTACAGAGATCGGGAACGAGAGAACATGAGAGGGATGGACAGAGATCGGGAAAGAGAAGAAGCAAGAGGCGGAGGTCGGAAAAGAGAGAAAGTGAGGGGGGGGAGGGGGAGCAGAGATCAGAAAGGAGAGAGAATGAGAGGTGGGGACAGAGACGGTGAGTGAAAGAAAAGAGAGCGAGAACGAGAGAGGCAAAGGTGTGTATATTGAGAGAGACAGACGGCAAGAGAACAAAAAGGAAATGATAGAAATGGAAAGAAAAAAAAGAGTATTTAAAATAAAAAAAAACGCAGCTCGTACTGACAGAGGAAAACAGTGGGCGTCACGTGACCGGATCTGACGCCAATGACGCAGTGATTACCATCACCGACGGGAACTTAATTAAGGGAATAGATTTTCGTGTCATGGGCGGCGCAAAAGTCGCCTGGGCGGGGAGAGAGGGAGAGAGAATCAATGGTTAATAATACAGAATACCCCATCCACCCCCCCCCCCCAATTCCCCCATGTGTGGCGGGGAAGTGGCAGGGATTTCCTTTTTATCTGATATCTCAGTCGTGGTCTCAGCGTGGGGTAAAAATTATCACGTCGGGGTAATCAAGTTAAGAGTGAGATTGATTTGTCTGTTATTATATTGTTATAAACTTTGGGGGTTGCTATGTATTATATTATTATTATTCATTGTCGTTTTTAATATTATTATGGTGATGAAGTTGATGATCAGCGTATTATTAATTTCATCATTATTGTTACGGTGACTAGTAAGTTGGTCCGCTGCCCCGGGGAATACACAGCTGATGTGATTTATTTTAAAGGCGTTTGGATCACCAGTGCAGAACGAACATTCTTGTCATGCTTTTTAATTCTACTCCAAGCAAATGCGTCTTTTTTTTTTATTATTATTCCGGTTCAAAATGTCGTAACACTTTCTTTTGTTTAATCAGAGAGTATTGTTTGTATAGACAGGTTTTGCTATTGGTCGATTTGCACTGCCAGACACGGGAGGCGCCGCGAAACCACTGTTAGCATGGAGCAGAAAGTAGGTCGCTGCGGTAAACAATACTCGTTTGTGCATTTCCACGGGGCGTAAGAGTTTACAAAAGGCTCTAAATAGTTTTAATCAGCCCCAAAATATGAACAAACCACAGTGAACAGATATGCACTCTAACTTAGGTGAGGGCGATCTCTTTCAATTAATTCTTGTTTACCGCAGCGACCTAGTTTCGCGATTTGGCTGAAGTGAGATCTCTCTATAAATACATACTCGCTGGTTTAACTCAGTTGTGGCTCAAAATCAACAGAAGTGTTAAAATATGGCGAACTTCAAGACCTTTTAAAAGAAGCACACATAATAGGCCTATACCTTTTCATCTTTCTGCGCGTATTATGATATTTTGTAGAATTTCAGGCTCAGCGGTTAAAAAGCCTTTCATGACTACACTGGAGACTTTACTTCCTTTATAATATGATGTTCATGGTGGGAATAACCAGTGATTTATTATTTTAATCATCGTCAGTACTATTTTGCTGAGGGTGAGGGTGATAATGATCAGTGTATTATCATTATTTTGTCAATGTTTGTGATATCACGGGTATTCTTGCTAAAAAAAAATTGCAGGTGTCAACTCACACACACTTTCTCACTCGTGGAGAGCTCATGGCGAGGGTTAGCTTTTGTCATCCTTGAGCTGTTTGAGTAGCGGTCAAAACTGCTTTCCTTCTCTGTCCTACACCCAGCTCCCCCCCCCCCGCTCTCTCTTTATCTGTCTTTCTTTCTCTTCTCCCTATCTCTATCTCCCTTCTCTCTCTCTGTCTCTCTCCCTGTTCTCCCCCCTCCTCCCTTCCTCCCTCATCCTCTCTCTTCCTCCCCTCTCTTTTTCCCTCCGTCCCCCTCTCCCTCTCCCTCGCTCCCTGTCTATCTATCTGTTGACTCTCCCTCCATCCCCTCTCTCCCTCCTCCTCCTCGTCCTCCTCTCCACACACATTCCCCAGTTGTCCCCAGTACTTTCTCGCTCACAGCTTCCACATAATTAAATTATTATTTGCCCGGAGGGAGGGAGGGGGAGGCAGAGTGTTGCTGTTTACTGTTTTGTCGATGTTGATTGCAAATAATTGTTTGTTGCGGGGAGTCCTCATACCGTGCCTGTTTGACAACAACGTTGGGGCCCATTGATTCTGGCACACATGATTTCCTTGCCTTCCACACTTGATTAAGTTCGGGGAATGAAATTGTCTAAGAGACGCGATCCCATAAATTATGGCGTACGGTTGAGAGCAATTTTCTTGTTTAGTGACGGAAAAACAGCATTATTGGAGAGAGTGGGGAAATGGCCGCGGGGGGGGGGGTGAGGGAACGGAGGGGAGAGTAGGGGATATTGGAAACTGTTCCACGCTTTTGGGATACTGTTGACTCCTGCTCAGACTCTGATGACGGCAGTGGAAAAGGGGACGTGGGGGTGGGGTGGCATAGAATGAGGGGGAGGGGGGTTAGATTGTCGAATCCTGGGTTGTTGTTTTTTCTGGTTCTCGTCTATGACGCAACGAGCCTGTGGCTCTTTGAAGTGCCGGAATTACAAGACCGTTGATGATGGACCATTTAGTATGCTAGCTCCCTTCCGTCTCACCCTCTCCAAACCTGCACACACACACACACACACACACACACACACACACACAGACAGAGACACCAGTCTAGTATCCAGTGTGCTAGATGACTGGAAACACACATTACTGGAATGGCACGGTGAGCAGTGTTCCGTATTTGGAACACTTTCGTAATTTATCGGTAAATTATTTTCTGTGATCAGTGGTCAGGCTGGTGGCGTAGCGTACTGAGTTACCTCTGTTTTGCCTGGGTTTGTGGGCAGTAGAGTTGGAACACAGTCTGGCGCACTAGTGAGACTGGAAACAAAACTGTCTCGCTAGTTGATTCAAAAGAGGTTCGTGTCTTGAGTCAAAAACCGAAGCAGAGCAGGATTGATTCTGTACGTTAGCACCCTTATTCATTTCTTGCCGGATTAAAGTGAGGCCCTAGGCATTCTAGCTGTGAGGCCCCTCCCAATCTCCCACTTTCCGGATTAAATGAAGTGAGGCCCTAGGCTATTCCAGCTGTGAGGCCCCTCCCAATCTCCCACTTTCCGGATTAAATGAAGTGAAGCCCTAGGCTATTCCAGCTGTGAGGCCCCTCCCAATCTCCCACTTTCCGGATTAAATGAAGTGAAGCCCTAGGCTATTTGAGCTATGAGGCCCCTCCCAATCCCCCACCTTTACGCCTAGAGGAAGATGGAAGTGTTTTAGATAATTGGGTAACGCAAATGATGATGACTGGTATTTAAAATTTTGCTCTTCGAAATTCCTTCTCGAAAGGACTTGGGCGAGGAAAATTACAAAAGATTTGTTCAGAAACTAAGTGCACTGTATAACGCCATATGCAAGAAAAGGCTGCGCGTGTCACAAAATATTGTGCAGATTGACCTGAGTCGGCGAGGCCCCATTAGAATTTGAGGCCCTGGGCTCCAGCCTATATGGTAAATCCGGCACTGTTTCTGGCTCTCGTATTCACTTCCTTATTTTAAATCAATCTGACCAAGTTTCAGAATGTTTGGATGAGACCGGACAGCAAAGGGTTAAACCACGTGATGGGGGAGGAGGAGGGGGTTGTCAAATACCTTCAGGACATGAAGCTGTGGCGTGTCTGAACCCTTGGTGAAAAACTCATCCAGGTCACAAATTTCTCGAACGTTCTGAGCCGTGTAGTCACTCCTCTTCTCTCTGGATGACGTCTGTTTCTGCATCCCGGGGATGACGTCTGTTTCTGCATCCCGGGGATGACGTCTGTTTCTGCATCCCGGGGGAAAAGGCAATTTTAATGAAACCCCTTTTCTTCTTTTTCGTGTGCAGGTTGTTTTAGGCCATCATTAAAAGATGAGCAACAAATAGGTTGCCCTTTGGAGGTGTAGAAATATTTCATGTTCAAAAATGTCACAGGATTTTGTCCTAATGCATTATTTGTTCTGCGACCGAGTGTTAGCAGATTCAGTCAGGCATATCGATCGAAATGTCCCTCTAGCTGATATTATATAATCACTTGTCAAGGGTAGTTAGACTGTGTGTTGATTGCCGCAGTTCTGCGTACGTGTTTCATTCTGTGTCTTAATTGAGCTTACAGCCAGTTTTCCAGTTCAACTTACAGCTGTTGTTTTTACAGTCAGACTGTGTACTTTCCGGCCTACTTTCTTTTATCATTTAATGACTTTAGTTTCTGGAAGGCCCTGATACATAGAGATTTTACAGTTAAGTTACGTTGCACTTTCATTGTTAGGAGTCAGGGTAGCCGTATGTTTGACGTCATCATGCAGAGCTGGATGGAAAATGATAGATAGATATATAGAATAATTTTTTTATTTTTTTTTATAACAGAGGACTTAAATGTCGAAGTTCAGTCGTTTTATTTAAGCATGTCAGGACCGAATCATACTCGTTGGACGAGGATTCTCTTCTCCTGAAGTCTTACACCTCCACTTTCATCATTTTTGATGTTTCATTTTATCAGTTTCATCTCATTTCATTCACTGGTTCTGTTTATGTGAATTTAATAATAATTTTTTTTTTTTAAAATCTTTCTTCTCTCCAGATACAGATTCCATCTGATGACGGGATTTGACAAACTCTTGTTGGATTTAATAGTTTTAAGGGTGAGTTGATCCTGCATGTTTGTCCTTTCCATAGCCACACTGTCTGTCACTTTGTATTTGCTTAGCGTTTTATGAGATGGAAAGAAGGAGAGTTCAAGGGGAGACAATTGACTAATCCATCACGGCCGTGCTGTCGTAAATAAACGTCTTTAGCAATTAAGAAAGGATGTGATTTTGTTTATTTTTTCATCCGTCTTCCATTGATGATTCGGCTTTATTTCATAGTTTATTTGGTTTTCATTTTAGTTAGTTCTTAGTTTGGCTTCGGGAAGCTGCGGCAGAAAGAAAGAAAGAAGGATGTAAATATTTCGTTTATGGACCTGAGGTTGTAGAGGAAGTTTTAAGAAATGCCTTTGCTCAGTTCTTAAGTTCTTGCGGCTGTTGTATTGATTTGGTTTTGAGCAACAGGACGTTAACCTCAGTGCTGCACGGAACTTGGTCCTCATAGTTTTATTTTCGGGTGTTTGTTGGGCGCTGCTGGTCCTTCAGTCTGTCCTGTCCTTCTGTTAGACTTTGTCTATCCTCTTGTGTCCCCCTAGCACAATGTGACTGTTATCGGATGGACGAGCTTCGAAGCTCCAAACAACTCAAACTGAAACTCAACTCATAACTATTTTGTCACAAAGGAAATCGCCTTCGTTTGTACATTCTTCGATTGTCGTAGTCCTTTGGCTGTGTGGTGTCAAAGGGGGCGTGGTGAAACATTTCATGCCAAAGTATAAACCTGGCTTTTTTTTCACGTAAAATTATGACAGTGTAAGAATTGATTATTTTCATATTTTTCTGACTTTGGCTTTCTCTGAACGATCTCAAACTTTGCATTCACTATCATCGATGTGATCAAAACTGATCACAGATGTCGTACGAACAGCAATTGACATCATCATGCATGCTTGATTTGCGCAGATTAATTTTGCAGTTGCGCGACTCACACACATGGCACTCACGCAAGACTGACAGAAATGTGCTAGTCGGTGGCGTTTACTACAGAGGGGGAATGAAAGAATGGAGCGTGACAATGTATTCTTGGAGCCAATGTCAAATATTCCTGAGTACGAATTGAGCAGAATTTTAAACTTTTCAAGAGGCAAAGAAAAACAAATATTAATTCTTCTGGTCGCCGCCACCCTCATGTGCACCTGCCGAAAACAATATAGACGCCAAAGAACAAAACGTCGGCCCAACACTTGTTTTATTTCATCCCCACTTTTCACAAAAACTGGGCATTATAATAATATGGCATAACAAAATGACGTATTCTATCATTTCAACTAAATTTGTGGGGGTATAAATGTGGAAAAGTTGTACCTATACAATAAGCACCAAATTTTGCAAGCGAATTGCTCAAAACGCGCTGATGAAATAATGGGGATGAACTAATTAATGAATACAGTCATAATGTAGCACTTTGGTGACGAAAATCTATCTGCCTTCTCTTCTAGCTTTTTTTTTTTTTAAAGCACAATAAAATGCGATTCCACGTGCTTCACATTACAATCACGATGAATCATTCCTCCTTCCCCCCCCCCCCTTCTGAGTGCTATTTTTCACGGGGATTGAGCTGAACACAATCAATCAATATCTATTAAGAGAACAAAAAAATGCTGTGGACATGGAAAGTTCTCATCTGTTATCAGATCTGCAGATCACATCGTGGTTAACACCTCTGGCTAAAAAACAGCTGAGATGAAAGGGAAAAGTGTGCATACAGTGTTGGAAAATGTCATGTTTTTGGTTGATATAGATGACTGTCAGAGAACAGTAAATTTACTGTACTTTTCATGTGTGTTTTGAAAATTGAAATGGGGCGTGGGACAGCAAAGGTTGAGAAACACTGATCCAACCAATCTTTTTACCTCGATTTGTTTGTTTTAAATTGCGATTCAGAAGTCTAGTTTTTCATTTTGAAATTTGATGATTATAATAGATGCTGAGGTCTCCCATTTACCCAGCCACCACACTCATTATTTCAGTAATCACAGCCGATTTTTTATTTCTTTATTATTATTATTGTTTTTGAAATTCTGATTTAGAAATTTAATCTCGAATTTGGATCAGATGAGCATTGAGATCTTCTGTTACCCCCTAGATCTATCAACACTGATGGATCCGCTGCATACCCTGACTAATCATTATTTTAACATTATTATTATTATTTGTCTTTGACCCTCTCGTGCCCAGACGAAGATTGCCAATCCCAAAGCTCGTGAAATAATATGCAGAACTGAATTTAAATGGTCAGATTAATGCAAAAATGCAAACATTTAATGGGAAAAATTATTTCTTAATGTAATAGGAAGAAAGAGTAAGCGTATGAAACACATAGCATTTGGGCTCCAGGTGACCTGTCTCAAATATGGTACACAGGCGGGAGAGGCTTAATAGTTTTTTAAACTTTTGATTTAGCCACAATAATAATCGTAGTTGGATCACGTGGGCGCTGAGATCTCCTGGTGCGCTCCGGCCATACCGAGATACCCCAGCAATAGCCCGTGTCCAGTCAAGCAGTCCACCATCGCACGGTGGGGTATTGGGCCCAGGAGGGGAGAAACTTTGAAGCTAAAATGTGGGGAGGGAGGGAAAAAAAAAGAAAAGGAAAAAACTTGCCTTGGAAGTTTGTTTCATGAATGACTCGGTCTGGTCACCGCTGATGAAAGCCACATTCCGTGTGGTTTGGGCCAGAAGTCATTACGGTTTCCGTGTCCCTAGCCAGGCAGGTGCTGCTGCTGCGCGCGGCGGCCATATCGGGCATTTTTTCAGGGGGGGGAGGGGCGGGGGGCAAGGGTGGAGGCATACCAATAGGGAATACATACCCCGGAGGATGATAGAAAATGGTTCGTCTGTTTCCTTTGCTGTTGCCAATTTTTAAGCTAATTTTGTGGGGAGAGGAGTGGGATGCCAATATCACCCCCACCCCTTCGCAGGAACTCATCCCACTGTGTCTGCACCCCACCCGCCCGTCTGTTTCTGTTTTTGAAATATATTTTTTTTTCTCTCGTTCAGGCCGGGGAGAAATTAGTCAGGGATGAGGAAATATGACTGGCTAAACATGAGTGGAATTATTCTGGATTCACGTGGTTAGTTACTAAGAAAAGTATGGCTTTGTCTATCTATCTATCTATCTATCTATCTATCTATCTATCTATCTATCTATCTATCTATCTATCTATCTATCTATCTATCTATCTATCTATCTATCTATCTATCTATCTTACACATAGGGTATCATTGTGAAATCATTGTGCTACTTATAGGCAGTCTCGGAAATGTCCATAAGAGGTTTACAACTGGTTTGAAGGTCAATCTTAATAATTCGGAATGTAAATTCCTTGCCAAATTCTGCAGTATTGGTGCCATAATTGGCTCCAACCGCATTTGGCGACAACGATGCAAAGTATGCAATCGACAAATGTAGCGATGTCCATCATATTGTTTAACAGTCTGTCGATGCCCATCATGTCATGCAACAGCCTCTCATAAATTGTAAAGCAATAATAAATGCGCCAGTCTTAGTTATTGTCCACTTTTACCATCTATTTATGGATAAAATAAGCCAAGAGCCAGCAGTTATATTCAGTCATGTAACAGATTAATATTTACAATGCCATTCTATTGTTTCCTGTATGGGTATCGTGTGTGAAATACTGTACCGAACTAATTGGAAATAAAGGATTATATCTATCTATCTATCTATCTATCTATCTATCTATCTATCTATCTATCTATCTATCTATCTATCTATCTATCTATCTATCTATCTCTATCTATCTATCTATCTATCTATCTATTTAGTACTCCGTTGGTCCATCTGTTTTTCTATCTGTCTGTTAGTCTGTTCTGCCTGTTTATCTAGAGATTCCGTGTCCATACGTGCGTCTGTATCCTACATGATTGTATTTTCCATGAAAATTTTCGCCCAATTGAACAATTTTATTACTACAAAAATTCTCCAACTTTGCTCTTGGAATTCCACGTGAGCCTACCGACAGTGTTGTAATGAGATGTGAATGTTGTGCACTTTATGTTTTGTAACGGTTGTTGCAAGTTCTTGTTGCCATGTTGCAATGCTGTGTTATTTTAACCTTTTCATAGATAATTATTGCATGACATCGTCAGCTATTAGCTACCAACCACAACAATAACAAAAGACCAGAGCCTGTAGAGATAGGTCATGAAATAATACATTGTTAAGATCTTGGCCGAAGAGAACTTGTATGGAACTATTCCTGCAGTCAGAGTCAGTGGTACGCGGTCGATGTGCTTTCCGACTTTTGCAGGGCAAAGCATTTTTATCAATCTAGGGCACCGTTCTGCATTCCAGTCTCAAAGGGCCTCTGCTATTAACTCTCTGGCGTTCTCTTTTTCTGTCTGAGTTTATCTGTCTGTCTATATCCATCGATCCACCCATCCATATCCCCAGCCTGTATGTCTGTCTACCTGTCAATCTTCGTACCTATCTGTCTAACTGACTGTCTGTCTGTGTCCACATCCATCCATCAATCCACTCATCCATCTCCCCTGTCTGTATGTCTGTCTATATGTCAGTCTTCGTGCATGTTTGTCTGACTCCCTCTGTATCCACATCCAAACCATCCACCCATCCGTCCGTTCATCCACTCCATCCATTCATCTCCTCTGTCTGTATGTCTGCCTCCATGTCTGTCTGCCTGCCTGCCCACCTGGCTGTCTGTCTGTCTGTCTGTCTGTCTGACTCTCTATATCCACATGCATCCATCCATCTGTCCATCCACCCATCCACCCATTTCCTATGTCTGTGTTCCTGTCCATATGTGGATCTTTCTGCTGTCCATCCGTCCGTCTATCTGACTGCCTGGCTGTACCCACAACTTCCCAGTCAGTTCTCCCATTTGCCCCGGCGGCGTGATTTTTTTTTCCGTACGAGCTTTAGCAAATTCAGGAGCGGGGCAGCAACAGACCCCCAAAGACAGGACAGCTCCAACACATCCCAGGGATTTTTGGTTCAGAGTCATGTCAGGCATAGTCCAGAGACCTATTGCAGTGTTCGATAGGACGAGAAATCCCTTAGCCGATGACCTGTGT
This sequence comes from Onchidella celtica, assembly GCA_963931925.1. Classification (NCBI taxonomy): domain Eukaryota; kingdom Metazoa; phylum Mollusca; class Gastropoda; order Systellommatophora; family Onchidiidae; genus Onchidella; species Onchidella celtica. The sequence goes on along the minus strand of OZ007578.1, from coordinate 517,069 downwards.
TCGGGGGTGTGTTGCTGCCCCGCTCCTGAATTTGCTAAAGCTCGTACGGAAAAAAATCACGCGCCCCGGCGTGTATTCCCCATATTGCGCATATAACTAAAGCTAGCATGCACCCTCATCACCCCTCCGCTAGTGTAATCTGTACTACTGTTGTGATCTCCAAGAGACAAAGCATTATATTTTGGCAGCTCCAATCCCTACACACGGCCACCAGATCTGACATCTCAAGGGTTGAGATTATTGGATGAGTGTGTGAAGTAGTCCCTGGTACGATAAAGCAGGAATGTGTTGATGTTTTTACAAGGGTGTTAAGTTCAGGATACCTATTGTGATGTGTGTCGTGTTTAACAGGTGTGTTATCAAGCAGATAATACGGGTTCATCAACACAAGAAATATGTGCGGCTTTTTGCGTAATGTCATTGACCCGTTTGTTTGTTAAGATTACAATCTAACTGATGGTGACTCATCGCATTGACGAGTGTCATCCCATCCAAAAAAGACCGAACACCCACCCACTCACCCACTCACCGATCCATCCATCCATCCATCCATCCATCCACCTATCCGTCCATCCATCCACCCACCGATGTCCGGGGTGCATATCATTTGGGGAACTGCAAAACTTCTCATTTGGGGAACTACCAAAAACAGTGCATTTGGGGAACCAATTTCTGTCGATACTATTTCGACAGATACTTTCTCTCCGTGTCGATATTTTAACACCAAGTTAATTCCTCTTCGGTTTGCCAATAAATTGCTTCAGTAGTTTGAAACATTTCACTGCTGCCCCTGCTCACCACGGGGAGGTGGAAGTAGGACTTTGAGCAGGATATTTAGAGCTGTACACGTAATAAAACCTTTTAAAATTCTTCTTAATACAGTAGTAGAAGATCAAAGCATACTGTAAAAGTCTTGTAAAAATTTCAAGCTGTATGTACAAAATTCACAAGTGGGTTGTAGGCAAGTTCTCTCTGTTAAGTCCGTCTCAGCTTTTCTTTTACATGCCTGGGGTAAAACATGTGTCTGTTTTCTTTGCTTCAAGGGGGTGGTTGTGGCTGGTGACTCCGTGTTGAATCTCTGTTACTTCTATGTTCGTCGTCAGTTTTCCTCGACAAGTGCTCTTCGTACATGTCCAAAGTTTATAGGTGTCCGTCTCTTTCTTTAATCTGTACATAAACCCGTTTAAAAGAACCGCATGCTTTCCTTTGCTCGTCTCTATTGTTTACAGCTCCATTATAACAGGCAAAATTACTTGCAACAGCTAAACTTGGACTTGGCCTGGCTTGCTTTATATATCCCATTCGTTTCACACACTAACAACAACATCAACAGCAAAGATAACAAGACAAAACAAAACAAAAAAAAACGAAGCTAACTCACTTTGTCAAATTATGCACTCAACAACTCAAAAAACACGTATCTTTGAATAAAATTTTGCTTTCTGCCCAATCACACATTCTGCCCGCCTACTATCAAAATTACTCATGTTTTTTGAGAGGTCCTTTTCCCCCCAACATTGATTCGATAATATCGAATAGGATTGTATCGTGTAGGAGTTCCCCAAACAGCAGTTCCCCAAATGAGAAAGTTTAAAATGTTAGTTCCCCAAATGATATGTACCCGATGTCCGGATGCCCACATAACAAAGAGATAGTGAAAACCACCTCAGTTAAGTGGGAATTATTCCGTTTTTCCTCCCCCCTCCATCATTATCACAGCCCTGTCCTCTTCCTCCACGTCTCTTCTTGCTTAAGTCTCTTCTTGCTTAAGTCTCTTCTTGCTTAAGTCTCTTCTTGCTTAAGTCTCTTCTTGCTTAAGTCTCTTCTTGCTTAAGTCTCTTCTTGCTTAAGTCTCTTCTTGCTTAAGTCTCTTCTTGCTTAAGTCTCTTCTTGCTTAAGTCTCTTCTTGCTTAAGTCTCTTCTTCCCCTTCTGCCCCTCCCCCCTTTAATCCTGTTAATCAATATCTAGACTAAATCTTATGCGCTCCAAAAAAAAATAATACCAGATCTATTGTTCATTTCTAAAGTAATGGGGGAAAACAGGTCCTACAAACAATACAATTCTAGAGACAAAATTTGGAGCCTTAACAAGATAACCTAAAGTCAATTCAACATTTACTTTCATGTCTTTCTGGAAATCCAATGGCTTCAAACCCATTTTTTTCCACTTCCTATTGTCTTTTATTTTCCCCAGGGAAAGTTCATACTGATGCGTCGGCGGACTTTGTTTTCTTTCGTTTTCTCTCGTTTTCGCATTCTGTCTGATGAAATTAATATTTCATGATCTCAGATATGCGCAGTTGGAATGTAGAGGTTGAGATTACAAACTGATTGATACAAAGTTTTTGTCAGTGCATGCAGATGTTGTCTATGGCATGTAGAACATACGGTGACGACTGTAGAAAGTTGGCCATCAAGTGAGTTATACGTCAGGAGATTTGTCGCCCTTTTGTTTGCTTTACGGTGTCTGCAGATTCTGTCTGGCATGCAATCAGAACAGTCAAGCATTGTCCAGCGGCTACTTGTCAGCGCTCAAAGGCACGCAGGATGTTCAAGATTTTACTCAAACTTCCCGTCAGTTCCAGAAAAGAAAAGCATTATGTGACATCTGTAGTTTTGAGCAGATTAATGTCTGTATGTCTGTTTATCTGCCTGTCTGTCTGTCCGTCTGTCTGCATGCTTGTCTGTCTGTCTGTTCGCCTGTCTGTCTGTCTGTCTGTTTATTTATCTATCTTTTTAAATAGCAGAAAATGTGCTATCAAAACAGATGGAACAAAGCAGTCTCCACAAGTTAAGAATGAGACAGGAGGCTCTACAACGGACAGAGAACGGCTAACCGTTTGCATCTTTCTGCCAGGCCTCGTTTACCTGCTGGTGAGAAATAGGACAGAACGGAAAGACACGACTCTTGCATTCTGTAGCAGAACTTAGGATTCAATGACAGAACAAGGCATGTGCACCCGTACTTTTTTGCTCTAGCAGTAGAAGATCGCACATTTCGCACCCTGATTGATCCTAACTTTGCTTTCTGTTGCGTCGCGCTTGGGACAATGTTGAAAGGTCACTGTTTTATCTAACCAACTGAAAAAAGAAAAAGACAGAAGAAAAAAATCTCAGGACATAATCGATTATTGTTCTTCGGGTCTCTTTTTGTTTGTTATTTCTTCTTTGTGGTGTATTTAAACTAGTTTGCTGAGATGGCGATACACTGTTTTCTCGGCATTGGTGTTTCCCTTCTAAGCATGATGTCGGCATCGAACCTTTTGTGCGTTGGAAGTAGTCTCTACTGCAATCCATCCTTTGTCCCGTCGTGTACCAGAACTTTACTGAAAGCTATTGAAAGCTGAAGTCTCGCGTTGAATGGAATCACCAGCGCCAATAACCGCGGCTTTAATCTTCGCTGTTTAGAAATCTTTGACAAAATGCGCAAGAGCCAAGGGCTATGGGGAATCCCACGCGTTGCCTTGTTTGATTTTCCATCGAATACTGGCTATCTGGGAAAGGTATGTGTGTGGTCGCGCACGTGCGTATGTGTGTGTATTTTTTGTAAAGAGAGGAGATTCGGTTTGGGGGGAGGAGGGAAGGTTACAGCTAAGAACTTTTTGTGTCCAGAATTAAAACTCTCAGCAGAAATAGATCTAATTCAGAGCTTGCTGTTATAATTATGTCTTTTGAAACAGAAGTGGCAGAACTGGGGTTAGGCATGAATGATTTTTCCGTACATTATTGATGGCACTTTTGAGACCATTATTTGTAAAATTTTCATCTAACATGCAGAGTGATCGATTTTCGATTTACTGAAACAGGACTTCAGAAAGTGATTGTGGAAACATCAATCGCGGTATAGGAGTGTTCATTTCTGGCAGCAGGACAGAAGAGTCATAGAGACAACAAGAATTTGGTCTTTTGATCACAGAAAACTTGGATAGAAGGTGAAGCGGTGCTTGATGTAAAATCCATGCCGTAAACACTGGGAAGACAGTGTGAGTGATTGGAATCGCAGAGAGGGCATAAATAAAGAATCTCTTGTGGTTTCTGTAGTGAAATCAAGAGCAGATTAATCTCTGTTGTAAGATGCCAGAGATGAAAGAAAGACATCAGGCATGGAGCGAGTGCATTCTTCATTAATTAATGCATCTCTCGTGCCATTTGATCAAAAGAACAATCAGATCACGTGACTCCACCCTCCCGTTCCCCTCATAATTTTGAGCTCTGTGAGATGAAAAATAGTCTTTAAGAAAACAAACAGAAATAACAACAGCAAAAAAAAAAACACAAAAAAAACCAAACATCTTTTTTTAATAGAACGTTCAGACATTTGTACATGCTGACTCATGAAAGAGAGAGAGAGAGAGAGAAAGAGAGAGAAAGAGAGAGAGAGAGAGAGAGAGAGAGAGAGAGAGAGAGAGAAGACGTCTATCGCCAGTGGCGTGCAGGGTTCTGGAGATACCTAAAGACTCAAGTATAGGGCCTGGTACTGAGAAATGTAATCAGCATTACGCACAGTGATTACATTGAACAGGTTCTCTACTCTGGTCTTGTTTTCTAAAACACGGAGCCACGTTCACACCAGCTTGTGGGACTGTGGGGCAGCCTGTACAAGGAAGTTAACAGCGATAACTCAAAGTTAAAAACAACAAAAAAAACTTAATTTTAATTTCACTCTTTGATTGGATGCCCACTGAAATGGATGCCCGGGACCGTCGCCCCTTCTGACTCCCCCCCCCCCCCCCTTTCTGTACGTCACTGTCTGTTGCCTCTGTGGAACTTCTTTTCGTTTTCTTTAGTCCAGAAAGCCACAGAGAATGGACGCCATGAATGCATACAGAGTCTCATGAAATATACTAGGTTTTGCATACGTGGCATTAAATCTACAATAGTATAGAGAAAACCAAAGAGAAAGGACGCCAAGAAAGTATACACAGTCTCGTGAAATATGCTGGTTTTGCAGATATGGCATAAGATCTAATATTAACAAAAATAACAAACAGCTTATAGATCTGATTCATTGTTAAAGAAATAATTTGATTCAGTTTAATCCATGCCTGAGGTGTTCTAGACGAACATACCTGTAACTTGGGACTGTTAAATATTTTACGAACTTTGGATGTTGTCAGGCCCCGGAAATCGTGGAGCCAGATTTGATTCAAGGCTATGGACCCTTTTCATTTACTGTCGTCCATATCACGTGATTTGCAAACAAAATGGTCCCGTGCCCCACTTGTAGGGCGGAAGCGGTGGACAACGGTCGAACGATGCCATCCTCTTGTTGGGCACCCAACTGTACAAACCCGTTACATGCTGGTCCTGGCATAAAAATGCATCTTTGCTTAGACTGTGCACATATTCAGATGCCATCACTAAGGCAAGTGGAGGTTTTTGCCCTACACGATGCTTTTCGATACCGTGCGGCTCCCCGCAAACAACCGTAACGCAGAAGTGAAAAGGGTCTATAGGACGTCCTTGTCAAGATCGCATTGATGAAAGGAGAAAACAGATCTGTATTTTGTAGCCTTAAGCTGGGTTCTCATGTGTACGGAAACGGAAACGGCAAAAAATCCCTCATATAATAAAAAGAAAGAGTGTTTCCATGTGTACGGAAACGACGTGCGGAAAAATTCTTTCTATTTCAGTACTTGAAGGCTCTTTGACGTTTCCGTTTCCGCATACATGAGAACCCAGCTTTACGGGGTGCATACGTCAGAGAAAATTGGGTGTAGAATTGAGGCAAGATCCTGACTGACTCTCTGTCTGTCTGTCTGTCTCTCTCTCTCTCTCTTTCTCCGTCTCTCTCTCCTCTCCTCTCCTCTCCCCCCTCTCCCTCTCTCTCTCTCTCTTCTCTCCCTCTCCCTCTCTCTCCTCTCCTCTCCTCTCCCTCCCTCTCCTCTCCTCTCCTCTTCTCTCCCTCCCTCCTCTCTCTCTTTCTCCTCTTCTTCCCCCCTCTCTCTCTCCTCTCCTCTCCCTCCCTCTCTCTCTTCCTCTCCTCTCCTCTCCCTCCCTCCCCTCTCTCTCTTTCTCCTCTCCTCTTCCTCCCTCCTCTCTCTCTCTCTCCACTCCCTCCCTCTCTCTCTCCTCTCCTCTCCTTCTCTCTCTTCCTCTCCTCTCCTCTCCCTCCCTCCTCTCTCTCTCTCCTCTCCTCTCTCCCTCCATCTCTCTCTCCTCCCTCCCTCCCTCTCCTCTCCTCTCCTCTCCTCTCCCTCCCTCCTCTCTCTCTCTCTTTCTCCTCTCCTCTTCCTCCCTCCTCTCTCTCCTCCTCCTCTCCTCCCCCTCCCCCTCTCTCTCTCTTCCTCTCCCTCCCTCCTCTCTCTTTCTTTCTCCACTCCCTCCCTCCCTCTCTTTCTCTCTCCCTCCCTCTCCCCCTCTCTCTCCTCCCTTTCCTTCTCTTTCTCTCCCTCGTTCCGCTCTATCTGTGTGTCTTTCTGTCTGTCTGTCTGCTTGCCTCTCTCTCCTTATTCTATCTGTGTATCTCTGTCGGTGTGCCCCCTCTCTATCTCCTCTACTTCCTCCCCCCCCCCCCCCACCTTTCTCCACCCCATCCTCTCTCCTCTCTCCCCAGCCCAGCATGTACCAAGATTTCTCTTCTACCCAGCTTGGCAATGCAGTGACCACCGGCCACACCGGAAATGAGATGCAGGAATAGTCCGGGCCTGGCAATTAGCTAAGAAAATACGGTTAATTAAGTGCACGGACCACTTCGATAATTGACAGTATCGTGACTGGGTAATCAAGTTTTCCTATTCGACAGAATTTCTGCAACAGACGAGGTTCAAATTTCAGAAACAGTTTAATGCAAATATATGTCGGAAATATCTATTTTTGGTGGTTTCAGCAATCGGGCCTAATACATGTACCTGGAGTCGTCGTTTTAAAGGTGCGTTGGCTGGGAGTTGTGATGAATACCGAACACGATATTTTATCGCTTGTCTTCGATACCAATTGCATGCTCTGGCCCGGTTCGTGTTGGAAAGCCAATGATTGATAGGTTATCCTACACCAGGGCTAACTTGAGGTATAGATTAGGTTACCGATTGATTATAGTTATCGTCAGTATGTATGAGAGAGAGAGAGAGAGGGGGGGGGGGGAGGGGAGGCGAACTCTGAAAAGACACACTGTAACAGCTGAGGTTGTTCTAGCACGTTATAGTAGGGGGGAGTTAGTTGATCTAACTACAACCCTTTAGAAAACGAAACTATTACAGCTGTAAAATAAATAAACACGAGATCCGACGATAGATTAAATAATACTAAAATTTAATAACTGTATAGTGAACAATAAATTACTAGGAAGACGCCAGCGAAACTAAATATCTACGCCACACAAAAGGAAACTCACTTACTCACCCCCCAACCACTCACACAGGTCTATATATATAAACATTCCTACAGAAAGTTCCCGAAATAAACGTTACCTTTGCCCTCGCACAAACTAACCAATCACGCATCAATACGTCATCAGGTTACATCACTCAAGGCCAAATCTGGCGTAAACATCCTTATCCACAGTGTTATCGAATGTTCGGGAACATACTAATATTTACTGAACGAGTCAAAACACCTGACAACAAGCGAGCGAGGAAAAAAACTACTCACTAGAAAAGAAGGTCAGGTCACGGAGTACAACAATAAAATGAAAGAAGAAATGAACACATGCTCACCAGTGTAACAAGAAAACGGGGGAGGGCAAGGGATAGCTTGCAGATGCTACACAACTCCCCAATTTAAGTTGAATATCTTTCAACTCCAAAACATTATTCAGCGTCTGCAATATCTTGAAATAATCTTATAGCACTCCCAATCTCACAAAGGTAGTTGCTAATTCTATTACAATTAATAACAATTTCAGTGTCTTCCCGAATGTCATCACAAATACAATACAATGCAGTGTACTTTGCATCACTAATACTATAACTAATACAGTATCATCATTGTGACAAACCAACGGTTAACAGTAGGCCTACTAGTCAAAATAACACAACGCCACCACTGTGGTGAAACAATGGTCAATGATATTATTACAAATCATATATGGTGAAACGATGGCCCATCGTTTACACAATGCTTCGTGCACGAATCATAGCATATAACTTGTTGTACATAACATGGTTATCTCCAAAATGTGTAACTCATACGTACAATCGCAAAAATACCAATACATACCGACCACTGGTTAGGGTCTTTCTTCATCATATTAGGTCAAAACAAGTTACAACATTGCAACATAACACAAACACTGCTTGCTCGCAGTCCCCATTAGGGTTACATTTTCCAAAATTTACACCAAGTTCCATTGGTAACTAATATGACATAGCATAAAATCAAAATGTGACTAACACATCATGACTATCTATCAGCTACCAATTCAATATTCAGCCACAGATGAACTATGTCCCCAATTACAGTACAATACTGCCGTCCTAGCAATCCATCTAGTAGGCAAAAGTATGGGTTACAATGCATTTCACTGATAGTGTACTACTTTAAAATACCCTGCTCAGGAAATCGGCACAGACATTTTCTCTGCCTTTTACGTAGTGAATCCTGAATCGATAAGACTGTAAAAATAAACTCCATCGTAATAACTTTGGACTGTCAAACTTGGCAGAGTTCAAAAACTCTAATGACCGATGGTCAGTTTGGAGCACAAACTCCTTTCCATACAAATACAAAGTAAACTTTTTTACAGCCCAAACAATAGCTAAACATTCGCGCTCTGAGACCGAATATTTTGTCTCACGAGGCAATAGCTTACGACTAGCATATGCCACAGGGTACAACTTTCCCTCGTGTTCCTGCATAAGACTAGCGCCTAATCCGCGATCTGATGCATCAGTTGCTAAGACAAACTCTTTGGAAAAATCTGGCAAACATAACACGGGTTTGGAGATAATAACATTCTTCAAAGAGGTGTACGCTTTCTCCTGCGTTTCGTCCCACTGAACTATATTGGGCTGACCCTTTCTAAGTAAATCAGACAATGGTGATGCAATCGCTGAAAAGTTAGGAATAAATTCATGGTAATATCCCACTAATCCTAAGAATGCTTTCACTTCCTTCTTAGTGGTGGGTCTGGGTGCGTCTCGTACCTTACATACATTCTCTTCTAACAGGCCAATCATACCTTCTCCCACTAAGTGTCCAACAAAGTCTACTTCAGACGTTCCAATCAGACACTTCGATGGTCTTGCAGTTAATCCAGCTTGGTCCATCCTCTGCAGTAAGTCCTTGAGAGTCTTCACATGCTCGTCGAATGTCTCTGTATGAATCAGCAGGTCGTCCACATATGCTGTCACATTGTTCATTCCACGGATCAATGGCTTTACGATCCTGTTCAGCGTGGCTCCTGAGTTCATCATCCCAAAAGGCATCCGAATGAATTCATAGTGTTCGCCCATGGTGACGAACGCCGTCTTGGGAATGTCTTGCTCTCGAACTTTCACTTGCCAGTATCCCTTGCTCAGGTCAATCCGAGAGAATAATTTTCCTCTCGAGAGACTCTGAAACACTTCTAATGGCGCTGCTGTCGGATGAGGGTCGAATACTGTGATCTTGTTTAACCTCCTGTAGTCGATGCAGACTCGGTTGGATCCGTCCTTCTTCTTGACGACAACAATAGGTGAAGCATAAGCTGATGAGCTCCTTCGAATGATGCCCAGCCGTCCCATGGTGCTAAGCTCCTCCTTCAATGAGTCGCGCATAGCGTAGGGCACCGGGTATGGTCGTTGACGAACTGGTACTTCTGTCGTCAGGTCGATGCGATGTTCACCCAACTGGCAGCATCCAGGGAGATTGGTGAAGACGTGCTGGTAATTCTTCACCACATCGCAGAGTTCTTGACGTTGTTCCGATGTCAGTTGCGTTCCATACTGGACATCTCTGTAGCTTTCCTTCTGGTCCCAGCTTCCTAGGTCGGCAAGGTCCTCCGTCGTTCCACCGTTGTCGCCTTCCAGGTCGCAGTCCTCGATGACTGTCATGCCAGCTGACTCCACGGGTTGACTCTTGTCCATCATGTCGTCCTCTGCCAGTACAGTCTCAGCACTATCACCGCCGCCGTCCTTTATGGCGTTGACATGTCCAGGCGTGGTATCTCTCCTACTGTTGTCCATCCCACACATCTCGGTCACAATAGGTCTCGGTTCCATTGCCACTGCTGCTGCTTTTGACGTCCTTGGAATGTATCTCTTGAGGAGGTTGGCGTGCAAGGTCTTTTCTTTTGCACCCATCTTGACTCTATAGTCGTTAACACCGACAACTGAGACTACCTTATATGGTCCCTTCCATTGGACTAGGAGCTTGTTAGTGTTCGTCGGCAGTAGCACCAACACTTCATCTCCGGGGCGGAACTTCCTCTCTCGCGCCTTCCGGTCGTAGTAGGTCTTCTGTCTACCTTGAGCCTTGGAGAGTTCTTCCGTCGCTAACTTCCATGTGTCCTCCAGCCTCTCACGTAGTTCCATGACGTACTGGTAACTGGTCTTCGTTTCCGGCTCCTCTACGTCCTTGGTCCATAGTTGTCGTAAAATGTGCATTGGTCCTCTCACAGTTCTCCCATACAGCAACTCGAATGGGGCAAACTTGGTCGACTCTTGGGGAACTCCACGATATGCGAAGAGCAGCGGGTTGATGTATCTGTGCCACTGCTTGGGTTGCTCTGCGCACAGTCGTCTCAATGTTTTCTTCAGCGTGCCGTTGAATCGCTCCACCAACCCGTTGCACATAGGGTGGTAGACTGTAGTGGTCGACTGTCGAATTCCCAGTAGTCTATTCGTTTCCTTCATGACATCTGACATAAACTGGGTCCCTTGGTCCGACAAGATCTCTTCGGGCACACCCAAACGGCTGTAGATGTTCACTAAGGCTTCTGCTACCGTTTCTGCGTCGATCTTCTTCAAGGGTGTGGCTTCGGGGTAACGAGTAGCGTAGTCTATATACACCAGGATATACCGATGTCCACCTTCACTTGGGGGGTCGATAGGTCCTACTAAGTCCACGGCCACTCGCCTAAATGGTACGTCCACTACTGGCATACTCTGCAGGTGCACCTTTGGGGTCGCTCCTTTGTTCACCGTCCTCTGGCATATGTCGCATGAGCGGCAGTATCTCGCGACGTCACCTTCAATTCCAGGCCAATAAAAATTGCTCATAACTCTGTCTTCGGTTTTCTTCACGCCGAGGTGTCCTCCGACGATCGAGTCGTGGGCTACACTCAGTACATACTCTCTCAGTTTCTCGGGTAGTACCACTTGCCTTATAACCGTCGCCTGTCTCAGGTCCTTGTAGATCCGGTACAGTACTCCTCCATGTTTCTCAAAATGAACAGATTTATTGCCTCTATTAGTTAGGATCTTCTTCTGCTCTAACTTCCTAATGACTTCGTCTTCTTCTTGGAGTCGGATAAGTTCCTCTCTATCCACTCCCGCGTGCCGTTCTGCCCTCGGCACCTTCAGCGACGTAGACCGGTCCTTCCTCTTCTCCTGGGCCCTCGTGGTCACCGCTCCTACCATCACCTCAGTATCAGGGTCGTACGGGTCCTTCACTCCGTCCACATTCCCGACTACTAGGTCGCAGATGGTCTCCGGGAGACACAGCGCCGTCACTTTGCCCGTCAGGTAAGGCGTCTTCACGTCGATAACGGCTTCCTCCGCCGCTAGCAAGGAGTTATCGATCCTCGCGATAAGTTTCTTCCCACCGGTGAGCTGTCCGTCGTCCACCAGTGCTCGCCGCACCACTACACCTTCACAGCCGGTATCTCTTAGGACATCTACCGCTCGATCTCCAATCAAGCCCTTCATCACTGGTAACTTCAGCTTCTCCACGGTCCTTCCGTCACTGCATCCTCCGCACGTAACAGGCACCGCTAACTGTAGCTTCCCGTCCTTCATTACCGCTTGAACGTTGATGCTGGTGTCAGCCGTCGTCACATCTTGTCTTGACGACTCGTCCGCCGCTATAACTACGGCCGCCGCCGCCTTGTTCGGCTTGCCTCGTCCCATATCCTTCTGGGCTGGACACATCCTCCGAACGTGGCCTGGCTTTCCACAAAGGTAACATTTCAACTCACCTTTGTCGTTTAACTTTGCACGACACTCCGTCGCCTTGTGTCCCGGCCTCTGGCACCTATGGCAGACCTGTGGGCTTCTGTCTCCGTTGGGCCTCTGTCGCACTGGCCGGCTCTGCAGTCTGGCGCTCCCGCTGAGCGTCCGGTTCCTCGCTACCAGGTACGCCTCCGCTGAATCTGCGATGTCCTGTAGCGTCTTCGGTTTCCTCTCCCTCACATGGGTTGCAAGGTCTGGTGGGCAGGCATCCATGAATTGCTCTCTGACGAACAGATCTCTCACTCCTTCGTAGGTCTCCTCCGTCTTCGACAGCTTTATCCACCTCTCTAGATAGGTCTTGATCCTGGTCAAAAACATTCCAACATCTTCTCCATCTTCAGGCTTACCTTGTCTGAACATGAGTCTGTATCCGTCCTCTGACAGGTTGTACCTCTTCTGCAACGCTTCCTTGACCTTGTCGTAGTCCTTGGCTTCGTCGATCGGTAGTCTGCAGAAGCACTCCAAAGCTCTCCCAGTCAGCAGGGCAGACAGTGATGTCGTCCAGGTGGATCTGGGCCATTCAGCTGTATCGGCAAACCTCTCAAACCGCAGCAACCAGCTATCCAGATCGTCCTTCTTGTCCTGAAATGCAGGTAGCTTGGGTCTCTTAGAACTGGCGTGGTCGTCGGTCCTCTGCGCTGAGTCGTTGCCTCCACGTTGCTGGCGGATCTTCTCCATCTCCAACTCGTGGTTCCTCCTTTCCCTTTCCAACTGAGCCTGTCGTTCAGCCTCCTTCTCCTGTCGTTGAGCCTCCAGCTGTCTTTCTCTTTCTATGCCTTCACGGAGGTAGTCCCGTCTCTCCTGCCCAGTGAGCTCCATAGCGTCCGCTTCCTGGCTAAGCCTTCCAATAAGCTCCGACATGTTGTAGATAGCTTGTCGATGATATTCTACAATAAACTATGTAAATAAATCTAGTAATTTTGATCTGGTCCGCTCGAATATGGTCGGATCCCGGACGAGCCCCCAATATGTAACAGCTGAGGTTGTTCTAGCACGTTATAGTAGGGGGGAGTTAGTTGATCTAACTACAACCCTTTAGAAAACGAAACTATTACAGCTGTAAAATAAATAAACACGAGATCCGACGATAGATTAAATAATACTAAAATTTAATAACTGTATAGTGAACAATAAATTACTAGGAAGACGCCAGCGAAACTAAATATCTACGCCACACAAAAGGAAACTCACTTACTCACCCCCCAACCACTCACACAGGTCTATATATATAAACATTCCTACAGAAAGTTCCCGAAATAAACGTTACCTTTGCCCTCGCACAAACTAACCAATCACGCATCAATACGTCATCAGGTTACATCACTCAAGGCCAAATCTGGCGTAAACATCCTTATCCACAGTGTTATCGAATGTTCGGGAACATACTAATATTTACTGAACGAGTCAAAACACCTGACAACAAGCGAGCGAGGAAAAAAACTACTCACTAGAAAAGAAGGTCAGGTCACGGAGTACAACAATAAAATGAAAGAAGAAATGAACACATGCTCACCAGTGTAACAAGAAAACGGGGGAGGGCAAGGGATAGCTTGCAGATGCTACACACACGCTCTCAGAATCTCGAGGCTGAACCTTCCTCAAGCAAATACACACAAAGACGAGGAACACATCTTTCATGTAAGTGAGGGTGTGGATGGTTCTCGAAACACAAGATATGGAAACACCAGTCCCATTATGATTTCATTCATTGAAAGGGATATCTAGTGGGTACCTGGGCTGGCGTTTTCCTGGTCCCTGTTTGAGGTTCAGTGAAAAATAAATACAAGTGTTTAAGGTGCCAAAAACTTCTAGCCATTGATTTTTGCTTAGTTCTTGACATTGATCGAACTACAGAAAATTTTCTGACATCAAAACGGCTCTTCCAAATCGGCATACAAACTAAATTTTGTAATGCAATAAGGACAAACTGATACAAATATAAAACTCTGCACAGACAGGGAATTGCTTTCGTCTCACCAGAATCCTGAAAAAAAAAGCTGAGCCTGGATTGGAAGATTTGTTTTTGCCCTGTTTAGGACTACAAGTAAGAACTGGGTACTCTTTGAATTGTCACCTTATTTAACCACGTTTGTGTACTTACGAAAAGTAACCAGATTATTGTAGTTCTCGGCGTGTCAGAAAGTTTTCATATCGCACTTGTCAAGTGTCTGACTATTTGTACAAGAACATAATCACTTTTTTTTCGGTGACCAGCGAGGGCTGGGCAGTCCGGGGACACCGGATTGGGGAATACACTCGGATCCTGTGTAAACACAGTGTTTAACGTTATAAGACACTTCTGGTAACACTTACTGGTCCGGAGAAAGATTGCGATTAATTCGAGTGGGATATTTTCTGGTACTGGGGAACAGGGCTTGCCGGTGGGATCGACGATGGGCGGGGACCGGATTGCAAGTCTGGGAATACAGCTATCTCACGGAAGAAACCCTAGTGGTACAATCTGTGCCATTCTAGCCCAAATTCACTTTTTAACGTCATGATTTGGTCACTTTTCCGTAAAACTGTAGTAACTGGTTTTGATTACTTTTCAGGAGAAGCAAAAAACTGTTTTATTTTAGCACAACTGGTCTAATGACGATGACTGTTTGAAAGTTTATTTGGCATAGGAGTCTAAAACCAAGACCACTCTGTGCCGCTCTGAATGTAGTCGAATATGTATAAAAATCGATTTTTTAGTTACTGCAGTCTTAGGGAATGGTGACGATTTTATAGAATGAAAGTTGCTGTATCTTTCTATCTGGTTTATACGTTTGTACAACTATTCGTTTCTCCTTGCCTTCTTAAAATGAAAATTGAACAAATTGTCCTGCCCTGAACTGACTTCAGCCCTATGCATATGGAGATTTTTGCCTGCCCTCGGCTTGTGTATATTCATGTCCCATCATGTATTCATAAAGAATACGAAATAAACAAGTTGACAGCTAGATTCAGGCCAGTGGAGCGCTTTGGGATCTTTGTTTTCAGCCCGATGAAGACATTCCAACTGACATCTATGCTTCTTTACCCCAAACCTATATTCCGCTACCCTCAAAGCCTTCCGGTAGATCTGATGAGATGTTCTTTTATAGAATATCTGATGCTTGAAGACAGTAGAAATATTTTGTAATATATTTGCAGCGTCGTCACGGCAGATCATTTTTGTAGTTATCACATTAAAATTTGATCTTTTGGCTTAAAAAAAAACCAAAAAAAACAGGAGCTCAACAGTTACTGCGTCGATGCCAAGTCAAACAAACCAATAGAGACGTTCGATGGTCCAGGTCGGCGCTACGCCCCTGTTTACTGTGTGACTTTTCTCACTGATGTTGACTTTTATTCTTGACGATTATGGGCCGTGGCCTAATCTGTTTCCAGGCTGCTGACCGGGCCCCGTCCACCGCGGCGCGACCACAGATCAGACGGTGATTATCCAATGTTGACTTTGGACTTTCTGATTTTTGGACCGTTCGATTTTCACGCCTGTTGGAACCTTTTCTCTTGCCCTGGTGACTCGCGAATTTGGTTAACATCGTTTGCGAGTCAGTGTTAGATAAACAGTGGAGATGTTGAAGCTGTCTCCAAAGGTGCAAACACTTTCGGTACGGGAAAAACTTTTGAGTTGTCGAATCGTGGTGGTTTGTCCAGTGTCCATTGGCTTGTCTAGTTAGATAGGATTTCTGTCTATCTATCCATCTCTCTCTCTCTCTCTCTTGCTGTCGCTCTGTCTCTCGCTCTGGCTATCTATCTATCTATCTATCTATCTATCTATCTATCTATCTATCTATCTATCTATCTATCTATCTGTTTGTATGTCTGTCTGTCTGTCTGTCTATCTATCTATCTGTCTGTCTATCTATCTATCTATCTGTCTATCTATCTATCTATCTATCTATCTATCTAAATGTCTATCTATCTATCTATCTATCTATCTATCTATCTATCTATCTATCTATCTATCTATCTATCTATCTATCTAAATGTCTGTCTGTCTTTCTTTCTATCTATCTATCTATCTATCTATCTATCTATCTATCTATCTATCTATCTATCTATCTATCTATCTGTCTGTTTGTCTGTCTATTTATCTGTCTGTCTGTCTATCTATCTATCTATCTATCTATCTATCTATCTATCTATCTATCTATCTAAATGTCTGTCTGTCTTTCTTTCTATCTATCTATCTATCTATCTATCTATCTATCTATCTATCTATCTATCTATCTATCTATCTATCTATCTATCTATCTATCTATCTATCTATCTAAATGTCTGTCTGTTTCTTTCTATCTATCTATCTATCTATCTATCTATCTATCTATCTATCTATCTATCTATCTATCTATCTATCTATCTATCTATCTATCTGTCTGTTTGTCTGTCTATTTATCTGTCTGTCTGTCTATCTATGTGACTGACTGATTGTGTGTTTATCTGTCCATCTATCAGGTGGTCTGCCTGTCTTTTACGTCGTCTCACGTACCTCCACCCCCCCCCCCCATATCGAGCTCCTATCAGGTTGCCAACTCGCTTATTCTTGTCTGTCTGTCTGTCGGCCCATGTATCTATGTCTGGCTATTTACACATGTCTGTTTGCCTGTCTGTCTCCGTCATCAGCAACTATTCACACCAGCCACTTTCCATGATAATCATAAAGTCTATACATTTTACCCTGACCTCAGGCATCACACAAGGAAGAGGGATGGCACCTTTTGCCAGGCAATGCAATCATCTTGCGTCAATGTAGAATTTATACCGTGTATTTCAACGGCCGCCACACAAGCAGGGCAAGGCCGCTTTGGCAAGTAGATGCCGAGTCAAATTTCTATCTATCCTGTATGCGTTGACTTCCATGTATGTGTGTGGGCACGTGACTGTCTGCAATTTGTCCTTGACCTCATTGATTTTTTTCCTTTTGTATTTAATTCTTCAGTTCATTCTTGTGTTCTTCTCTTTTTTTCTATCTGTCTGTGTTTGAACCAGTGTCGTCCTGGTTCCGTCATGAAAACGCTCCTATCTCCCAGCCAGAGCATGGCAAGTGTAGTTTGTTCCAAGTTAAAAATCAAGTTTGTGGCGGTGATTCATAGACTTTGACAACAAGAAGTCATTAACGGTTGGTTTTTTTTATATGTACATGTATATTTGGTGGTGTGTTGGAATGTGCAGTCTCCAGTTTCCAATTCATAAACTGATGTAATAGTGTTAGTGTATAGGGATTAGATTTCGGAAAGTAATGAACAATTCAAACTGTATTCTAAATGAAGTAACGGGCTTAATTATACATGTAGACGGTGCGCCAAAAGTCTGGATCCAAAGGCAAAAATGTATTTAAAAGTCTAATTGCAATAAATGCGCAAATTGAGGTCATTGGACAGTACAACAGTTGTGTTTTCCTGTGTTCGGTTTCGTTTTTCAATGTGCTTGTATCCGGGTACCCCCGAGGGCGTCCCAAGAAAGATGAGCTTTCGGTCTGCAGCTAGCCGGAAAGCCTGTCTTGGCGTAAGACCGTGAGTCGTCAGAGCTTCTTTGGCGCCGCTGGTCCAGCGGGATCTTCCTTGGTCCTCCTTTGGCCCTGTTGTATGCTCGATGGGTCGGCTGGGGAGAAGGTGCCCAAACCACTTTACCCTTTGATGCCCTACGTGCCGATGGACTGGTGTTGTCGTGGTAGTTAAGAAACCATCTTGGATCTGAAGTAAGAGGAAGAATTTCAGTTTTCACATGAGGAAAAATGCCTCCAGACTTTCGGGAAATTCTCTATGTAGATTGTACTTGCCACAAATTGCGTCTCCAAGTAGTAGAGCCACGCAACCTTGAAAATACATGATTGTGTCTGTTTAAACATCGGCATTCTTTGAAAATCACAATGGTTTTATTGCTGTTGTTTTTTCGCTAAGTCCTTGATCCTTTCACTGACCTTCCTTATTCCAGCGATTTCATTGTTATTTTATTTTCTCCACAATCATTAGGCCCATAGCCCCACAGAGTCAAGTCTGTTTTGCCTGGGTTTGTGGAGTACGAACTTCGCGTACTGGTGAGCCTGACACAAGCCTGTATCGCTCCAAATCTGGGTCAAAACCAACAGCAAAAACAGTCTTGATTCAGTGTGCTACCAGCCTAAGTGTTTCTTTCTCATTATCATTGTGGATAACTCCACAGTTTGTTTTATCTCTTTCCAGCAGCACTCTGTCATTCTCTCCTGTCAGCAGTTTTAAATTCCCCTAGCGTGCATTTCATTATGTCTCCATTCCAGTGTGTACTACCATACCAAACTCAGTGTTGTCCTTCTTTCCATCTCGTTTTTAACTCCGTTTTGACCGTGTTTGGCTGGCGTTCAGCAAATTTGGCCACCGTTAATGAGAAAAGTTTGGCATGTTTTATCTGATGGGCAGTTGCTTAGGTTAGGCTTAGCTCCTTCTATCAGACATACACCCACAACCCTCCCTCACCCACCTCTCCACCCACGGGCACTGTACGGCAATGCGAGTCTAAAGGGATGGCTGACTCAGTAGCTTATGTTTGGACCAGCTTGTGGAATGCCAGCTATTTTCATTCAAGCTGGTGTTTGGGAATAACCAGGATGATCCAGTGTCGGAGAATCACAACTATCTATGTAGGGGTGCGCAAGGGCGTATTTTGAATGAAGAAAAGAGTTTGTTCGGAAAGGTTGGGGTGCTCGAAAAACAAAATCGGCACTAGCTCTATTTGTATGATATTATCTGATTGAAGTAACTCAGCATGCTGCCTACCGAGTGTACAAACTTTAATCTGTTGTTAACACTTTTGACCGTCACTCTAGTAGGAAAATGTACTGAAATCTGCGATGTAATTTTTCTGTGTACACAAAACAGCCATGTTGAACGCTCTGTAATAAAAGGCGTTGTGGGTGAAGTTAATGCTGACAGCGTGTGTCTTATCAAGCTGACAGCAAAGCTTTGAATTGGCTCCGCAGCCCGGTGGTGTAGATGCAAATACTGTTTTGTAACATGACATACTTGTCATTCTTCAAACCTTCGTGCGGGGCAAATTTCACACAATCTCTGTTACCTGTGGCAGTCATCCTAGCCCCCATCTGTCGAGTTTGTCCTGGACATTGCATGGAGATCAAAAATAGATCTGACAGTTTTAAGAGTGGCTGTTTGCTTCGTCATCTAAGCAGCACGAGAGGGCGTTGATTTGTTGAAAACGAGGTGAGCTAAATGATTAGTTAGTTTTCCTCTTGACACATCTTGCAGGTGTTACTATATTTAGCCCAGCGGTTCTTAACTCTAGGCAGAATTAGTCCCTGGAAGATTTGAGTTTGTGTTTTGGGTTTCACGTCGGCGCGACGGCAAGAGAATGGCCACACTTTGCGCTTGTCACTGTTTTTTTCTTTGTTGTTGTTGCTTTTTGGTACTCTATGTAAGTTTGATACTCACAGCTTTATCAGTTGCAATTTGGCGCATAAAATATGAAATTTCCGCATTTTCAGCGTTTTATCTGTAAAGTTCTCAAGAATGATGTGTTTTGTAAACATCTAGAAGGAAGCTCTTAGGAGAAAACAGGGGCGGGGGATTTGTGATTTCATGAGGAAAATACTTACGGTGTTAAAGGACGGCATGACTTCAATTTTTCTGACACCAGATTTTGCGCAACAATTTCTCGTGACATTCAGCTTAATCTCCGTCCCATAATAGTGATACCATTGCCGGGGTTGAGCCATCAATGTTGTCACGTTTACAAAATTGAACCTGAATTGTCGTGGGAGACCTAAAGCCACGAGAATTAAATGGAAAAAAAAAAGGGGGGGGGGGTCAGGTTTTAAAAGGTTAAGGACTGCCTGTTGACTTCAAGCGTTGGTATGCGGGTTTCCACCATAAGCAAACAGAGCATCCCTGAGTACTTGGTAAATTACCCCAGAGTATTTAATAACTGTGAAATAAATTGTCCGGGGATTATGCGTAGATCTACCTATTCAGTACTTTCGCCTACATTGTTACTACTTTAGGCTCCGTGTATTGAAGCTTAGTATACGTGTTCAAACTTTGCCCCCCGAGACCCCTTTATTGTACCGTGTATTTCATTTTCTATGTAGTAATATTGACCTTCTAGGATAAGGTTGCCCTTTGTGCTTATTGTAAAAACCGTCAATTTCTGATACGAGTGCTTTGTACCTGCGACCTGACTAATTATTAGAAATATTCCATGAAATCTAATAAACTAACATAAAAATGTAAATCAGTGTTTAGATACTGCCGGTGTTGTGATTTGGTTGCCGCTGGAAATACATTATAAGCGACAGCGGTATCGGTCATTCATTCAGAAACTTCACGAAACTGAGGAATGTCTATATAGTCAATTCACAACGCCAGGACTTACTCGGCTTTTCTCTCGCCTATTACCTGGGTCAACCTGGCGGGTAGTCAAGATTTGTATCACACCGGTTGGGGGGGGGGGGGTAAGAGAGAGAGAGAGAGCGAAACCAACGCTTTTTCTTGCATGGATCAGTTATCCAGGGTGAAGAACCCCGCTAACTTTTGTCCGCACTACCACTGTGTCGTACATAAATCCTATTTTGCTTTTTTTTTTTACCCCTTTGAGTCCATTTGTTTGGGTCCGTTGGTTTGTTTGCGAACGAATTGAAAACATAGAGCTCTTTTGGGATATTTGACAACACAGCCCTGATATGGCAAAAGGCGGCATATGACTAAGATTGAATGTTACAGCAGAGAGACACCACCAGACATCTGGCGTTGCTCCGCTCTCTGTTCTTTGTACAGTTTCCAGTTTGTGGTGACCAAAAGACGCACAAGTCTATACTAGGCCGCGTAAGTCTTGCTACAAATGTTTCAACCGCTGGATCATGGAGATGATTGAGTGAAATGAAAAGCCTTGTCATCTTTAACTCAAAGTTCTATTGATCCCATAAATGAACTGGATATAAATGAGCATTTCAGGCAAGATAGAAAGGGTCAAAACGCTTGACCCGACATGCTGAAACCTTTTTATAGCTCTGAACTCTGTTGTTTGGTTGTCCAGGATACTACGTCAAGTCCATAGAAACATGAACGATTTTTATTTCACCGGAACAATCTTTGTTTATTTCAAATTATTAAATATTTGAATTAACCTAATTCGTTCAAAAGTTACAGCCGTTTAAAGTTTGTTACAAGACTTATGCAGCTTAGTATATTATTGTACAAAATGATCAGCTGGATAAAAAAAGATACAACGCATTTCATTCCATAAAATGATGCTAAAGAATGAATTTGACCTGAAGTGGGAGTTTCGGTATTTTTGGAAAGCGGGACAGAATTGTAAGGAGTAGGAAAACAAGAGATGGGGGAAGTTTGCCGGAGGGGAGGGTGGAGGCAGGAGGGATGACTTGTTTCACCACGAGTCACAGCGAGATGCCGTCTACAGGCTGTTCTGCACACAACTCGTCACACTTCAAACGTTGTGTCCTTCATGCATGGCAAAATACGGACAATCACGTTCTGTCCTATCAGCGATTCTTATTCAGAGTATATGATGTGCAGTGTAAATACATGAATTGCAGTAGAGAGGCCTTTGTCCGCATTGTGACGGCAGCTGACAGGCAGGACAATAGTCTTGCAGCCTGAGCATGAAAATATGAACCTAAGATTAGGCATAAACATCAGTATATACATTTTTGTTGTTGTAAGACTTGCATCGTGAAGAAATGCTTGTGGGGCAAATATTCGGATTGACAAAAACAAGATTTTCACCTCCAGTCATGGAAACGTTTCATGGGTACTGGTTTGACGCCAGCGCTTAAGGGTACGCTCTGCATATTATGGAGATTTCAAGACTTGAATGAAAGACGAAAATACAGTAGGCGTCGTTACTGTTTGAAAGAAATAGAACTTCTTTTTGTGAGTGGATTAAAAAGTGCCATCAGCTGTGAAACGGGGCGGGTTGTTTGAAAAAGGTCAAACGGATCCGCCAGCTTGAACAGACTGTTTGACACTTGTTATGCATACAGTACTTAGACCCAAACTAAGCTTATGTGCTGTCAAACGGGCCAGTGCGCTGGCGGTACGTTTGTTAAGGGTTCCACGATTATGGGACCCGGGACCCCCAGTATACGATGTCAGTAGAGCTTTGTCTGTCTGTCCTTATTGCTGTTTTCAACATGTGTTTTGGAATCCGGAGTGCCTGACAAACATTGAATTTGTCATCAGGGATTGAAATAGGAATTAGCCAGACACATCGAAAAACGAGTGTCCGAAAAACGTTGTCAGGAATCAGACAGTGGAACAAAGACTAAGCAAATCATCGAAAATCAAAATGCCAAACAGCTTTTTTCTTGTATATCATTTTTCTATACAACATTTTTTCATATTGAACATGACTTGTTGCACTGGGTCAAGTATATTGTGTTGCGTGCTAAGTTGTATTCTTCTGAATAGAATTGCCCACTTCTGTTTTTAAGAATGTGTAGTTGAATCAAAACGATGCGGCCTCTATGGTCCAACAGTGTGGGCCACCAGCACTTTTCAGTTTGGCGTGCCTGTTTTGGACTGTGAGCTCAAGGTACACCCAGAAAACAGCTTAGAATACCCCAGAAGGTTATAATCATGTACGCCAGCTGAGAAGCTCCATGTGTTCCGTCAACCGCAAATTTTAATGCCAGTCAGAAAAAAATGAAGGGTTAGAGACATGTACAGCTGTGTACTTTGCCGTAAGAGAAGTGAAAACCACTGTAGAGCGTGGTGACAGCATGACCATCAGTCATGAACTTATCGCCTCCCTTGTCATCTTTGTATTAACTTCTTCGCAGGGTTCAACAACCAATGGTGCAGGCCGGGGAGGAAAGGGGGGGGGGGGAGGGGGAGGTCAGCTTGACCCAAAGTCAGCTTTACAGTCAGTGGTTACAGGTGTACCAGGTGTATAAACTGTCAGTCTGACATTGTTCTAATTCAGGTTAAATGACCAGTGGTATCCAGGGGACGATCAGGAAGGGAGACGGGAACGTTACTTACGACACTAGTTATAAGATTGGAATGTAGCGTAAAGCCGAGCGTCCTTTCCTGTAAGGCTCTGCCAATACCTTTTTTGTTCTGTTGTCTTCACTGACGTCTTGTAACTTTCCGCTACATGATGTCTGAAATTGAAGTTCACAACGTTTTTAGTGGTGGTAATTGTAAGGAGCGCAGCGCACTGAGTCACGTCTATTTCGCCACAGTTTTGTAGGCTGTGCAGTGACTTCGAGCACCAGTTAGACAGAAACAAGTGTGTTTGGTTAGTTGACCTATAGAAGTTGAAGTCTGAGTCAAAACCGACCCAAAACAGACTTGACTCAGTTCACTCAGGATCGCAATCGCAATCCCAAATAGCCTAATTGTTGGAGAGCGATTGATTTGACTGAGAGGAAATGGACACCAAGTTAGTGCATAAATATATATAAAGACCATCTATGTTGCTTTGCTGCCATTATGTTAGCGTTTATCAAATCCACATACCAGTGCAGTCTCCGGTGGCCTTGTAAGCTGTCAGTCAAGTTTTCCCCTGATGGACGAGCGCTGGGGTCCAGAATATGATTAATGGTGACGCGCGTGTCATAACCAAGACCTCGTTACCTCACGCGGCCAGGTCATGTTAAAGACATAAGGTTGGGAATACATACCTGTGTCCCCTCCGTGCGAATGTCCCGTCGGTCTGTTTTGTTAGAAGGGCGCAAGCTATGGTGCTGGCTCTTATCTGGATGTTTTATAGTGAGATCTGAGACTTGTTGCCACGAGGCTGGGCCTGCACGTGCGACTTTGTTGCGTAGAATTTTTTTTTTTTTAATCCAGGCAAATGAGAATGTTTTTTGGCAGAGAAAATGTTATTATTCGAAATACGAACTTGCTGCTTCGAAACTGCAAAAATGAGGTCATACATTATCTGCTTGGGTCAAGAAAGGTGAACACATTGGTAAATGTACGATACATTCCTGGAGCAGGATTCATACTTTCATACATGTAATATACAGTTATCATTATCAATAGAAAAGGAAATTGACTACATTATCTGCAGCGCGTGTCCCTAGTCATCCGTTTTTCTCAGTTGTTGTAGCCTTTAAATTCTGTACTTTTTTCAACACTTTTTATTCATGATTGCTTTTTAGGCGTCGTTTCTTTAAATCCGCCCAAGAATTTTGAATTGTACTGGGGTCCATTTAATTTCAGTCTTGATCATTGACAATACTCTTGGATCATCCAGTTTTCAGCTACATGTTCGAGTGTGAATTGTTCCGAATCTTGTATGTATCAAAGTATCGTTCCATAGATCAAACCTTAACATAAAAAAGGGTTTGCTTTTGTCGTGAATTAAAACCCTAGAGATACTGCAGGCCTATTTACAAACAAGCGGTGCGCTCCTCGGAAAAATCATGGCACGGTTCCAGGATCAACTTTTGTACACATGTCTGTGTGCAGTGACCTACTTGTCTGCATGACTATATTGGTACGGGCCAGACATATTGATGCTGCAGCCAAAATGTGCTGTAGTCTTGCCCAATCTTCTACCCCCGATCGATAACTGGAGAATGTGTGGATTCGTCATGAAAGAAAGCAATATCTAGTATACTGTCATGTTTCAGACACATAATAATATGCAGGAAATCATAAATAAAGATCCCCGCAGTGTTTGTCGCTCTCGTCGGGGTGAGAGGAATAGCCCATTAAAGCTGGGTGGCCGTAGAGGCTTTACCTGGGTCCTTTTGAAGAAGCCACTTACAAGCGCTCTTGTAGGGTAATGGTTCATAATTATTGTTTTATGGGCTTCTTGCAATGTTTTTATTGCATCCGCATCTCTGACTCGGTAAAATGCTTGCACAGTTGGAAACCTTCCCAGTTTTCCCATTGACGATAGCAAAGCCATAAGTTGAAGTTTAAAATAAAACGAGCAACTTGAACATCAGCATTAAAAATAATATTACATGGTTAAGAAATTCATTTCGTTTTTCCTTTGGCTACGATTCCTGCAAATTGATGAACTGTGACTTTTGAAAGGTTTACTGTCTTGTAATGATCAGGTCTAGTTACTGCTGGTGCAGTGTCCCTATGGTTAGAGCGCTCGGCCATGGAAGTCGCTGCAGAGAAGCCACAGGTTCTAGATATTTAGACTGGAAACTTGTATAGTTTAGGGACATAGGGCCATAGTATATCCAAAAAGTTTTGCTAACCTCGGTACATATATAAACATAAAGCAGGGTTAATAGTCTGATGGGCTTAGCAACCCGTTTCGTATATTATATGGGCCCTATCCTCCTCCCAGCGACAGTTGCAGTTGCAGTTGACCTTTAAGTAAGCATATTTTTTTCATCGTTTTGTCAGTGATATTATACAAGCCCTGATACTGCTCCAGTCCCGTGTACAAGAGTGCAGTACCAGTAGACAGGGCGGTTAGAAGCAAATTATCTCAGCTCCATAACATGTTACACAATTGGCCAGGGCAGAGCCTGGTTGTAGCGGTGATGTATGGCGACACAATACACGGGGGGTCAGCAGGACAGGAAGACCTACCAGATCAGGGGTTTCCAAACGTATGGGTGTCAAAGACCCTCCAGGGTGTCATGAGATACCTCCTTGTTGATGTTGTTGTTGTTAGTGGCGTACAGCTGTTTGGTGATGTCCCATCATGCCCGGAGCCAACCCTTTGATTGTTTGCCCCAAGACTTAAGTATACCAAGTATACCGCCCAGACACTCTTTGCTATCCCCTGAAATTGATGCCCCGGGCCGTCACCCCCACTGCCCTCCACCCCCTTTCTGCACGCCACTGGTTGTTTTTTGTTTGCTTGAGAAGGGCGGATTTACTCGCGTGTAGAAATCAGTTCTTCACTTTCCCGTGCAGTCCATTCAACCCAATCATGGCGTTCCCCAGTCCCTGTCACGACCGTTCTGGGATTTGGTATTGTGTAAGCCAGTCTGGTTGTGGCGTGCTGAGTTTAGTTAATTTGTCCTTTTTTTTGTTGGGTTGGTTGTGTCTTCCTTTTGTCTCTCTTTCTCTTATTTCTTCTTCCTTTCTGTTGTTGGTTATCTTTTCCTACGGCCTTCTTTATCTGTATACTCTCTCTCTCTCTCTCTCTCTCTCTCTCTCTCTCGCTCGCTCGCTCTATCTATCTATCTATCTATCTATCTATCTATCTATCTATCTATCTATCTATCTATCTATCTATCTATCTATCTATCTATCTATCTATCTATCTATCTATCTATCTATCTGACTGTCTGTTTGTCTGTCTGTCTGTCTGTCTGTCTGTCTGTCTGTCTGTCTGTCTGTCTGTCTGTCTGTCTGTCTGTCTGTCTGTCTGTCTGTCTGTCTGTCTGTCTGTCTGTCTGTCTGTCTGTCTGTCTGTCTGTCTGTCTGTCTATCTATCTATCTATCTATCTATCTATCTCTGTAGGAAGGTGAGCCAGAGGCATCGGTATATTACATTTGCAGTAGGGAGTGTGTTATGGAGACGTGTGCAGTTTTTGCGCGTTTATGGAAGGTGATTATGTAGATCGTGTGATCGAGAATCTCAATCGGGGAGGGGGTGGGGGAGGGGGTGTTCCATGTTACTGAAACAGTAACGAAAACCCCTGTGGCCTCCATACTGCTGTAAATCAAGTCTGACTTACTGGGACTTTGAGAGTGACGCCTATTATCTCCCCCTGAACTCTCCAGGCCATCCCACAAGCATTTATTACCTGCCGATATGGAAGATATTAGAAAATTTTGCCTTTGAAGATAATGTGCTTTGATGTGGCCTGCCGTGGCCGGAGGTCATTAGAATAGCTACTCTCAGTGTATATGCTCATAAGTGTATATGGCGGAAAAAGACCGTATTCATTAATTCAGGTCAAGTTCACCTCCTAGCATCACGTTGTTAGAATGAAAATGTGTCCAGCTTTCTGTCCAGGCTGTAATTTCGTATTTTCTGTAGTTTCCTTTCTTCATCACAAAATGCAGACCGACGGAGAATTGAACGAAGGTTAAGGTCGTGTTTCCGTGCGGACGGAAATGTCAACGGGAACTCGGCGGTCAAAAATCCATTAAGTAGTAAAAAGAAAGCGTGTGTACGGCGTTTCCATACGTAAAATGAAAACATTTCTTCTATTTCACTACTTAAAAGATTTTTTGACGTTTCCGTTTGCCGTTTCTGTACACATGAAAGGCCAGCTTAAAGTGGCGCGTAATGTCATTTTTTCCCTTGTTTTTTCGCGTGTGTCTTCTGTAACATTCTGTTTTTACTACATACGGTGTTTTTTCATCACAAGGTAGAATGGCCAGCTTGGGAACAAAGCTATATCCGTTTTATTCATGCCAGAAACACAGTAAACTTTCGGATCATTTAATGCCTGTGTGATCCGTTAAATGGCAAGCGAATCGGTTATATCCATCCCGTAATTAGAAAGCCATAACTTCGCATACATTTAATCCCTGTGTGATCTGAAAGAGGGAGATAATTAGATCTCGTCTTTGTCTTTCATGGCAATACTCCAGCCGTGTCAATTAATTCATTATGCCACTTGCATGGGTGCACGTTCATGTGCTCATGGTCAGTCAGGCAGTATTATCATCATCCTGGTGATTAGTCCAAATGTAGGAAAGATGGTCATAATCTCTCCTGGATATAATCATCATCTCCCTTTGATGTCATGTAATAAATGAATTAACTTTAGTTCAGTGGGATGGAGGCTTTAGTTCAGTGGGATGGAGACTTTAGTTCAGTGGGATGGAGGCTTCCTCGCTTGCACCCAATCCAAGGGCGACTTCTCCAGCTCCATCCATCTTCCTCATCAAAACTTGAAGGGGGCACTTCACTGCCGACCCCCCGGAGCCGTCTTCTCTCTCTCTCTTTCTTTCTCTCTCTCTCTCTCTCTCTCTCTATCTATCTATCTATCTCCCACTCTCTCTCTCTCTCTAACTTGTAGCGAAAGACTTTTAATTAAGATCTTGTTACTAAACACCAAGAAGTGTCATATTCAAATTAATTTGCTGCCCTCTGCAATAATTGTACACTGTGATGATAACGATGTATCTATTCGTCAGGGCGGGCGGCTGACCTTCAAACTCTTGCAGGGGCATGATTTTTGTAACAGAAGGCTGCTCGTAGTGAACTTGCAAATGTCCCAGTTCAAGGTTTTTGCCGCCCAACTACCAGGCTTACAGTTATGTAAAATCTCATTAATTTCATGGCCGTGACCCTTCCGTACTATGTCTGTCCATAACTTACATTCTTCTTTACGGGTCGTTCCATGAAACTGGCAAGGCAAGCTGCAGGCTTGGGAGTAAAATTCTTTTTCAGTGGCTGTATTTACACGTTTTAGTACCCACGGCTGTATGTTCAGGATTAAATCTTATAAGTCGAGACGAATTTAATGCGGAATCCAGTTTGGTTTTACAGAAGACTGTTTTGGCAGAACATTATCATTTTGCGTGAAGTGTCCTGGTATAGGACTGGTTTGCATTTGTTTTGACTCAGTGCGCGGTGTCTTCTCTTTCTGGTAGCTGATTCAAGACAGTTCTGATGCGCCTGGACCAGTGAGACAAACTTGTTTCGGTCTCGCTACTGCGCGAAGTTTCGTTTAATTCCATAATTATACATGTAGTACAAATCTGACACTAAAACCGAGACGAAACGAGATTTGACTCATTTGCGCCATCAGACTGTAATCGAGTTGTATTTCGTGTAAATTGCGTGTGTCCACGAAGGAACCACACACGAGAGGGGGGACTCACTGTTACAATGTAACAGAACCCGTACCAGACGCCCCAAGCCTCAGTTTTCTCATTGACGCTCAGTGATGACCCACTGTTCGCATTGTTCAGCCGCCAACTGACGGTCATTCGTCACTGAGTCCCCCGGGAGTGACCCTGGGTCAAGTACATTAGACTAGTATGCTCCGGACAGCGCCGTCACAATACGTGACCGGCGGTGGTCGCGGCCGGTTGGATTTCCCCCCCAGATGGACTGCGTGTGTGTCTGTAGCGCATCAGAGTGAAAGTCCCAGCAGTGATCGTTTTGATGGCGTTCAAGACAAGTCGGGCTGTTCAGCTGATGTGTTGCACTGCAGTGAGCTGGCGACTGCAGAGGTAACATAGCCTTACAGTTACACATTGGTTCCCTGGGTAGCGGAGTATGTTTACTGGATTGCTGGGTGGTCTGTTGGCCTAGTGTTGTGACTTCACAGTGTGGATCATTGTCAGCCATAGATGCTGAACGGCTAATTAACTTGTATTTATACACACCAGTCTCTCTCTCTCTCTCCCCCCCCCCCCCCGAGACATGACGTTCTGATGTAAATTATTGGTTTCCATGACAACCTGTGTTCTAGAGATTTTACTTTAGGCCGCCCTACACAAAAAACAAAACAAAAAACACCTTGATTTACTACTGTTGTTGGAGTTGTATCTCACACACCTTCTGTCTGCCTTTGCCCACCCCCTCCTGTCATATTCATATCTCTGTCGTCCATTTGTCTAGTTTTCGAACCGCTTTCTTCACAGATCGAATGTTCTCCCTGTTTCCTCCGCCTGCTGTCTGTGTTTGGCTGCTTCTCAGACTTTGGTCATTCATTTTCTCATTTTTTTCTTTCTTTCCGTCCACCTCCCTTACACCATTCTTGTAATCCCATCCGTGCTTTCCCTTCAGACCCACATACACTACGGCCTATTCCTGGTTCTGTGATGCGATGATTAATCCGCCCGGACAGCGCCTGGTATGGTCTCTAGCCTGAATC
Source organism: Onchidella celtica (assembly GCA_963931925.1). Lineage (NCBI taxonomy): Eukaryota > Metazoa > Mollusca > Gastropoda > Systellommatophora > Onchidiidae > Onchidella > Onchidella celtica. Next base: position 487,270 of record OZ007578.1, on the reverse strand, counting down.
AAAACAGGGATCCCATGCAGCCCCGGAATTCCAAGGATCCCTGGAAAGGCCCTGGAATTTGAAACTTTGATGGAGAAAAAAAGCAAGCTGAAAATGGAGGATTAGCCCTGGAATTCTCTGGGGGTTTAAGAAACATTAGTAAAGTGGACAAAATCTGAAGAAAACTAAAGAAATGAGTAAATTTTCTCTCATGTTCTTGCATCTAAGTAGCCCTGGAAATTAACCTTTTAGCCCTGGAAATTAACCTTTTAGCCCTGGAAATTAACCTTTTAGCCCTGGAAATTAACCTTTTAGCCCTGGAAATTAACCTTTTAGCCCTGGAAATTAACCTTTTAGCCCTGGAAATTAACCTTTTAGCCCTGGAAATTAACCTTTTAGCCCTGGAAATTAACCTTTTAGCCCTGGAAATTAACCTTTTAGCCCTGGAAATTAACCTTTTAGCCCTGGAAATTAACCTTTTAGCCCTGGAAATTAACCTTTTAGCCCTGGAAATTAACCTTTTAGCCCTGGAAATTAACCTTTTAGCCCTGGAAATTAACCTTTTAGCCCTGGAAATTAACCTTTTAGCCCTGGAAATTAACCTTTTAGCCCTGGAAATTAACCTTTTAGCCCTGGAAATTAACCTTTTAGCCCTGGAAAAGCCATGGGAAAACCTTCTGGAAGAGGTGCATCCAGCAACCCTATCAAAAACTTGTCTCACAAACAATTTAATCGAAGGTTCCAGCAAGGCGCATAAAGCCAATGCCTTGCAATAGACGGGTGCTTATCGTAAGTGTACTTTAAGTCTGTACTTATAATACGCGGAGAGTGGTTCGATCCATGAAGCAATTCTGACTAATAATTAATACCGTATATACCGTCGTGTTGGCTGCTCTTTTCTATCTTGGAGATATCTGGTTACCTCTGTCCAAATACTAAAGTTCAGACTTTTTTTTCTGTTTTGTTTTTTTAAAGTTAAATTTTAACGACAGAAATCAATAGAGCTGTGTGTGATAGGAAGGCTTGCAGTTAGTGGTTAGAATCTCTTTTGTTTAAATTGTAGAGCTGGCATATAGCGGAGTTGTGGGGACATCTCACGAGGTAATTGGTAGTGCGAGGGCTAATATCATGTTTGTCGATATCTTTTGTAAACATTTCTGTGCGTCTCGCTGCCTGGCTTAGGGGGCAACCATAAAGCACAAACTCTAGGAGGAGGGGGAGGGGGGAAGAGACAGCGTATGAAAAGCTGACGGAGGGTCGGGAGGGGAGGGGCAGTCCCTGTGAAGCGTACGCACGTGGGCTTTTCGGTTAGGGCAGTGAATGGTGGGGGTTAGGTCTTTATGTTAGGGGGTGCGCTGCCTTTGCTATTTACACATCACTTTTCTTATTTTGCCCGGGCAGCCGCCTTGCTCGGCCTGCTCTTCTCGATTTTTAACTGCCGAGGTATCCTTAACGTACGCTGTGTACACACTGGCCCTCCGAGTTGTTCGTCCTTATCCGAGAAGACTAGGTGCTCGATCCTGCCCATCAGAGGATCAGGGATAGGGACGACCCCCCCCCCGCCCCCCCCAAAAAAATATCCAACGTCCTGCACCGACCGGGGATCGAACCTGGTACCTTCGGCACGCACGAGGGGCGAGCACCTTGCCTCTAGACCACTTTGTCCTCGTTACGGTACGGCAGTGAATTAAAAACCTGGTTTTATTTATTTATTATTTTCAATGAAATAGATTGTAGTATTATTATTATAAAATCAAATACAAGATAATTATGTTTCTAATAAAATGTTCAAATAATCCACGCAAAATAGCGAAGCTTTAACATGGACATTTAAAGGCCCTTACTCTTGTACGGCCATGGGACGGAGGGGGGGGGGCGGTGGAAGGAGAAGGCGGGCTAAAAAATGGCCGAAAAAGAGCATCGAGCTGTGTGGATGAAAGCTTGAATTGTCTTCCCTTTTCCCTTGTGTTTTATTGTATCGTTGTGGTATTCTTTCTTACGTGAGGTTTTGTTACCTACAACTTTTCTGTATGCCCACATTTTGACTTCATGGATGACCCCCCTGTATTTTGTCTTTTGCCCGATTTCTGCCTCCTTCGACTTCAGCACCTCTGTGGTACTGTCTTCATTTTTTTTTTGGGGGGGGGGGGGGGGGATTTGTCTATTTGTGTACATAGCCATGGTCTTGTCTGGCACCGTGTTCGCCTATGTGTGTCTCGGGAATATCTTGGTTTATTTACACAAAACTGTGGCACGACAATTTGTTTTAAAAGATGTAAGATAGTCGCACGGCGTAGAAAAAATAACTTTAGTTATGGCATCAGATATTGAGTAAGCAAATAGTGTATGTTTCGAAACTCGATATGTCACAAATCTGGTTGTCTTAGTTTAGCTTTTTCGAATAAACTGAACGTTAACAGCAATCATTATCTTAAGAGTGAGGCCCGGGGCTATTTGGGCCATGTGCCCAGAGTACTCACAGTAGGATTTTTGTTACGCTAGTTAATTGTGGCCAATTTCCGAAGACACTGTTGTGATGGCGTCGTCAAAGAAAATTAGCACAATGTAAACCTAGCCCTATCTCTAACCTTAATACTTAAACGTATCCAGAAATACACTGTGTCTACAGAGCCCAATTTGGCTACATGGCGCAGACCGCCACTCCGTATTTGATGTTATCACTAATTATTCGTCCTGTAAACATGATTGATATTTGGTTTACTGGACTGCAAATAGGAACCACTTGGTTAATGATAGATAGACTGAGACGACAGAATGATGTGATGTGTACCTCTGTGAACTGTCTGAAGTGTTTGGTGGGATCATTTGGGTCTTGTGAAAATGACGCTAGACAGTGGCTCGAGTCATTGTTTCCTTTACATACTAGGACTCTTGCAGATGCGGTTGGGGGGAAAGGAGAGGGGTCGGGGTTAAAGTGTTAATAAGGAAATGAAACAGAACTGTTTAGACCTGACAACAGCGAGGTAGATGGTAAATATTGGGCATTTCTTACCACAAAATTGTTTATACAAGACTGGCAGATGGAGCCAGAGCAGGGCCCGCAAGATTTGCCGCTGACGCAAATGTCAGATAAATACCAGACGCGGATGCTGACGATGTGTTGGAAAAGGCAGAAAATATTGAGTTAACACTAGGGGAAATAAAGAACAGTGAAGAAATCGTGGAGGGGGAGTAGAGAGGGAAGGGAGAGAGAGAGAGAGAGAGAGAGAGAGAGAGAGAGAGAGAGAACGGACATTGTTGGAAAGGGGCGAAGGTAGTTTAAAAACAGAGGAGAGAGAGATAACAAATGAGTTGAGGAGGCTGATGTGGTATTTTGGAAACATACACCCAGAGAGGAAGGAAGGAAGCAGAGAGAGAGAGAAAGAAAAAAGAGAAAGGGTGTTGTCCTTGATTGAAGGGTATATAAACCGATGTTTGTTTGGAAAGGGAAAAACTATTTTTTATATTTACCGTGCCATTTGACAGCGGAGTACACGTCTGTAGGTTTTCTTATCTGTGTGACTCAGTCCATGGTCGCAAAGGGTATTACGTCCTAGTGTGCTTTGACATGCACGTTCTGAATGATAATAGGTACTGGGAAACCTTTGAAAAACGCTGGGGAACCGTCAACACTGACACTCACAGAGTATCATTTCTAGATCTCAGGTCACAATACCGTGAGAGTTTTATAGGTGGCAGTTCCATGTTGTCTTTTGGTCAAAAACATTCCGATGACCATCCGAGAACATCTGACTCTGCTTTTCCGTCGGCATTAAAGTTTTGTTACGTTGAATTTTTCGGTGAGCTGGATCTTGTCTTGCTGCTATCACATGTCTAAGGGCCAAGTTAGTTGTCAAACCGGCGTAAATTCCAATATTTTCTGTAGAGCGCGAGATGCTTTGAAAATACTTGACTTAAGTAAACAGATAGGATAGAAGATAGTCGATTATTAAGTAGGTAAGATAAGAGGCTTATTCAATTAACTAATTAAATGAAGGGTCATACTTTAAAGGTAACGGCGAGTTACAAACTTAGAAAAAAACAAAGCCATTTTCTGGCACGTTGCCTAAACAGTAAAACTTAAAGCTGTTCAAGGAAGAAAATGAAATGGCTTATGAAAGAAACGAACGGCTATTTCGGTGTTTCACATGCACTTATTAACGCAGTGATCAAGGACTTTGGAGAGGAAATGGAAGAAGAGGGGAACACGAAAGAGTTGCTGTGAGTTCAAGCAGGCCAGCCGGAGCCGATAACATCCCTGATAACCTTGGTAACCAGATCAAGCCCTGTAATGAGCAGCTTCCACTTTGGTATCGCAGGCAGTCACTGAATGCTGGAGATGGCAGTAGGTGGATGAAAGGTTTATTTTCGTGGGGAAACCCGATAGTGTTTAGATGTTCCCTGGCGTTTATCGTGACCTCCGAGACGAGTGAATGGCTGGTGAAAGGTATTTTGGGGGGCTCGGAAATTCGCTTTTTGCACTCCGCCGACCTGGGCAACTTATTTTATGAACTGAGGTCCAAGCTGGAGCAGTAGCGCAATGGTTAGACCGTTTGGTCCGAGTGCGAGACATCCCAGGTTCAAATCCCGCTCGCAGCAAGATCAAACCTGATTTCTTGCACAGTTTTGAAAGACAATTTCTTCGCCGGCGGCCTGAACTTACAACCTTATAGAAGACAAAAATTAAATGATTAGAAAAGAAAGTTATTCATTGATAACAAACAGTACAGAGGACAAGACGCGCAGCACAGTTTCACTTTACGGTAATGAAACGCATTAATCCTGCGTACAGTAATTCAGCTTTGAATGATAGAGAATTCTTTTGTTGTTGTTGTTTATTTTGTTTGACCACCAGGGGTTTTGCCAATTCTAAGTTTGGCTCAGGGGAATTAGATCAGGACCAGTGTTTGTGTTTTCCTGGAAATCCATTTCCAAATCACCATCAACGTGTTGAAAGCTAATCTACCGGTGTGGGAATTGAAACCACTTATCTCTTTATTTCATGATTGGCCGACGCCTCACGTGTCCCTGGCCCGAAGCTTATCGTGTATACCAGGGATTCTCAACCTTTTTCCAAACCTGTTTCTCTCTCTCTGACAGAACAAGTTTATTTGTGGACACACGTAAACATTCGTGCGACACTTGATATTGTATTTTGTTCAACACTCTCATCAATTGAAGGTGCAGTAGTAAACAGAATGGAGCTATACGGATGTGAAGGAACTATGATATTATGACACAAGGCGTGCACTTAAGACCTGGCTCAGACTTTGCAAAATGTGTGTTCTTTTCTGGGTCCAAGAAGGTTGATAAGGGAAGAGGCAACTCTGGTGACTGGATTCAGAAAGTCACAGAATTTTCCCTTGGGTTTAAGAACCGCTGGTGGATACCAACTAGCAAACTGTGTTGATACCCTTGTTTGAATCAACACAGGGTCTCAAAAAAAATTTTGAAGTGGCGCAAATTAGCTTGTTTCCAAAGCTGCTTGGAACGTTAAAGACCACCTCAGCTGGTGCCGTGGACCTGGTTACCTGAAGGGTTGTGTCTATGTGAAGACTAACGTGACCACCCTAGTAATTGGGTCCCCTGGAGTGTCCCCGGACGACGTGTGAGAGTTTGTCCAGGCTAAATCCCAGCAGCGGTAGACAGGAGTGGTCCAGATACTCCGGTCCAGCATGGAAAGAAAAGCTTAAACACAAGAATGACATTGTAGTTTTGTAGTGTTGGTGATCCTGCTGTATGTTTTTGCTTTGTTTGTCGTTGATTTGCTTATTTATTCATTATCATTATTATTATTATTATTACTTGTACTGTTATAATTATGTTTTCATTTACATTTGATTACTTTGTTGGTAAAAGCTACTTAATTATCATCCGGTTCTTTTGGGGGGGGGGGGGTGGTGTTACTCTAAGGGGACGGGCTGGCCGACCTGTTGCGAGAAAAAGAAAGCCAGGAGACACGAATACTGGGGGAGAAACAGGTGAAATATTTTGGCGAGGTGTACGAATCAGAAACTAGCCTCGCTCTTTTTATTCAATACTGTAATTACTCTTGAGAGAGCAAACGTCAAGCTGGACCCAACGGGGTGGGAGGGGGGGGGGGAGGGAGGAGGCATGGGAGAAAAAGAATAAGAGATGTGTTGAAAAAGAAAGTTGTAATTATTTTTGTTATCCTGGGTGAAGAGGGAAGGATAAAAAGAATGAGAGAGCAGGATAAAAGGGCGCGTTTTTATAGGAGAAAGGGAGGGAGAGATGGTAGACGGAGAATTTAATAGGGATAAAAAGAATGAGAGACAGGGATAAATAGAAGCCGTAATGTCGTTGTCATGGCTGCTTTCGCACGTGGACATCGGACAGTGGGCCTAGCCTAGTGAAATGATGTCGTTATGTAAGAAAGAACATTTGTCCAAGACACGCTTGAAATGACCTCTACCTGTCATCGGTTGATGACCGGCCTGCTAAGGACCACATCCATTTGTGCTCAATCTCTCGAGGTGAAATACAAATACGGAATGGACACTTGAAGGTTCAGAGAAGTAAAAGAGATTTCAAAGTAAGGGAGGACATTATCGGTATCATGTAAGAGTAATGGCCGTGCTGTGCTTGGATCATTCAAGTGCGTGAGGTACGCATGGGCTGGAATTTGTGAAAAATGTTCTTCAGCATTGAATATCAGCGATTTAGAGATAATGTGAAGCCGCACTGCGACATTGAGAGCTGGTAAGCGTGAAGGGTCGTCCAGAGGACTTATAGGAAGGACCAAGTCTACCGTGAAAGAAGCTACTGGAGAACACAGACATTACCTGGTGGGTGGACTGAGAGTGCCCACTTCAAGCCGGACAGCTGCAGTGATAGGAGAGGGAAGGAGATGACAGTTCTGGAAGGAAAAGCACAGACTGAGACCCCTTCCTTTTTTTTGTTTAAAACTACAATTCCTCAGATTGCTGGCAAAACTTCTAGCATGGCCCAAATAATATGTCATATTCCAGGTTTCCGGGTTGTTTTAGGTCTGTTTTCTAGAACTAGCGAGCTTTAATGTCCGTATCCGCCAATGAATTTTTTTCACATTGCTCCCCCCCCCCCCCTTTCCCCCCCACGCCTTTTTTTTTCTTTGTTTACCTGCCGGTATTTGTTGTCCTAAACATTAACGACTGGTCTTAATTAAAACATGATTTTGGTCATAAATCAGATGGAGATATGAGAGAGACAGAGTCTAATTCTGCATCGGTCGCCACACCACATAAAAATGGAATACGATAGAATAGCCAGGTGGCGATGTCAGTTCTTGTTTGTTCCAACTTTCACCTTTGCACAACTGAGAAATTCCACGTTAAACATTCGCGGCTTTAGCATTATGATCACGAGATAGAATAAATGGGAACTGTGAAACAGCTTGAGAAGTGCCACAACGCATTTTAAACAAGTGTCAAAGTGTGCATTTATTTGTTATTCCTCTTCTAGTTCTACATACTAAAAGATCTCCAGTTTTTCAGAAAATGGAGATAGAACAAACAAGAACTGTGGTCGCCAGATGTTGACTGGCCCACAGCAGTGATTTTCTTTTCTTTCCCTGCTCCACCCGCACTTACTTTAGTTCCAGCGCTTTCGTTGCCAATTCGGGGCAGCAGATGGCATGTTTTATTTATTGGCAATGCAGCAACTGGTCGGAATAACTAGATACTGACTTGCCGCTCTAATAGCACAGTTTTCACAAGTTGTGTTCTTGTTGGTCTCGCTGCTACCATCTGTTGACCTGTACATAACTCAGGGGGGGTAACGCCCTTGTCTTTCATGCCATCTGCCTGTTTGGGGAGAGCTAGCTCTAAATGGTCTTCAGGAATGAGCACAGATTGCATGAACCTGCAAGTGTAACATCCTGTAATGCCTCGCTTGTAATTCACAAAAGTGTTTTAGTGCGACCAAGTTAGCGGATTTAGACTTACCGGGGTCTGTGACTTGAAACAGTATTCTTTCTTTCTGTCTTTTTTTCTTTCTTTTCTTTCTTCTTTCTTTCTTTCTGTTCTTTCTTCCTGTCTTCTTTCTTTCTGTCTTTCTTTTCTTTCTTCTTTCTTTCTTTCTGTTCTTTCTTCCTGTCTTCTTTCTTTCTTTCTGTTCTTTCTTCCTGTCTTCTTTCTTTCTTTCTGTTCTTTCTTCCTGTCTTCTTTCTTTCTTTCTGTTCTTTCTTCCTGTCTTCTTTCTTTCTTTCTGTTCTTTCTTCCTGTCTTCTTTCTTTCTGTTCTTCCTTTCTTTCTTTTCTTTCTGTCTTTGTTTTCTTTCTCTTTCTTTCTTCCTGCCTTCCTTCGTTCTTTCTTTCTTTTCTTTCTTTCTTTCTTTCCTTTCTTTCTTTCTTTCTTTCTTTTCGTTCTTTCTTTCTTTTCTTTCTTTCTGCTCTTCCTTCCTTCCTTTTTTCCTTCCTCCCCTCGTTCTTTTTTCTCTTTCTTTCTTTCTGTCTATTTCCTCCTTACTTCTCAGTTTCTTGCCTTGGCTGTTTGGGTTGCTTTCTGGAATTCTTTTCCTGTCTATGACATACCTCTGTTTCTTCTTCTTCTTCTCTGTCTGTCTGTCTGTCTGTCTGTCTGTATCTCTCTCTCTTTCTGTCTCTCTCTCTTTGTCTCTCTCTCTGTCTCTCTCTGTCCCTCTTTCTTTGTCTTTCTCTCTCACTCTCTTTCTCTCTCTCTCTCTCTCTCTCTCCCTCTCTCTCTCTCTTTCTCTCCCGCCCGCCCCAGCCTGTGTCATTCTCACGAGAATTTATTGGACCACAGAAACGTTTTATTCTTTCCCACACCATCCTACCTCACTAGAGATACCCCATCTAGATTGTCCAAGAGCCCCCACGCCATTCCCCCTCCCTGTGCATTAACCCACACGCTAAGCCCCAGGTAATCTGTCACGGTTTCAGGACGAATCATTACTCAGATTTGAAACATTTTACCTAGCGTGTGAACCCAATCATGGGGATTAAGTGAAGAATCCGCTTCCAAAAGGATGGCTTAAGACGCCAGCATGTGGAATTCAGCGGAGGACGGAAGACAGGAAGACAGGAAAGATATAGAAAAAGAGAAGGAAAAGTAAGATGAGAAGGGAGGAGGAAGGAGTACATTAAGCCTAGGCGCGCACTTGCCGAGTTTGATCGGCCAATTAATTGGGTGGTGAGGCCACGACACTGAATTTCCGTGAGATCAGACTAGTTGGTTGGTGCTGGAAACTCATCTTGAAATTCTGTGTGATGACATCATCGTTCAATTGTCCGGCCTGTGAAAATGGGCTGCCCAGGCTGAAGAGGTAGAAGAGGGACAAGGGAAAGGGAAATTGAGAAAAAGAAAGAAAGAAGAAAAGGATAAGAGAAAGTCAGTGAAAAGTAGGAGAACGGAAGGCAAATAAGGTCGTAGAGGCTTATGGAAAATCCGCTTCGAAAACCATTGTCTGTATCACCAGGGCTGGAGAAATGAGATTCTGTTCCAAAGAGTTGTGAAACAAGAGAGGCTGAGCATGCAGTGAGTTGCCGTTTCATCATTGCTCACTGTCCGTTATTAATGGCAGTGAACACTGAACATCCAGCCAGGTTTATCAATACCGTTTTTAGGCTCATTATGCAGTCAGTGCACTCAGAGCCCATGACAACTCTCTTCCCCCCCCCCCCCCCCGGGCAACTTTTTTTGGAGGGGTGGCAGACTTGTCACGCTTCCTTTGTCAAGTTCATTTTCTCAAACACGTGACTCACGCTGCGATAAAAAGGCAAATGGATGCATACGTGGACGTATTGTATAGCTGCTCACCATGACCTAGTGTTT
>OZ007578.1:470000-475000 GCA_963931925.1 Onchidella celtica | reverse complement strand
ATGTGTTGGCGCGCACTTATTGCATGTATAATGATATACAAACAGATGAGCTGTTTATGGTGACTGAGCGTGCAATTACTCTTGAAGATATAATTATTTATAAGGTGCTCGGGAAATGGCGGTGGAAGATGAGAGTTGTTTCCATCGTCACCACATCTGATGGCAGATTTCCGCACTGCCGTAATTTGCCGGAGACGTTTAATCATACCGTCATCGACCGGCGTAATTGTGAGGAATGGGAAACGGAGATGAAGAGAGCTCTTCCAACCGGGAGAGACAAAAAAGACCTGACGTTTTTTACCAGAGAGTATGATTGTACAGAGGGAAATCATTTCTGCCAAATCACGAAACTAGGTCGCTGCGGTGACAAGAATTGGAAAAAAAAAAGAAAAGAAAACTATTTAGAGCCGTTTGTAAGTTTTTACTCCCTGTGGAAATGGGCAAACGAGTATTGTTTACCGCAGCGACCTACTTTCCGCTCCACACTAACAGTGGTTTCGCGAAGTCACCCGTGTCTCGCAGTGCAAATCGACCAACGGTGATAGCCCTATCTTCTACATAATTACATACTCTCCGGTTTTACTAGACCGCGAACAAAGGAGAAGTATCTTACATCCCGTAATGTTGCTAGCCTAGATTAGAAATCATAGTTTTCTGTGTTAGAAACAAAATCTTGGCCTCCGTAAAATCGCAGTGAGTGCAGTAAAGACAGCGAGAGAAATTGGATCCTGCCTTGAGAGTAGGTTTCGAACCTGCGACCTCTCGCACGCAGTTCAAGGCTGTTTGTCAGTGGGCCACTTAACCGGCTATTCTGCACTGTGTGGTTCACGGTATTGATATCTGAGTATTAGACATAGACTTTCATTATGAATTGTGACCGATCTAGATCAGCAAGCCACGTAGAGAATGCAGTTATGTGTCGTACAACCTGGACTTAACCGTATGGTTGTCAAGTGGCGTTCTGTTTTTCAGAAACACTCCATCTGGTACTTAATGTTCTGTTATATTGAAAGACTTTCTGTCTGACTTATCAGCAAATCTAATTTTCACGATAAAGCGTTATATTTTTTGCTTGCATTAATTTGACTATTCAAACTCAGTTTTGCAAAATTCAGAATTCTTAGCAGAGGGAAAGTTGCTTGGGCACTACAATAGGGATCATTAGAAACTTTACTTTTCTGTTTCTAACTGGCGTATTATATCCCAATGTGCTTCGACTCGGCTCGAGGTCAGTACTGTTTACAAAGTAGCACTTGTGTAATTAGTTGTCATGAAAGAAAAAAAATGTGAAGATTATTTGGGGCTGTTAGATTCGGATTGCATTTGTGTTTGACACCGGATGAATTTTGGCCACGAGAGAATGTATGTAGTTCTTTGTCTCGTCGTTTCGCCTTTCCGTGTTGGTTCAGTTTGTGGCCCTCGAGACCTTGTTGGACGCTGTCTCGGTGACGCGTGACCCCGTCAAAGGCCGGGTACTCTTGTTTCCTGTGGCGCGAGGCACGAGAGATCACCTTTGTTGCCTCACATGCGGATACTTTTTCAGCCCCCTTTTTGAATCGACCAAGACGTCTGAGTGATTCAACTCCTGGGCACGTTTGAGGTGTGGAATGTTATATTCCTTTACACGCGAGGTGGTTTTTCAAACAGCCAGGCCAGGATGCATCTAGAGTTTCCGTTACCGCCACTTGCGGCATCGGAGATATGAGAGTCTTGTGTTTCTTCACTCATACCTATGAACTCGTACAAATGTGTAGCTGGTGAATACCGAAATGCGGTGGGTCATGGCAGTGGTACTGGGTGTTAATGTTATCAAAGAATGTAGAAAATTAATGTAGAAGCAACTTCTACATCCTTTGGTGTTACTGGTAACTGGTGGTCCCCAGAGAAGGAGCGCACGACAATGACGACATTTTATTTCGGCCAGAGAAGAAAGAGCATTGCTGCGAGTTGTCCTCCTGCGGCGCTGACTTTAGCTCTGTCGAGATTTTCTTCTGCCTTCAGCCTGGGTATTGTCATCCATGTATTCATAAGTACGAAATATGCCAGATGTTAGTTTGAGTTAGAGTTTGGCTTTTACGGCGTGTCGGCACGATAACGGCCACTTTGTTCCTTTCACGGTCTGTGTGGCTACTTTATTATAATTATTTGGTATTCAGAGCTTCAAAAAGTGTTTTGTATAGGCTAAATCTGAAAAGAGTTCTTTGTATTGCAACATCGAATGAAACGAAGCTGGACTGGAGTTTGCAAAATGTGAGCAGATTCAATCCGCATCGTTCTAGATCCCGTAGTTGGAATCCAGAGAAACCTTGAACACACCGCGTTGCTGACAACTCTCCGAGATTACCTCGGGAGTTTTACAACAGCGCACGGTACATCGCGCGATTCATTATTTTTCCTAGGCGCGATCTGTCGTCAACCAAAATACCCGGGCAATAAACAGAATAACAGATTGAGGTAACCGAATCTATTTTTATCAGGGGGCCGCGTACGTTGTTGTTCGTCAAAGCTTTTTTGGTTATCTCTGAATGTGTGCGTGAGTGTGTGTGTGTAAGGGGGGGGGGGGTGGAGAGGGAAAACACAAGGTGGCAAAGAGAAACTGGGGGTGCCGACAACGAAACTGTTACATCGTAAAATGCAGGTTTTGTTGGAGATGTAATGTTATTATGATTGAAAGATGGATACAGCGGCCAGAAGCACCAGCAGCATTCTCTCGTCAAGCAATGTGCGTTTTGCAACCAACACATCAAGGAAATTCATGTGTGCACAAAAGGTTAGTTACCTAAAATAATGTGGCAATTTTTATTAATCAATTACTGAAATTATACTACGTGTAGTGCCCAGAGTGAAGTTCTGTTAGGCTGATAATGTTTTCGAAGGCTTATAATGTTTTCTATCCTATTTTCCACGCCAGCCATTGACTTTCCATTGATCGGTTCCTGTGGGTGAGAGAATGCATAGAACTCTTGATATGCCAACCCAGATTAAATGCTTTTTCCAACAACAGTTTCCAAAATGAAATATGCAGAGTTTTGCTGTGAGAATTATAATTCGTACGACTAACTAATAGACTTCTTTTGGTCCTCATAAAATGGAAATGTCACAAATCCCAGACTGGGAAATGTAATAGTTTATGACAGGACGACAATCACGAACAAACAAGTTTAACACTTAACAAAACAACCCATCAGACTCACACATTTATTAAACATAATTATACATATAATAGCGCAATTACATATATTATATTATTGAAATGACTGCCGTACAACGGCCTTATTCTCACACACACGCTCCCCCGGATCCACAATCCGGTAGTCACTCCTAAAGGCACTTCGGCCTCAGCCTCTCCCCTCAGGGTCTTAATAGTACATTAATGATTCACTGGCACCGCAGTCTCTCAATATCACCTTCCTATTGTCATACACCTTAGCACTCCCCTAGCACCTCCGCAGGGCAATAACACATTATTATTTCCGTAGCCATCAACATGGCAACAACATAATATCAGTTCACGAGCCTATCAACAGGGCAACAATATAGTATCTCATTCACTCTCATATCTACGTCCCTGTCCGTGGCCTGACTGCCACGACTTTATGTGCCTCTACTGTCCTGCACTGACAGCCTCACTTCTGGCCTATGTGTGGCCTCCGGCCCTATGCTGGCCTATCCCCTGTGCTCATCGAGGTGGCTCTGCGGCCCGTCCCCGACACCTACAAGAATAACATTACCTTGGTATAATATCCTACCATTTCTATTCACTCCACCTCTCCTTACAATCCATGACGCGTACACACACTAGTTCACCTTTCACTCACCACACATCTTACGGTAACACACCTCCATCGGAGTACACACTACTCACTCGCGCTACAAATCCATGAACTCACTTTCATCTATCGCTCGTGGCGCACATTGCTATATCCAATATCAAGGACTTCCACATTCCTCACATATACTTATTTACATCATGGTAATAGACGAATATAATATAATACATCAATCATAATAATCAATCAACGTTCTACATACCAGTCATAACTGGAAAGACTCTCACTAGTCTTCTCGACTGCTTCCCCTTTATGTCCGCCCGATGGGCTTTTATTCACAGGTCCGATCCCTAGGACCTTCTAACTTGCAGTGATAGTAATACCGCGCTTTCGCCTCCTTCAGACCCCGCCCCCACTACTCACAACAGCACGCTTAACTTGCTGTCTACTGTGAGCCTTTCTTACTCTACACCCGCTCTGTAGCAATCCCCTTAATTGCACTCACTCCACTCGTGACAGGAAATGTAACGAAGATTAACGCAGATCGCAGCCTGATAATTGTTGGCATCTCTTGTGAAACTGTCTTTTTGACTTTTAATGTCTTTTTCCAAAACACGGGAGTATTCTATGAAGAGGCTGCGGATACTAAGAGCAAAATCGTGTTGCGTACAACAGACACAGCTGGTCCGACTAAACCTGCAGATGTAGGGCAGTTGGGATTAAGTAACGAAATAGACTGTTACGAAATAACCTTGGATGTTGAGGATGAAACCGCGTTTTGAGGAAGAGAGAGAGAGAGAGAGAGAGGAGAAGACAGTGGTTGCCTGGGCAGTAGATTAAAAGAAAACGCAGCTATGGCCGGGGGCGAGGAAGAAGGAAAATTGGAAGGAAAAGTCAGTTCTGGCCGAGGGCAAGAAATTAAATCACCAACGTTATCGTATATTCATTTCTTATGCCATCCAAAACGCAACGCTAGTGCAATTTTTCTTCCGTCCGAGGGATCTTGACAGAAATCAAGATCAAAGATCAGGAGATCGGAATTTGTCTTCATAATGCCACTTCTGTACCGGGTAGGGAAAAGTTTTAGAGGGGGGGGGGGGGGAGGTAGAAGAAGCAGGAGCAAATAGGTTAGTTACATCCATTGACAGAATTTATGCTTTGGGAAAATGCATGCAAGGCATCTCGATAAATTGGGGTTCCCAAAAGCCCTCTCTGGCCAGTGTGAGTCAC
>OZ007578.1:315000-462500 GCA_963931925.1 Onchidella celtica | reverse complement strand
GCACTGTGCTAGAGAAAAGCCAAGACGATGGACAGAGACCATGAAGGAACGATAGGACAGGAGACCTTACCTGAAGCGCCCACCAAACCACCCACTTCCGGTCTCACCATAGTGTGCCAATTCCTGTTTAATTCCAAAGTCTATATTTTATACTAAAACCCACTCAAATCAGGCTTGATTCGATGCTTCACGGCCCTTATTTCAGAGTCTTGACTCGCTTTGTGGTGTGGAACGGTGTGATTAAATTTTGTATTTGTATTTGTAAACTACTTTAATCCCATTTGGGAAATTTGCCTTTGTGTCATTCCACCCAGTTACAAATGGAGCAGGCATGTCGTCGCCACAGTGCAGCGCCGGTCGGCGTTGTTGTTGTTGTTTTGGGGGGGGGGGGTGTGTGATGAAGTGGAGGGGGAGGGAATGATATGGATGAATTTTATTTCATTTTTGAACACGTGACCATATACCTTGTTATGTTTGCCTGTCTTGGATTATATGAATGTGTTTTTGAATGTTGTGTTAAAAGGAGGCGCAGGCTTGGACCGCTCTACCAAGGACTTCAGACATTTTTTGGTATGGGATAATGTGATCAAAAGTGAGCGAATGTGGCCACTGATGACCTTTCTGGTGGGGTTTTGAGGTCCATTCGCGTTGCATTATTAATGGCAACTTGTCACTGGCGACAGAGATAAATAATTGAGTGATGGAATTTGAAACTGTAATTGGTTGATTAGATTATGATTCTCTTGGCGAGTCAAGGCCAATTTGGGAAGCGGTTTTCTTTTTCTTTATTATTAAATTATTAAATTCTGTTGACCGATGCTTTTATGGGGCAATTTTGCGATATTCTTCATCCACACGTAAAAGAGACATTTTGTTGTGTTCCCTTCAGTAGAGAAGTGCGTCAAGAATGCAACATTTCCTAAGTTGTTGTGTAGCTTGAGACAAAGTGGTAATGTGCACTCTCTCTCTCTCTCCCTCTCCCCCCACTCCCCCACTTCTCTCTCTAGCTCTCTCTCTCTCTCTCTCTCTCTCTCTCTCTCTCTCTCTCTCTCTCTCTCTCTCTCTCTCTCTCGTCTCCCTCTTTCTCTCTCCCTCGATCTCTCGCGATCTCACGCTCCTTCCTTCTGTCTCTCTTTCTCTCTCTCGCTTCGCGCCCCCTCACACACACACACACACAAAAGTCCCATTTCCTCCATCATAATTATCTATTCATTCTCTCCTGAAATCTCGTCCTCCCCTGCAAATATTCCACAGCCCCCCCCCCCACCCCCTTCCACCCCTCACCTGTCCACCCTTCCTCCCAACTTCCGCCCTGGAAAACAGTCACAACAACTTACAGTATTATCGCCAACAAACAAATAAAGAAACAAACAAACCCAACAGTGCCTAAGCCTTGCAGTCTGGAGATCCATAATTGACACTCCTAGTCCTACCGACACCAGAATTCGCCCAGATCCGCGCGTACTCTGTCTTTCCACGGCAGACATTATGTTATTTTGTCTTCCACAGTAAGACATTGTATTTTGTGCCCCCGGTTTTCTGTAGCTTCTATAGTCCCAGGGGGGCTGGGCTGTCATAACAATGGTTGTACCCCGTGGAGAGATCTGTTTAGCCACCCTTATTATGAAGAATCTCCACCCTTATTATGAAGAATCTCTACCTTTCTCTCTCTTTGACGTGCGGACTAGACCTTTGTTTTCTGAAAGGCTTACCTTTCGCTGTGTGCCTTCCGCTCTCCAGTGATTGGCATGTACATACAGAATGCGCTGTTTCTTCCGCACCCACGGTCCGTCTCCTTATCATTCTGTCGGTCTGTCTTTCTGTCACTGTTTATCTGTGTTTGTCATTGTGTGTACATTTCTTTTGTGTTGCACAGGAAAATCATTGGAAAAGTAAGTTACGTGTTTAGTATTAAAAGTTCTGTGGATCTGTCGCTCCATTCTACTGTGTGTGCTTTATGTGTGTCTCTTTGAGTTTATCAATCTATCGATCTATCTATCTGCCTGTCTGTCTGTCTGTCTATCTGTCTGTCTGTCTGTCTGTCCGTCTGTCTGTCCGCATGTCTGTCTGTCTGTCTGTCCAGCAATCAAGAACAGGAATACAACAGATATTTGTAGCTAGATTGACGCTCTGTCTATTTACATATCCAATTATTTGGAAAATAGCAAAAATGTGGGATTGCCCACTCTTGCTCTACAGTGACCATTTATAATCTGGTCCATTCGGGAAAGTTCCGCAGGAAGGCGACCAAGTTTGATGACGTCTTCGGTGATGACGTACTCGCCGTCCTTGGAGTGGTTTTCCTGTAATTTGGCGTGAATGCCCATAGACATGGGCTGAAGTGGCGCCGTGACCACTTGTGGCGGCTAAAATGACTGCAATTCCAGGGAGCGAAGAGCAGCGTCTGAAGTGGTGCTTGCGCCAAGAGGCCCGGCGGACAACAATATTGTCTCTGGAGACTGGGGCTAACAGATGGAGATTGCTGTCTGAGAGCGGCCGTTTCGAGCTCTTACTCTGGACACATCCGGTGATCGCGGTTTCCAGAAAGCTCTGTGTATCTTTATATCGCAGCATTGGAGATTTCTTTCTCACACCCTCTCCACCCCACCCACCTCTCCCCCAAACGCCTCCCAAATATCCTTTATATGGGAGTGAATGGAGAAATCCCCCTCTTGTTTTCTCAATAGAAGAGAGTATTGGGAAGTCCTCTTTCCAGCTATTAGTCTCCTCCCCCCCCCCCCAAAGAAACCACTCCTCACTATATAATTATGGGAGGATGTTGAGGACTACATGGGAGAGTATTGGGAAGTGCCCCCCCCCCGCCCTCCCTGTCTTCCCTTTTTCTGTGAGTGTGTGGGGGGGGGGGTGTCATCCCCTTTACATGGGAACGTAAGACATACTAGGCCCCTCACCCTCCCTTTCACCGTTCTTTAAACAAAACGGTGCTGATTGATTGACTTTGTTTTTTTCTTTTAATTATTTCATTTTATTGTTAGTTTGAGTTTTTTTTTTTTGGGGGGGGGGGGGGCGGTTCTGTTGCGCTGTGCGGCGTTGTTTTGATTTCCATTCTGAAAATTGGTCGGTCTAACGCTCTGGCAGCCAAATCTATCAGCTGACGTTACATTCCACATTCCAGCGGCTCTAGCCCAGACCGCCAAGAATTTTGACACGGAATATCCATTTCGTGACGTTCTTGGGTTTGTTTTGAAAGAGAAATTCTGTCATCGGAAATTTATCAGCTCTGCTCGAGCAGGGAGAGATTTTTATCCTCGACAAGAATAGCTCAGTTTCTAGCCAGGGGAGAAAAACATGGTTATCAAATGCCTTTTTTTGAGCCCTTGTTTTTCCGTGACGTACCGGATGTCTTAGTGGCAGTCATTCAATGGAACAGCAAGGACTAGAGAGAATGATTTAGCCCTCTTGTGCGCAGACAAAAAAACGCCTCATTCAAAAGTGCTGAAATGTGCAAAATAAATATTTATCACAAAAAAATTGTTTCTTGATAAATTGGGGAAAAGTGTTTAAAAATAATAGAACATTCAGGCACCCGATGACCTGTTTCGAATATCGTCAGTTGTGTAAGATAAGTGTGTTCGTCAAAATGAGAAGTTTGGAGAGGTTTGAGAAAATGAGAGATAAAAAAACATTTACATTCACATGCCAGGCAATTCTGATTGCAGATTATGATGCCTACATCTAAAGAGACGTTATCTGTTAAGAACACAGAATGATTTTTCTTGAAAAGCGAATTTGTTGTAGAAAAGTGACAAAGACAATTATAGTTTTAAACTGCATGACCCTAGGCATTTATCTTATACAATTGACGATATGGACCCTCGGGCGCCAGAGGATTGATAATGGAAGAATCGGATGATATAATTAATAATTTTAATACATGTATATACATTGGCACATGAAAGGGCGAGGGAAAGTCGGGTGGATACAACTTGAAGATGTTCAGTCGGAGTCGATCGTTTTTATGATCCTGTGGAATTCACATTCGCTTTGCATTTTTCTCTTCCCTTTTTTTGTGTTTATAGATTAGAATTTCTCAGTTTAAAAAAAACAACAACATCAAATTGACACGTTGGCTGTGCAGGCAACCGGTCGGAGAATCTCAGGGATTTGCGGATACCGTTGCAAGTTTGATGATTGCTGTCCGGGATATTCCAGGTGGCTTGCTTACAGGCGTTCGGCACGTTCCGACACAGTGTTGCACTGGGTTTGGGTTCAACGCCAGTCGGGAGTGCAGTGTAGTGACTGGTTCAGCTGGCGGTGGGTGAGGTGATAGACTGAGATAAGGCATTGGCCAGCAGAACTACGGGTTAAACTTCAAACTTACAGCGGGTTCAGTTGGTGAGCTGTTTGAGGAAGAGGACCAGTTGGTTAGTCGTAACGGTTACGGGGAAGAGGGAAAAAAGGTTGTTTTGTTTTATTTTTATCGATGGATTGATCGATCGATTAGTTGGTTGGTTGGTTGGTTGATTGATTGATTGATTGATTGATTGATCAATTCAGATGATTGATTTGTAAAGAGTGTGTGTCTTTACATTGACACCTTTAGTTCTCGACTATATTTCCATTGACGAACAAGGCAATGGAATTTTGTGTACAATACAAACTATTATGTACTCGGTGTTTTATCTCTGGAATCCCGTCGTCAGAATGATAGACAGCTCAGTTCTAATTATGGACAATTATTCCCGAATAATTTGAGTGTCAGAGTTTCCTGTTTTTGGAACAGAATGAGAGTTTGCATTGAGAGTGGATTGTATTATCCTGGAAAGAATAATATAGTCTTGCGATGCTGAGTTCAGGAAACTGGAAACTAGAGAATCCTTTTTGGCGGCAGATTGGCAAAGCTTTGCCTATATATTTTTTTTTCTTTCCGCAGTTTTACGTTGTTCAATTTGCCATTCGGATTTTTTTTTTTCAATGACGTTCTTTATGCAGGCACAGCGCTCTACTGTCAGCTGCATAAACCATTACCATGTTACAGGCAGAGATTAGCGTCGCTTCAAAACATATGTGCCAAGCTGGTGTGTAACAGAAGCTTCTGGATGCGTTTTTCATGGCCATACGCGCCCCCCCCCCCCCTCCCAAAAAAAAACAACTTTGTAATGTGTCCGCCACTCTGTCTGACAGTCTGTGCAGAGTGCCTTACGGTTTTTTGTTTTTTTTACTTCGGCGAGTGCAGGGCATTGCATGGGCATGGGGGGGGGGGGGGGGATTTTTGTAACTTTTCTTAAGTGTCTCAACCGAAATTTGAACTTCTTCGTCACTTCTTGTTCATCTCCAAAAATCATCATGTCGTATTTGGCTCAATATCACGCTGTTTTCTACGTGGGTGCTTCTCAGTGCCAATGTAGGGGAAGGGAGAGAGAGAGAGAGAGAGAGAGAGGGAGAGAGAGAGAGAGAGAGAGAGAGAGAGGATGTATATGTGTGGATCGCGAAATGATACGATGGACATTGTTGCACAGATCGGTAAACTGAAGATGAATCATTATAAATACATGTATATAGCGGGCCCAGAGAAAGAGGAAATGGAAGGAAGCCAGGCTTTTAAATTATAAGTGAATTCAAACCCGCAGGCTGAAGGTAAAGAGTCTCCAGGTGCCGGACATTGCCGAGTTTTGGCGGAAGTTTACGACCTTGATCGTTTAGCAAAACACGAGTTGGCGCCAGCTCCTACAGCGTGGCCTTCGTAACTACATACTCGCTTTAGGAATCGTAAATCGAATAGATGAGGTGTATTCGGAAACTTGATTAAAGAATATTCGATTTCAAATTTGCTGGAATGTTGTTGTCGTTGTTGCTTTGAAGTGTAATCGCCGCAGTGTCTGTCAGTAGTTCTTATAGGGAACTATGGCAGAAACCGCTATAATTTATTGTTCGGAAGATCTGTTGTAGGCAGCGTTTGATGTTCCTAAAACGAAATTAAGACTTAGTGCTCTTGTCCACAGCATCTGCTCCGCTATTTTTGCGGAAAATAAGGTATGAAGAACTGGCTTTGTTTCCACAGCAGTGAGGAGCGGAACGGATGCAGCGTTCAGGTATACAGAGGCAAAGAGTGTTTTACTTTTTCATGCGCCATTTTCCGTCAAAAAGCGGAGCGGAACGGATGCAGCGTTCAGGTATACAGAGGCAAAGAGTGTTTTACTTTTTCATGCGCCATTTTCCGTCAAAAAGCGGAGCGGAACGGATGCAGCGTTCAGGTATACAGAGGCAAAGAGTGTTTTACTTTTTCATGCGCCATTTTCCGTCAAAAAGCGGAGCGGAGCGGATGCTGTGGACAAGAGCAGTTAGTTAAAATCTTGGAGCAATTCTGGTATGAATGTCGGAAGAAAAAAAAAGGCAAGGATTTCCGGTTCAGCAATTGATTCTGTGAACCGGCGCCCCGTACGTGTATGCTGACGGAAGAAAACAGCCCAGCCAGCATCCCTACCTCAATACGACGGTAGATTTGTATAGGATTTCGAAAGGATTAGTAGGATTAGCGTAGGAGCTGATTCCTTACATCATACCGGCGTCGGTGCGAGTAGTAATCAGCTGATCTACGCGAGGGGCAAACTCATTCCTATGTGCAGACTTGACGTCAGTCCTACATCGTTGGATTTCCCTAGGGTTCCTGGCTGGGGAAAACAAAACACACAAACTGTGGGTTTCATTAGAGAGTGTGAAATCAATAGACAGCTGTACTTAAATAGTAGTGCTGGGCAACGAATTACAATTATTGTTAATGTGCTAATTTCGGTTTATCTCATTTTTCACTGTTTTTAGGAAAGGGAGTAAAACTAACTATTTATCAGCCTGAAACATAACCTCATGGGGTCAGTTGTTTGGGTTATCACTGCAGAAAGATACGGATTGATTGGTTGTTTTTGTTGCTGTTGTTGTTTTTGTTACTGTTGTTGTTTTTCTTTGTCCTTGTAATCGATAAATGATATTGTTGGGCGTGACCCCCAAAAAGACCACAAGAGATCAATACAGTTTTGGCCCAAGTCTGACTTACGGCATTATGCTAGTACAGTGACGATAGCCAGACCGTGCGCTGATCTTGGAAGACGAAGGGTGCAACACCAGAGTGATGTCCCCCAGATGCCGAAGGTTACCGACCCCTAACGGAAGTTCACGACTACCGTTTAGCACGAGCCCCAGCAGGCGCCATCTGACGGTACACGTGGGCCCACTAGCCCCCTCAGCGCCAAGATCTGTCCCATGCCAGGTGTCAGAGAGGAAGGCCTTTATTATTTCTTTTCCTGCCTTTAAACAGCCTTGTCGTGTCCGCGTATTTTTTCTTTTTCATTTATCTCCACCCCGCCCTCCTCGTTTTCTCTCCTACACTGCTATGTTACGCGAAAACACCGTGCTATGTTACGCGAAAACACCGTGCTATGTTACGCGAAAACACCGTGCTATGTTACGCGAAAACACCGTATACGCCAATCTAGTCAAAACCACCGTTTAACACCATTTTATAGAATGAAATTTGCTCTGGTCTTTTTGTTTAAGCAAAGGCAAGAACCGGCTGCGTGATTTCTTGTCCGTACGAGCTCAAGCAAATTCACGAGCGGGGCAGCAACACACCTCCAAAACACAGGACAGCTCCAAAACATCCCAGAGATTCTGGGTGACGTTCAGAGTCGTATCACGCACGGTCCAGAGATTTTCAGCACCCATGGCTCGATAGGACGAGAAATCCCTTAGCCGAAGACCTGTGTTTGGGTGTGTGTTGCTGCCCCGCTCCTGAATTTGCTAAAGCTCGTACTGAAAAAAATCACGCGAACCGGCCGATCAAAAGTTTGGTGGTGACGTCACGACGTTGCGTTTCAAAGAGAATCCGTCCACTGGTCAACAGTTGTTTTTTTCTCTCACTGAAACCAGAGAGTATGTAGTTCTAGAGAGATCTCACTTCCGCCAAATGGCGAAACTAGGTCGCTGCGGTAAACAAGAAATTAAAGAATTGAAAGAGACCGCCTTCACCAAAGATAGTGTGCATATCTGTTTACTGTAGTTTGTTCATATTTTTGGGCTGATTGAAACTATTTAAAACCGTTTGTAAGCTTCTGCGCCCCGTGAAACTGAACAAACGGATGTTGTTTACCGCAGCGACCTACTTTCCGCTCCATGCTAACAGTGGTTTCGCGGAGCCTCCCGTGTCTCGCAGTGCAAATCGACCAATAGTGAAACTTTTCTACACATACATACCCGCTGTTTGAAGTCAGTGTTGTGTCGTCTGATTGACCGATCAAAGTCGGCTAGTGTGCGTCTAGGTTAACAATCCGGGTTATAGTTTAATACTGCTGGTTCGTTGATTCTGGTTTCTTTTGGTCATGACAAAATGGATATCGAACATAGAGTACAGCTAAGGTAGGGTTTGAGTTTGAGTTTGGAGAACTCACGTGGACACGACAACGGCCACGTTG
The DNA here is from genome assembly GCA_963931925.1 of Onchidella celtica. NCBI lineage: Eukaryota > Metazoa > Mollusca > Gastropoda > Systellommatophora > Onchidiidae > Onchidella > Onchidella celtica. The sequence goes on along the minus strand of OZ007578.1, from coordinate 454,074 downwards.
TGCAAGCGAAATGCAGGACCGTAGATCAGCGATTCCCATCCGGGGGTGCGAGACGATATTTCAGGGAGGTGCGAAAACTTGGATTTGGAAATTGAGTATATATTGGCTTTCTTCAGCTTCAAGCCAGATATTACTTTTGTAGGGGTTGCGAGAATATTATGATTATCAGAAGTTTTCTAGGGGTGCGGGGTACAGAAAAGGTTGGGAACCGCTGCCGTAGATAGAAAACAACAGAAGGATAGGACAGAAGGCGACTCTGCCAGAAGCGTCCACCAACCAGCCTCAAGAATACCACTGAGTCTAGTGCGATGTTTTTGGTGTCCGGTTGTTAAATTTTGTTTGTGGCAGTTGAGCCGTGTTTTCATGAGGGCGGAAACGGAAACCGCCACGGAAATGGCAGAAATCCATCATGCAGTAAAAAGGAAGAGTGTTTCCATGTATACGGTGACGCTGTTTCTGTAGACATGAAGACATTTTTTCTGTTTCACTAATTGAAGGGTTTTTGACGTTTCCGTTGCCGTCTCCGCAGACATGAAAACTCGGCTTCACGTCTTTTCCCATTGTTCGTTAGTATAACAGTGCTGTTTGGACGATAAGGAGTGAAACAGACTGAGGCTGGTGTAGGCGCCAGACTGGTAGCTCGCCGCCCATAAACGTTGCTCTACACTAGCACAATAGGCACTGTCCATGCCAGTCATAGTCTGGTTCATCCCCAGCTCGGCCTGTTGTTTTTTCCCCCAGGCCTGGCCCAACCATCTGGTCCCATCTCCCCATCCTTATTCCTGTCTTAAATTCTTTTCTTTTGTGATCTTTTTCTCTCAGTATTTTGGACTGATCTGTTTGAAACAACATGAAATCATTCAGTGTCAAAATTGGGCTAAAAGAAAAAGTTGTATGTAGCAAAGCCTCGAGTAAAACTTAATACCCAAACGATGCAATGAAACGCAAACTAAAAGAAAAGACAGAAAATGAAATCATTCAGTATTCCGTAATGACATTCTGGTGACCAGCAAAAATTTTAATATATTTTTGTAATGACCGTCCCACCAATGTCGGATTCAGCTTACTTGCAGCTGTTACGTCAACTGCATAACCTGCAGTTTCTTCTTTGCCTCTGCAAAACAAATTATTCAGAAGAAGAAAAAAAAAAGGTTGGACGGCAGCATAGCTGATAATACTACACGAATAGTAGCGCTTGGTATAAAGTTGGAATGTACACCCCCCCCCCCCGCCTCCACACACACACACCCAAAAATGTTCAGGCTTCCTTTTTTACAGTTGATCGTTCAGTAGTATCTATGGAGTTGATGTAGGTCTTTGGTGGCCGGAAGATTTTTTTTTTTTCGTTTCGGGGGTTCATTTTTTTTTGGTATAATTTTCTTGTTTCTTGTCGCTACTACGATTGTGCGTAATTCGGGGGGGGGGGGGGGGAGCAACCCATTGCAAATAACGATGGTGACTCTTTTTTTTTTTAAATTTTTTTTTTTCTTTTTCTCCTTCTTCTTCCATTGTACCACAACCACAATGTGCAGTACAGTATTTGTAACTTCTGTGGGATGCCTTGGGCGTCAGTCCGTGGCCTTCGTAACTACGGTCAGTCCCGAGTCGGAGCATGATGGCGACTACATGCAGCACTGATATCCTCTTTCAAATAGCGTTTAGAAATGAGGGAGAGGGGAAAGAAGATCTGGCTTTTTGTGAATGGAGGGCCCTTTTCTCCCCTCCCACCATTCCTCAATAGATCTTCTTCAACGCGTCTCATTCTTTTGTCCGGTAATAGAAGGAATAATACCCGACTGGCAGCTATAATTATCCTTCTGTCATGTGACCCTACTGAACTCCTGGCTCCAAATTCCGTACAAGTTTTGGTTGTATTGTGCTCGGCTGGTCGCCCCACTGTTTATTTCCCTTTGCACACACACCGCGTGCAGGTGTCATAACTCTTTTCATCCAGTTATCTCCCCCTCGTTGACCTTTTTTGATGTGAAAGGTCAAGAGTCGTGGCACAGGGAACACCTAAAGTGCTGCCACCTCGCTGGGTGTGGGGTTTGAGTACGGACGTATGGAACTTGTAGACAGCCCATGTTGGTCCAGTTGATGAAAATAGAAAAAAACTGGGTACCGAGAGAAAAGTACGGCTGGACGGCACCTAGCACTTTTTCAGTGTCGCGACTCTAGGCTTCGACATCATAACTTCTCGTTGGAGTCGACACCGACTCCAAGGACATCAAGGGTCCTCACTGATTCCGACACCGATGTCGACTTTCACGCCGACACTGATCCGAGAAGTGACGTCACGACTCCAACACTAGTGTCGACTCCGAGACCCGGACACCGGCACTGACCCTGAGAATTTGCATGATGCTTAGGTGAACAGTCAAACTTTATTAACTGTCTCCAGTCTAGTGTGGGGCACCAATATGGTACGGCAATGTCAGGGAAGCGCAGAAATAATTCTCTAAATATTTAAAATCTGTTTAAAGTATTAAATATAAATTAGGCAGTGGTAATAAAAAGGAAAACTCTAGAGCCGCTGCAGTGTCGGCACGAGTACTGGTACCGGTACCAGGTTCTGGTGTCGGAGTCGCAAGTGGAGGTCAGTACCTAAGGAGTCGATACTGGTGTCGGAACCGTGCCCTATGCTGGAGAAAACTTGGCTAGACTGAGCCCTAGTGTGGATGGTTTGGGCTTCCGTGCAGAACCGGCCTCTCTTCAAGAACAACGCGAAACGTTGAGAAAGGATGGGTACAGAGGGAGGACGGGATTGAGGAAAATGAGAAATGAACCTGAGAACAAGAGCGATGAAAAGAGGTCGTCTCTACAGAAGCCAAAATACTTGCAGCTGTATGACCTAGTTTGGGGCCAATAAGAAAAACACTTGTTTGTTGTCTTGGCGTTGTGGTTCCTGTGTATTGAAATGTGTGTGTATTTTACGGTAATTTTTACTTTCAAGAGCACCAGTGTTTTCCATCTTTCTGTTTGCCACATAATCATTATGGGTAGATCTACAGTACTATTGTTTCAGTCTTCCTTACGGTCTTAACCCAACTTTTTGATCAGTTTTTCCTTTCTCTTTATTGTGTCTGACCATTCACCTTCACAGGAAAGTCACCCTCCCCTCTCTCTCTGTCCTCTCTCTCTCTCTCTCTCTCTCTCTCTCTGTCCTCTCTCTCTCTCTCTCTCTCTGTCCCCACTCTCTCTCTCTCTCGCTCTCATTCTCCCCCTCTTTTTCTCTTCCTTGTCTCTTTCTCTCTCCCTCTCTCTCTCTTTCTCCCCCTTTCTCTCTCTGTCTCTCCCTCTCTCTTTCTCCTCCCTCCCGCGGCCCGAATTAAAACACACACATACACACACAAACTACGTAACACTTCAGGGTTGTAAAAACGTTCGATGCTGTCCACCAGTGACGTGTTCCGCTCAGAGACAATATTGATCTCATTAGATCCATTTGGCTTTGAGAGAGCAAAGTATGAATGTTTGCTAACTATTAACTTATCGCTAACCCTACCATGAAACCACGCACGTGTATTCGCACAATTGCAAGGTGACAACTTTTTGTTTTTGGCCAAATCTTCTTTGAATTCCGTGAAGGAATTATACGTTTTTGTTTCTGTTGACAATAATGGATGGCATTTATATAGCGCATATCCATTTAAAATGCTCTATGCGCTTTACAGAAGCAACATGTCAACCACAGAGCAGAATGGAGCGCCTGCGAAACACACTACACTGCTTCTTTCTCTCTCCCTGTCTCGGTCACTCTCTCTCTCTCTCTCTCTCTCTCTCTCTACCTCTCTCTATCTCAGAGCAAATCAAGTGTACAACTCAAGTGTACATTTATACAGAGCCGTCTTAACGCATGGGCATACTAGGCAGTTGCCCAGAAGCCCCAAGAGTTTAGAGGGCCCCGTGTACATTGGTGTTTGAAAAAGAGTATTTCTTTGCCCCGGAGCCCATAATGATGTTAACATGGGCCGGCACTTATATGACTAAAATCCATTGGTATGGAACTCATTTCAAGTCAGTGAAAGTGGGTACTTTGCATTTGTGCCGTCTCACGACAGAGCCAGCGTTATGCCATTATTTGATTCTATCTTTTCCAAGTACATGTACAGTCAGTGGGCTATGGAGAAAGTTGAAGCATAGGTTGGTCTTATATAACCATGTGTTTTAATGTGCTGTACTCCTCATTTCTATTTTCAGAGATGACGTAATGGGAGGGCGGAGCCATGCGGCTTAACCGAGCAATCAAGCTGGTGGCGGGGGTGGGCATTCTCTCCAGCCTCATCACCATCTGCCTCTGGTCGTCTTGTGGCACCAGGCCTATCGACATGGGGTAAGTCCATCGCTCTGTGTGCTTTTCAGCAAGCAAGATGCCGTTTTATTGTTTGTTTTTTTTGTTGTTGTTGTTTTGTTTTATTTTGGGGGGGGGGGGAGGGGGGAGGGATCCATATAAAAACATACACTTTGATTTTGGCCTCAACCCCCTCCTCTTTGCCCCCCCCCCCCTTTCCCTGAATGCTAAAAAAAAAACTTAAACTGGCATTTTGTGTGGAGGACAATTTGACTGAGTCATTAGTAATAGTCTATGCCTTTTTTTTTTTTATCAACAACTTAACAAGGATGCCAAAAGTCCTGTTTTTCCGTGGGTTTTTTTTTTTCCGGCTTTTTCGTCAGTCCTGTATATTTAATTGTATTTTGTGTGTTAGTGATTATTTAAAAACTGTTTTAAAAAATGTTTGTTTTGGTGCAAACACGATGACACGTTCATTTTTCAAGTTTTTTTTTGTAAAAATCATTTGGCATCCCTGACTCAAGTCGCTGAAAACAAACAATAAAAAAGCAACAAAAAAAAAAAAAGCAGTTATTAATTCATTTGCTGGGGTTGAAAAGGTTACGCACGCACCCGAGACTTCTTTGTCCCTACCTCTCTTCCCCCATGTACAGTTTTCGTGTGTTGGGAGCAAATCCCTTCCTCGTCCCTCGAGCGTAGGCAGTGGCCAATCTACCATGAAACTAACAAAGTTTTAAGCTTCAGTGGCCGTATGCATAATCAATGCGTAAACTAAAGTAAATACGTTGACTGGTGTTAACACGAGAAATTGTATTCATTTCTTGCGTTAACACCAGTTAACGTATTTACTTTAGTTTACGCATTGATTACGCATACGGCCACGACCGGTAAACCCGGAGAGGCCCTGAAGAAAGTGTTTGTTTGTTTTTTCAATGAGTGGATGTAGGATGTGTTGGTTTATTGTTGCTGGTTGCCAAGGGGCACCATAACTGTTAGTGTTCAAGCTCCAAAAATGCAGGGGCGTCACTGAGCCTACCTACTTTATGGATATGCCCCCCCCCCTTACCTCTGGGGATATCTTGGGAAAAAACTTTCCTGACAATGTCTCTGCAGCAGCAATTCTTAATCAGTTAACACCCCCCCCCCTTTTTTTTCCCCCCACCATTTAACAACGAAAATAAGAAAATGAACCGCAAGTACGCAAAGTGGCTCCTCATCTAAAAGACAGATCTCCCCCCCCCCCCCCCCCCCCCCGGTTTCATGGCCAATTTCCCCTGCAACAAATCGGTCAGTTTATTTTTTACATGGATGTTTTGGGGACAAATATGTGTTTTTAAAAAAAGCAAAGACAAAGAAGAAAAAAATGGAAATATAAAAGAAAAACCATTGGCGGGCAATGAATGTGTGAGACGTCTGGTGTGTCCGGTCCTGTTTCCTGGCTGGGAGATACGCATGGAGGGCTTAGGGCGGGTTTACTTGATTATTTCCCTTGCCACGTTTCCATAAACTGTTTCACTTGCAAAACGCGTGGGGGGGGGGGGGGGGGAGTACATCGCCAACGACCATCTTACCAAATAAATTTTGCTCCATTTGACAGTGCCGAGGAACGAGCGGTGTTTGAGAAACAGCCCAATTTTGTATTGACGGAGTATCACAAAAGGGGCACTAACTCCATCACAGGGGGAGACAACCCCGGGCTGGTGGAGACAATGAGAGTGGAGGATTACCACGAAATGGACTGCAACATCAACAATGAAGATACTATAAAGTGTCGCAGGGAAGGAGAGGAAGTTTACCTGCCTTTCAGTTTTGTCAAAAGATATTTTGAGGTGAGTGCTCAAATGCCACAGAGAAATTTTGCCTCCATTGTTGTGGGAATTCAATGTACAAGTTGGCCCACTGACTCGGGGAATACATAGAATCTAGATGTGATGTGAAGTTGAGCTTCGATCACCAATGTGTAAAATGAGGTGCAGGGCGAATTTTTCTGTCATACTTTTTAATCCCGGCTCAAATTGTGGGAACACAATCTTCCGTTCAACCCAGTTGTGGCTCAGGATCAACAAAAGCTTTAAAAATACAGCGAACTTCAAGGTCTTTTAAAATATGCCTATATACACCTTTAGCTTTACATCTTTCTATGTGTATTATGACACTTTGTTAAATTTAAGGCTCTGTGGTTAAAAAAACACCTTTCAAGATCAAATTGTAGGCCTTACTTCCTTTATGATAATGATGATTTTCAAGAGGGCCATACTGCTATATGAGAGAAAAAAGACTTTATGCATCAATCTAGGTCAGTTTCACTGTTTAATATCACCTTTGCTGAAAAATATGTGGTCTATTTTCTGTCTGACTTCTAGTTTTGTATAGCAAAAAACTTCCTTTGGTATTACAAATTGGATATCAAAGAAAAAATTGCGATGCAGTGTGTGGTAGGTGGGTTTTGTTTTTGCATCTCCTGTAAAACTTTGCTTTTCATCAATATGGGCTTTTTCCATAACAAGGCAGGTTAGTGGCATGCCAGATGATAAAACTGGTCTTTAGATTATTTTGGAATGCAAGCAATACATTGCATTGGTAAATATTGAAAACTTCATTCTGCCTGTACAAGGCAGACAGTAGCTACACATTTGACTACTGGTCCAAAGTTTTTAGCTGTGGCACTTAAGTTGTTTTAGTTTCTTGTAAAAATTTCATAATTGGAGTTGGATGATTAGAAACATACCATAACAATATTTAATATCTTTTATATTCCCAATTTCCCCAGGTCTATGGTGAAATGGAAGAAACAGATGGTTATGAAAGGCTTGAGTTCCATCATTCCAATTCTATTGTACACCCACCACGAGCTACCTATGCCCCAGGCTCTATGTTCATGGCTTTTGATCATTACAATGTGGAGAACAGAGAAAGGGTTAAGTGTGTCACAGCTTCTGAAGGTGAGTTTGTCCAGTGAAGCATTGTCAGTCAGTTTCAGGAAACTTTCTAAAAATATCAGGGCTTTAATCCTATTTTACATTGGGTTGGGGGATGTCATGATGAAAAGAGTGAGTGCCTGGGGTCTGTCAGACCCGGAATGTGAAATATAGAGTCAACCATGTTAGCCATTTGAACGATGACCTCATGAGCTCTTTCTAGCCTATCAAGACATCCCAGACAATTCAGGAGGTAATTGGCAAAGTATAAACTTTCTTCATCAGCACTAAATCTTCCGGAACAGTTATCTGTAAATAACCCAATGGCATCGTAAGTAAGATAGAGCTTCATGGGTCTAAAAATCAAATTTTTGTGGGAAGTATTTAAAAAATAGTCCAAATCTATCCATTAAACTACTGAAAATATGTCAGTGAACCATAATTTTTTTTTTTTTCAAAAGTTGAATCTAGTCTCCTGGGCTTATCAAAGGGAGCACAAAAATAGATCATTGTGTTTTACATTTTGACAACTTTAAGAGAAAAAAAAATACCCAAAATGTGAATAAATACAATAGCTCGATGTAAAACTAAAAGTGATTGGGATAGATTATTTGACACTTGAGAAAGTTAATTTTATAATTTTTGAAACTGCCATGTAAGCTGTATAATGGAACAGCAACAAAAAGGCCAAAATTATACCAATTATTGATCCAGCAACTATTTCTTTTACAATAAGATACCAATATTAAGAATATAGCAAACCATTTGGATCCAAGATTTACATTCATCAAAGAGTTGACCGTGCTTGCTATCCATATTTTATTGCCTTCAATCCCCAGGTGTTCCCATCACTGTCCAGTGGAACAAGGACGGCTATCATTACCCTATTCAGGTTGCCCAGTATGGCCTGAGTCACCATGCCAAACACATTGTCAGTGGCGAGCCTGACCAGGTGGTGCTAGAGGATGGAGAGGAGGACAACCTGGCAGATTGGGTCATGCCAGATAAGAAATCCCAGGTCAAAATGATCAGGGATGAATCCACCAGGACACAAGTGGTCGAGTTTTTGACTTCAGGTGAAAGAGAAATGTGGTGTCAAGTGTGGGGCTTAACCCATTCCCTGCTTTGCCTAGAACTGTTCCAGGCTGTTTAATCTTACTGTACTGCCATGTGCCCGGAACTGTGCCGGGCCTAGTTCTTGTGCATTTCTTGAGTGATCATATTGAGACAGTTCCCAAATTATGATTGTTTTGTATTTCCCTGCCAATTCCCCTACTTATTTGCATCATTTGCGTGGGATTTATCATGTGTAATTTTTTAGATTTGCTTGTTTTGTTCCCTTTTGCATCAGCATATGGATGGAAATCTGTGTGGCAGGCAAGGGCTTAAAGAATAACACAAATCTTTCTAAAGGGTAAACAGAGTTAATGTTTAATTATGTCACACATAAGTTTATTTGGTGCATATGATGGTTAACATCACTGTACATTATACAGAGAGACAATTCCACTAGTAATCGAACGCTGCACAGATACACGTTGTACAATTAGACATCTGCAACTCTGACAGGGCTTCCAAACATCCCTCATGTTTATAGTCAAACAAAAATAAAGACAGTGTACTCACTTTCTCATGCTGCTAATGTACAATGACCCAAGGTCACGTGGAAGGCAACAAAAGACAGGATTAAACATGGGGAAGGTACTGACCATGGAGGGTACATAAATATGCCAGTGTCACATCATGTGTGTGGTCTACAGGGCATGAAATTGACACAACAAGAAAACTGTATAATCATCAGAAATCATTGTGGCTGTTTCATTGACATGGTATTTTTTTCAATTTGAAAATCTGAAGTGCTGATGGGCTTTACATACATGCCATTATTGGAGGTTTAAAACTAGCAAATAAAATTTGTTAACTTTTACATTGTCATTTATGTGCACTTACTGGTATTTGCAACACCAAAAATTTCACAGTCCAACTTATCAAATCCAATATGTTTTCAAATGAAACATGTTACCCAGAAATTTCATGTGTAATTTGCATGACCATGTTGTCCCTGAAAGTGCTTAAAAATTCTAAAAAGCCAAAATTTATTTAGTCTGTATTTATGTAAAATACTGTAAAGTTTTGCCTGAAGAGTTTGAAGAAGTTCATGTACGTCTTTTACCTGCTGATTAAAGAGGTACCAATATTTCCTTTCATCCATCCTCAGATTCTCTTCAGACCAAAGGCATTGGACTACCGATAGATGAGAAAACCCACAAGTGTTTTATCATGGATGTTAAGTTTGCTACAAACGGTTCAGTGTCCATGACTGTGGAAACCAACGGTGGTGAACATCTCAGAATCCACTACATTTTTACCAATAATTACATCAGCTTTGATGGAAAATCCAACATTTATTATGGTATGGGAGAGAGACGAAATGAGTGGATACATTTGGCAAGAGATCTGAGATTTGATCTACAGAAAGGTCTCTTGTTGAAATGGAAAATGGACAAGATTAAAAGTTCTTTTTCTCTGTCCAAAGTGTTGGACGTTCATCTGCATGGCCATGGTTGGATTGATAACGTCACAATGTCACAGTCGGTGCATATGGACCAATTTTATGATGCAGCCAATTGGTTGGTCAGACATCAGGATGACCGAGGGGGTTGGCCAATCATGGTCCAGCGTAGAGTGGTGATAGGTATCCTTGAACTCCCTCCTGGCTGGTACTCAGCCATGGGTCAAGGGCAGGCAATGTCTGTCCTGGTTCGAGCATATTTAGACTCCAAAGATGAAAAATATTTGCAGGCAGCTGTGAACGCATTGAAACTTTTTGAGGTGGACAGTGCTCAGGGTGGCGTACGCGCGCAATTTTTAGGTAAGCTTGACTGGTATGAGGAATATCCAACAACGCCAAGTTCGTTTGTGCTCAATGGCTTCATATACTCACTGTTAGGCCTGTACGATTTAAAAGAAACAGCCACAGGTGAAGGCCAAGCTACTGCTGAACGCATTTACAACTCAGGAATGCATTCGCTAAAGACAATGATTGGCCTGTATGACACAGGAGTTGGAACATTCTATGATCTCCGCCATATCTCAGCTGGTATAGAACCCAATAGGGCCAGGTGGGATTACCACACTACGCATATCAATCAACTGCTGCAGTTGATGATTATAGATGATGATGAAATATTTAAAACGACTGTCCAACGTTGGCTGGGCTATTTGAAAGGGAAGAAATCCAGGCATAACTGAGGAGAAGATCTCTCCTGTGATTTGTTGTTATCTTCCCTGTTTTGATTTGTTTATGTGTTTGTTAATGTTGACAAAATGTCTTATTGTGTACATTTTTTTGTTGTTGTTGTTGCTTTGCTTTGTTTTTTCAGTGTGTGTCAGGACAGGGTGGATGGAGTTTGGGTTTACATAAGTCAGTAAGCTTTTCGTTAAGCCAATGAATTCTGCACATGAAGTTTTTGATAAATCTGGACATTGTAAATTTGTGCTTTACATTTTCATGGCTGTATAATTTGTTAGCGACAGTCGAGAACCTGTGGCAAACTTTTGTGCGATCCCAGGACAGAGTTTTATCTGTCGCAGCAAGTGAAGACCACTGTAGAACAAAGCATCCAGGCACTGCCGAGTCATTATGAGGAATTTACCAATAGATATGTTAGGAACAGAATGGGATATTTTTGGGCAACAGAACGTATTACGTTTACTCTCTCAAAACAAATCTTGGCTACTTCCAAGGAAAAATAAATCTTACAGACAGTTGAAGGAAACGAGGCCCAGGTTTACAGTACAGTACACTGTAACAATTCATGATATATAAAGAATGGAGATATTGAAGGAATTTGAACTGTTTCTTTTTCCTTTCATCCACTGTGGAAAGATATATTATCATCACATTTATCTGAATCTTGGAAGAAATGAATTTGCAGTGAAGTCTTGAAAGTTTTCTTACAGATTTGAAAGATATTCGTCCAGGCCATTCCTGGTTGAAAGTTTCCAGGTTTGTTATGAATGTTTCACACCAATGCATGTGAAATTTGATTGTATTCAACATGGCCGTAATGAATGCAAGGCTTTTGATTAATAGTCGTGTTTATATATATATATATGGATTTAAATAATTCCTTTTCTGTGATGTTATTTCAAATACTTAACAATTTTTCCAGACAAAACTGGGTAAAACCAAAAACACTAGATACAATAAGATGAGATAGCTGGCGCGTTTAACTTGCACAGATTTCGCACTGCCACCTAGAGGTGGATGCATGGAAGTCATGAACAATGCTGTAGCTTACAAGGCCAATATTGGGAAAATATTAAACTTTGTTCACTGTTAAGCTGTCGCTGTTGGTCTCAATTGAAGACACTTATTTTGTAATTATAACTTTAACTTTTGGAAAACTCTGGCTACTTTTATTTTCTTTAGTTGCAAAGTAGCAGTGTAACAAATCTGCATCATTATCAGTACATCAAGCATTTCCTTCATGCAATGCGCCATGGGACCCGAACCTTATCAGCGCGCGCGCAAACTGTGTGCACAATTTTTTTTAGAGGCGCGAAGAAGGGAATATCTCATTTTATTGTATGTAGTATCTTTGGTCAAACCCCATGGTGCTGCTGCAGTTGTCAAAAAATGTGGAGACCTTTCACAGTTTTCTGTGGATCATAATGTATCTGAATTGTGTGTCTGGTATTATATGATTTGTATTCTGACAAACACAAGGGCTATATTTCTTTCCAGCAAGGTGGTCTGTGATGCGTAATGTTTATTAATTGTAAAACATTTTTTGGATAGTGTCAACAATTAATTTCACAATGTTAATAGAATTGTACAAACAGGGAAAATTCAAAGACAGTCTAAGTATTCATTCATTTTAATTTAGTGGAGTTTTCTTATCATGGCCACTTAAGATTATAAACCCAGTTTTTATTATTTTCAATACGGATAGCAAGTTTTGTTTGCTTGTTATGGAACACTAAATGGCATTAAACAATTTGTAGGTTATCACGACTTTGCGAGGACTAATGTCATGTAGACTTACAGATTTTGGATCATGAAAGGAAATAATAAAAAAAGTTTTTTAAAATTTTCTGTTAGACACAACAGAAAGATTGAAACCATTAAAAGTGAATTAATTTTACTATTCCAGAAGAAATATCTGCTAAATGATGTCATAGGTGTCACAGGATGTACTTGCCTTGTTCTAATGCAGTAAAATTGTCTGGGCGTTTTTGTACTGTGTGCCTTTTTTTTTTTTTTTACAATGAAGGTCAAAGTTCGAGGGTGACAAATTTGATAAAGGGGAAAAAAATCTGACAATAAATGCATGTGTAAGCAATTAATGAGAATATATTTACATAATTATATACAATGACATATTTAAAGTTAGGTTTTTCCTTTGCCTGGTGTTATAATAGCATCTCTGTATGTGGATATCCCCTGCAGTAAGACTGTTTAGTCAGATGCATCTGCAGCATTATTGTAGCGTTTTTCATTATTGTTAACAACATACAAGTGTGGAGAAATACTACCAGGATTTCTTTGCAATAAAATGAAGTTATCTAGGAAAACTAAAATTGAGAATGTTTGTCAGCTCAGGATAGAATTAATTTCATACATGAACTTAAATTTTAGCCATAGTCAGTCCACTTTATTGTATTACTGGCTGAGGTACCCAGTGTCCCCAAGGAAAATCTGTTTATTCACTTTTAGTACTGGACGATAATATTGGATCTGCTTTACCTTGCTCGTTCCTTTAGGTTTATTTTGTTGTTGTTGTATGTTTATTATAAGATAAGTCTTATTGCCCACCCTATCCCAAGGTGTGTTAATACCCTACGCACCCCGTCAGCATTTGAGGTGAAGATTGTCCTGAAATGGCAATAATCTGCACACTGGGCGGTTTGTGATTTATAGGGAATGTACAGGCAGGAAATGATGGGCTCATGTGTTCATGGAAAAGAAAGGGTGGGAGGCAAAATTGCAGCGACACAAAGCAAACTCAAAAAAATACCATCCCACCATTTCAAGTCTCCAAATTTAAAAAAGAACCTTCTTCAAGTGGGCACTTGTCAAATTTCACACCAACATGAGCTGTATTAGCGGCGGTAGATCTTGTTAAAAATGCCACAAGTTTTCTTTATTAAATGTTAGTGTATTATTGGAAAGGGAGTGAAATGAATGGAGGCGCATTGTGTTGTTCAAATGTATGGAGCTGTGTTTTTTTCATTGTTCTTTTATACTTTCCAGTTCTTCTTCATTAATAATAATATGCACATCACTGACCATACTTTAGCCAGCATTATGGTATGATATACCAGTCTCTGCATTATACTCAGCAATTCATCGATCATTAACATTGTAATAGTCATGATCATTATATATATATATATATATATATACTATATGGCAGTTTACATTACTATCTACATGCACGTATTTCTTGTCCATCAGTATTGTAACTTGACATAATAACCTCATCGTCTGCATCGATGTCATCGTCACTTACGTCCTCAACAGCTGAAATCTTCATATCATTATCATATAAATTTGCCTGAAGGCGCTTACACATCATTATATGTTCTTATTGTCGTACATCAAACAACAACTTCCACAACCATCAAGTTTTCTATTTACGACAGTCCTTGTCATCTTTATTTTTACTGGAGCCAGACTCATATTTTCATAGTGATCATTCTGTACAGTGATTGCCTGGAAGGCTTTGCTCACTAATCAACGCTAATTTCAAGAGGACCGATATTCAGACATATCCAAGGTTAACACATACAATATGCCTCATAAATATGCCATAAAACTCTGTGCTACATGAATTTGAAGATGCTGCAATTGTAGAATTTTTATTTTTTGGGGGGGAATGAAAAGAATATATATACAAAGCAGATCCTCTGTTTATGCATAAATCAATTATAACTATGTTGCTCTTTAATATGTGCTGCTTCCACCACAGAGCCAAAATGTCTTGTTCTCATATTTTTAAATGTTTCACTTTCAGATATGATCTGAATATGTTGGCTATGAAAGTGTCACCCAATATGTTGGGTAGCCTGAATACACAGATCTATGTCATATTGTCGTACATGTCATTCATTATGTTAGAAGCAGGGCTGATTTTTAATGCAAATTTTTTTTAAAAGTAGCACCTAAACATTCCTTTAGAGCAAAATCATTGTTTATCCCATGAAATGACTGCAGTATGGCTAAGCTTTTTGGGCAATCAGGGCATCTTCTTCTTGTGGAATGTGGGCCATCAAACAGGCAGACAGTGCTGCAGCACCATGGAAAAGGACCATGTACATGTATATGCACACACACACAACACACACCAAAAGCAAAATTTACCAGAGACAAAAAACATTTTGTGCCACACTCAGCTTTATTCTTTGTTTGAGTCAACTTTATGATTGCCAAAATAACTTGTAGTAGTACAGACTACAACTGAGATTGAAACCAAGGAGACATTGAATTTCATTCTATGATCTCAGTTGGCACTTAATATGGTCCTTAACCTTAAAATGATAGAGTAGTGCAGTCAGATAGTACCGCAGACTGTCTTGTCATTCTTGGTCAGGTCATAGCTCAAGAGGTGGACTGGACCCTTAGTCAGTGTCACACATTGCCAGGTTTATGTTTGTTACCTTACGTAGTTCTCCCTTTGTTATCTTTTTGTCAAGCAATGTTCAGTGTCAGCAGGGGGGGGAGGGGGGGGGGGGATTTCCAGAGATGGCCAAGGAGTTACTCTAGGGCAGGAGTCGGCGAACTTGTTAAATCATTGACCCCGCTGGACCATGTACATGTACAATAAATGAATAAATGTTCTCAATAATAAATTCCTCATTTTAAAGATAATAATTCCTTCACCCCATTACTTTAGTACTGCTTCTCAATAAGAAATATTGAAAGAAATTAAAAGAAAATACTTAAAGAAATTGATAAAGAACATTAAAAATTTACGTACATTTTACTGACCACCCTAGACATTTATCGACCCCTTGGATGACCACATCGACCACTTTGCAGACCTTTTACTGTGGGGATATGTTGTTGCTATTACTGTTGTGGGTGTACAAACTGTTTATGTATTTCACGTGTTACTTTAAATTTGAGTACAATTTGCATAACTGTATCAACTTTTGAGTCGTGCAAAGAGCCATGCAATGCCAGGCTGTCCCTACATTTCTGTCAATGTGATATATTGAGAGCAGTCAATGTTCAGTAAAAACGTCAAATGCTTTAGAATGAAAATTATTTAAACTTTCTTTTATGCATGGTAACGATTGTTGTTTTGAACAACAGTCCAACCACGGGCATCATCAATATAAGTACTCTTAGTACATACATTCACCTAAAACATATTTGCCACAGTTTGTCAAAATTTACAGAAACAGGTATTTGGAGCACATCACTGTTCA
Organism: Onchidella celtica; assembly: GCA_963931925.1. Taxonomy (NCBI): domain Eukaryota; kingdom Metazoa; phylum Mollusca; class Gastropoda; order Systellommatophora; family Onchidiidae; genus Onchidella; species Onchidella celtica. The sequence goes on along the minus strand of OZ007578.1, from coordinate 438,426 downwards.
TTTTGAGCATTAGAGGTAGGCAGCCAACAATACACATGGTTTCCTTGATAGCAGGTGTTGAACGGACAGAATTTTATCCAGATGATTTCATACATGATTTGTATGTTTTGGGTGAAGGTAGCTTATCATGAGACTATATTTATACATCGTGATTATGCCAGTGTTTTAAAATTTTACAATCTGACTATTCATCTGAAGCCAGTGTATATTACAGCTTATATATGCTAAATTCATGTCATGATTTCACAACTCCTGTTTTGATGACCAGCCAAGCTGTTTTTTGTTGGTAGTGGTATTAGGATGGGTATGATAATTATTGTATAATCAAAAGGCCTACAGTCTAGATTGAAACCCTTTGGAAATCAACTTCAAGCATGGATCAGATAACCCCTTCCCTGGGAAAGATGAAACAATGAATTTTGACTACGCCCTCACACAATTGACGTGAAATTTATCATGTTTAAGAGCCCTCATTTGTCCTCCTGCAACATGTCATTGGCCATCCCCACAAGTACCAGATCAGATTTTGAGGGGTCTTATGATTTCTTTTTGTAACTGTAAATTTGTTTCAAGATTTTTATGTGATATTTCTGTACAAAATTTTGTATATGTATATAATTAATTTTGTCTGCATTGCATTCCACTTCTTATTATCATGAATTTTGAGTGAATCAAAGGTTCAGGGGAGATTATACCGGTATGTTGATTTCATGGAGACAAACATTTATTGTCTCCACTTCTACCAAGATATGTTAACCACATTAACAAGCAAAAAAATATTTAGTATGTATAGAACATTAAACAGAAGCATAGAGTAACTGGACAGATAAGCAAGCTTGTGTACTGGCCCAATAATAATCTGTAGAGCGCATGAACTGGGTGCAAGAGATTCCAGGTTTGAATCCAACTCTGGGCTGGTCCAGCCTAACTAACTACACATGAGTTCTTATGGTCTTTGCTAAGTTTCAGGACCAATGGTCTGACAAAGACCCAAACTCTATTTCAGATAACAGCCCCATTGTGATTGAAAGGACTGTAGGCTACAACCCTTGCTTTTAAAACAAAAAAAGAACAAAAGAAAGAGGCTTCAAAGAATATAAATTATGGACATACTGTACTACACTTGATGTTTTCAAGCACCAAGTGCAGAAATCAAATCTGGAAAAACTAAGACATACGACATCAGTAAGATATTACATGTAAATTGAATTCCAGCTGTTAAAATTGCTAGTTCTTCACAAATATTAGTGGCAAATTTCCAGTTCACTGGCCTCAACAACCTACAATTTGTTAAGCATTGACAGAAATAAATATGAAGTTAGATACATATACCAGCTTATGCTGAAACAGTAATATGTTATTGAGTATTGCTAATGCCATAATCATAAAGGCTTCCAAATATATTGGCCTTTGCAGCAGTTTTTGGTTTTGAGCTTCTGATATGCCTGACAGGATAACTCAGATTTATGTGGCCAGGACTTATGGCACCTGTATGCCATTTTTTGAAGCTTCTGTCATTCATTTAGTCTTAGTAGACACTTGTTAGGGGACCATAATGTAATTATGAACCTGAATAGAGAAAATTCTGAGCTGTTATTATTGCTGAGCTATAGCTGATCATGAAAAATACAACATTCTTCTTAGAATGAAGTCTAAAGTTTGTTTTTGCCACTGTTCAGCTTGCAGAAATAGCTTGAAGAACTTCTCAATCATCCAGAAGTCAAACTGGTCTGTTGGAGTTTGCATAAATTTAACATTTAAAATATTCATCAAAGTTTGTGGATATATGATGGAACATCAAGATGGCTTTCACCTCATTTCCACAGGCTGGTTGTGGCAGAGTAATTTTTGTTTCATTAGATGCAGTCAATAATAATATTATTTTCTTGAGTAATGCATAATAGTATTAGTAAATTGTATCTGTGGCATTATTGGACTGCCAGGTCTGCCAGCAACATATCAAATCATCATTGGCCTCTTTCTCAGTTCTAGGTGACTTTCCTGGCCAGTTTGCCAGTGATGATAGTAAATTGTCCATCTGTCTGTGGCTTTTACCTATTTTGTTCAGAAAATGTTAATAGCCGGCAATTGATGAGAAAGTTAAATTTTGAGCATTTAGACCACACCAGAGTCTTGAGTACATTTAGCAACTCCGTGGATTAGAGCTTTGTTGGTCAACTAAGAGATCTCTTTTGATAGTTATAAAACAAGAGGTTTGATCATTCCATGTCAGTCAGTTTCTGAAGTTAGGCAGCAAAGCAAACTTTGTTCAAAACCCACATAGAGGAAAGGGGGAGGAGAAGAAAGAATGTTATTATGTTAATGCTTATGACCATTATTGTATCGCAACCACACAAAGTGTGGGGTCCCTACAGTCAAAACAGTGTACAATCTATAATTTATTCACTTTTAACACGAATTCAAATCAATTAATAAAAATGTTCTGATTCTAAAGAGCTTTGAGATTTGTCCTCTTTTTTCAAAACTCTTAAAATTCAATAATGTGAAAGTGCTCACAGTGTCTAACATTGCTTAAATACTACATGTACATAAACCACAGAGAATTATTTAGTGTTATTGTATCGAAGTGAAACTTACTTGGCTGTTCTGGTTTTCCTGCAAAATGTGGGGATGGTTTCGGAGCACAAGTGCTAATTTGGGTGCGTCATTGCAATTGTAAAGGTAAAGTATGAGAACAGAAAATGCAATGCAATTGATGTTTCCCTGTATGAAAGGAGTAGGACATAAAACATGGTTCTGAACTGCCAAATCTGAAACTGGATCATTATGTATATGATATCATTTGTTTCTATTTAACTGAGTCAAGTGGGGTTGTTTTTTTTTTTCATCTTTGGGCTCCAGATGAATTCATATATTTTCTATGGCTGTAAAACTCTTTCAAACTGTAGTCAACATGTATTTGAGCATCAGGAGAGAAGTGCCTGTTTTACTTCTCCAGCAAATATTGCGCATGCATTTAATAAATTCTGGAATCCTCTTAAACAGTATGTTATGTGTGACAAGAGGTGGGGAAGAAGAAAAGACAATTTTTTGTAAATTGCAATTTTGTAATCATCATTGTATGCCAGTACCTCTACAGTATCAAGTACAAAACCCAAAAGTTTTAATCAAGAAATACTTTTTTTATGTACAATGTGACCTCTGGTTGAATTACTCCTGAATTCATTAACATGGCACATGATGGGTTAAAAAATAGAGTATATGTTTTTAAATTGCTATAATGATAAATCAAAACATGTCAGATTTAGTGAGCAAATGATTGCCAAAATCAGTTAAAATCTCAGCCATTTCCACCAGATCTACTGTATATATTAAATGGTATGAGAATGACTTTTTTCTAGTTCCTTAATTTAACGAATCAAAATATTTTACTGGTAAATTTCTTGTAGCCAAAATCAACTGAGAGTTTCATAAGGTTATTGGGTCAGCATTATGTTGAAAAAATTTTGTAATGGTGTGAGGGGCTGGGTAGAAACCAACTTGCAATGGAAGTGGGGATTACCCCGCCTTTTTTTGGATGGATTTTGTGAAACTTTTGCCTGTTACGAAGCATATCATTGGCTATAATCATTATTTGCGTTGCTATGCTTTATATATTGTGGGATTATACTTGGGCACAAAATGGTGATTTGGAGAATGATTATGGGACTGATGTATTGACTGATCGACTGGCCTCCAGAAATTGTGGAAGAGACAGACACTGGAATTATATTGCAAGTTTATATGGCTTTTACAAACCTTTGATATTACAGAATGTGTTTGGATGTAGAGAGTGATTGATTGTTGTTGTTGATTGAAGAATTAGAATTGACCATTGTTTGTAAACTCAATGATGGTCAGTATTGGTTCCCAATCAAACGTACCTTCCTGATATGAAGCTGAAACCTTTTATTCTGTGTATATTTTGGTCTCTTGTTTTTATTTCGTGTCCGTTTTGGTCTCTTGTTTTTATTTCGTGTCCGTTTTGGTCTCTTGTTTTTATTTTTTATCAGTTTTGGTCTGTTAATTATTATTCTTTGTCCATTTGGTCCATGTCCTGTGTTGTTCTGGGCTCTTTGAATTTTATGTGTCACTTCTTTTAATTTTCTGTTCACAGCAAAAGAATGGTTCTTGGGCAAAGGAACAGAGATTTTAGCTTCATGTCAGATAGTGAATAAAAAGATACCTCAGTCCTGTATCTTTGATGCATCTCTGTGTACAAATATTGGGTGCTTGCTTATCCCATTGAATGGTTGCTGGAGAATCACTGTCTAATTGAATGCAAATGTACCACATGTGGGGAATAAAATGACAAAATAAAAATTATAAAATAAACAAATGTCATTTATTGTTTTCCTTTTTTTTTTCCCTTAAGTGTTGGAAAGGTACACACACCCTTTCTGCAGGTTTATTTTCAAGTCAACAGTGGCAGTTCTTCCCCTGTTACTGTTTTAAATCTTACAGTTTCAGCTTTCAAGAAAGCAATTTTTTTTTCTTGAAAAACAAAGAAGATTTCTCTTCCACATTTTATGTACAAAAAAACACTTTAAAGTTATTTGTGATCTTTTTACTCTCTGTGTGCTTTGTACACATCCCAAAAAAAAACACAGAAAAAAATGATTTGTTACCATAAGAAAAATTGCAAATAAAACTTGCAAGGTCACATTATATCAGCTCATCATTCACAAAACATGTTGGCTAAATCTTGGGTGTCAGCATATTACACATGTCCCTCCAAAAGGCCTGCAGGCACAAACCAGAGATTTTGAAAAGCTTGCAAACCTTCGGTGTTGCTACCCAGCAGACCAGGAATATCGCAAATCATGAAACAATCTCAGCCACAAAATAAATGGTGTAAGAAAATGCGGAAGATGAGAAAAGAGAACACAGAGACTGAAATTCCTAACAAATTTGAATATATATATATAATTTGTCAGGTCCCTATTAGATAGAATTATGTCATGTAGCCACGACATTTTTTTCCCTTTGATAAATACCAAAAAGCTTGGTGTGTCTTCCCTTTTCCTGTGTGTTTTATTGTGTTGTTTTTGTTGCCTGAGGTTTTGCTGCATACTTTGTACAACTTTTTCTTTTCGCCACATTTTGTCTAAACCAACGATGAACTCTCTAATCTAATGTAAAAAAAAAAAAAGGAAACAAACGCAGATATTACATTTCTAAATATAACTTTATTTGACATTTTGAAAGGGGAAGGAGAAGAGAATCAAATTTGTTTCAGGTCTACAAAGTAACCCATGAATGAACTCTGGCAGATTTGAATTTCTGCCATACAAATGTAACAAAATAATTTCAAAGACTTTGATTTGTTCACTATAGAATTAAATGTACATAATTACATTCAATAACAAGAATTTGGGATTTTAACTTGAACCAAATATTAAATTCCATAAAATAAATCTCTAAACTTGCACTACAACAAGAATGAAAAAAAAAAAACAGGGCTGAAACAAAACTCAAAATGATAGGCAACTGGTTCAAATCCAAAACCAGCAAAGAAAGAAAAAAAAAGTTTTCACAGCCATCAGGAAATCTGCTGCTTCCCTCTGTAAATCATCTGTGGTAAAATTCACTATGAAAGTATAGTTAACAAACTGCTATAGTTAATTAAGATTTCTATTTTCTTGCATTTCAACAAAATTTTTAAAAATGAAAGTATAAATAACTGAATAAAAGACTGAAGGTTTGCCAGATCTTTGAGACTTTTTGCATCATTAATTTAAAAAAAAAAAAAATGTAGTCTTGTTTATTTTGAGTAACCTCCAGCTGGTTACATGAAAATGCAGTCTTGTCATAAATCTTATCGAAAAACCGAAACAACACACCCCTGACGAGACCGCTGCCAATTATGAACAAAGTCTACATCATCATCAGAGGTCTAAGACTACTTGAATTATAGATTAAATTATAAGCATATGTCCACTGAATGATATATCAGATAAATAATTTATGCTCAATCCTCCACCGTATCTGGTAAGAAAGGGTGAACTTTAGATTCTATGATCGGCGGATTACAAGTGTTCACTCAAAGATAAATTTTTTATCTCAATTTATCAACTGGGTCACAGCAAATTTGGACAACTTTTCCCTGGGCTTACATTGGAGAATTCTTTCCTTGAGACTCTCATGTGTTCCTTTCAAAATATTTTAGTTCTGGATGATGCATCCAGCTTCAAAATACTTCAGTGGGAGAATGTACAGCCTAACATAGTGACCAAAGCCACGACAAAGATAAAATGAAAAATAAAACATAATTTGATTGCATCATGTTGAAGCTACAAAGTACATGTAACCAAACCTCAATAAAAAACCAAATATAACACCTACTTATCAGTCAACACTAATTCATTAAATCCAAACAGTTCAATATCAAATAATAGAAAGCAACTGCCAGTAATAAAAAATTTTACATAATAGAATTATTCAGTGATTTTTCTTAAGATCTCAATGAGCATTAAACAGTAAAATGTTGAAATAAGAATTTTAAAAAAAACAAAAAACAAGCAATTAACAACAACAACAAAAAAAATTGTCAGAGAAAGACAGTGGCATGATCTATCATTTTATGTTACTGGTTGAGTTTTACTCTGCTGTTACATTGTGCGCCAATTTCTTATGAGAACTTAGAATAGACTTGGATTGTTACCAAAATCAGAAACTATCTGTGCAGAAAAGTTTGTCTTTTATAGCATAGGAATCGTAACACCAAAGATGGTGCATCATAATCTGTACATCTCAACAAAGCTTCATTAGCAGCTACAGTGCTTTCAAAAGTAAAAAAAAATGATCAACAGACACAAGCAAATAAACTATGCTGGTTTGAATTCCATCAGAATCAATTATTATGCACAACAAACTCCTACACTGCTCTTTTCCTGGTAGCACCTGGATGAAAGCTATTTCTATCTGCTACCAAATCTACAAAAACATCTCAGAAAAACTTCACAGCTTCTTTGAAATCTGCATAGGTAAGCTGAGAGAGAAGCAGGAAATTCATCACCGAGCGTGTGTCCCAACCTTCGGACTTACTCCCAAATGTCAGCTGACATAGCAACGACAAACTCTGTCCAATAAGCCACAAGAACTTCTCTCTTTCTTTACTGACAAACACAAAGCTGGACTTCTTTCCATGCCCTTTTTTCTTTTCTGTCCCTCCACTTTTCCTGGACTGTTTAGATGGTTGGTTTGCTTCAAGAACCACCATCTGTACCACTGCAGCAGCCACTCTTGCTGATGGGCGCTTGAAGGATAGAAAAGAGAAATAACATGAGCATTTGTGAAGTTACGTCCTTGCAGTGGTGGCGTCACGGGTAACAGTAGAAACCAAAAAGAAATCCCCTCACAAAGAGGCTGGTCAAAAGTATTTGTCAAGTTGACAAAAACATCTTAAACAATTTTTTTTAATTTTAAGAGGAGCATTATCTGAAGAAGATACTGCGAAGTTAAGATTTGCCTGCAAAATGTGCATGTAATTGATACATACTGCCCCTGTTACCCCATGGTATAAAAATCTTTGACACAGGTCAACGATCTGAGGTTAACTTTTGTAATTTTGTAACTTTGGCTTCCTTTTTTTTTAGAAAGATTTTTTTATGGCAGTGGCCACATTGCTAAGTAGACAAGACCAGTCTCAGGCAAGGTCAAAATGATTCATAGCAGATTCTGCTATGCAAACTTGATGTGGTGCTTGTGAGTGGGTGGGTAAACAGGTCACATTATGACTTACACTTTATGAATCAGTATATGTTGCATTCACACATTAGTTAGGACATTGCATGTATATTTCATACTGATGACTAATAATGGCTCTCCTGTCTTGTTATTACTAAGTCTATCACAAAGGATGAACATGACAAAAAAGCTTATATTGAGTGAGAGAATCACACAATTTATTGTTTTACCCACCTTGTGTGGATCTCTGGACAGCAAAGCCCCTACAAGCCGTCTCACTGTTTCTGGCACCTCTTCTGCAAGGACACAATATGGTTTTAAACAAAGTAAATTATTACAATTCACAAACTACATATCTCCATGGTCATAACACAATTGCCTAAATCATGTTTTGGTGCTTTTGAAAACCAAAGAAAACTTACTTCGAACACACAGGTAGCTGTTGTTAGGGCAGTGTCACATGTTACATAGAATGCTGTCACTGAACGGTAACTACAACTCAGTAGTTTCTCTGTTTGGCTTTGTCATTAGACTAACCTCCTCTAACAAGTCTAAAATGGTGGTCTTGATGGATGCGGTGGAGGATTGAGCATAAATTATTTATCTGATATATCATTCAGTGGACATATATATAAGTCAACTAAACAAAACAATGTAACTGTTGAACATTGCAACGTGACCATCTGATTAAGGCCAGCATTTCATCTCAAAGCACAACACGGCTGTTAAGAGGCGGTATTCTAGTTGCCGAACCCAGTCGAGCGGCCTCCCCGCTATTTTTGGCCTGACCCGGTCGCGACCTCGTTAACTGGGTCAGTGACCTCGATTCAAGGGGGGGTTTCCCGGGTCCCGCTTGGCGCTTTTAACTGGCTGTTTTTTATCGGTAATCAAAGCAGTCTCACGCCGAAATAAGTCCACAAGCCATACTTTCAAAAACACACAATAACTTTCCGATGTATTGTAAGTGTATACAATAAATAATGAAAATGTATTGAACAGCGTAATAGAGATATACAGGCACGAACTTAAACAGTATTTTCACAAATTAGTACATTGTTAATAAATTTCAGATATGAAAATAAATATGATCGCCTCCATCTAAGGTGATGAAATCATCATATAACATGAGAAATAGGTTAAATTCCAAAACTCACTTGACAGCATCCGTACGAAAATATTCAGTCCCGAGTTATTTGAGTTTAAACAATCGTTTTTCGTTTTCCTCACTGTCGCATCAAGCTTGCACTTGACCCGCCAACACATACGTATCACAAATAATTAATAACAATGAAATAATAAATAGTACCGGTATCACAGATTAAGATTTTGTCTTCCTTCGTTTGACTGGTGGAGCACATGCTTGGAGTTCTGGGGAGGTTTGTAGATGTTGTGATTGGATGATGAGTTGAAGTTGGTGTTGATTGTTTTTGATGGCTGCTGCCCGTCTTTCTAGCTTGGCCACAGAAGCGTGAATGAGCTCGCCCCCTTGCTCACCATGTAGTGCCAAACCAAACCCGTATTTCTGTATCCAGGGAAGGCAGTGCTTCTCTAGAAAATGTTGTTTAGGTATGACTTTGTTGGGGAAAGAACACCTGAACAATTCCATGTACCTAGCAATGCAAGTTTGAATGTGTGGAATGTTGTCGGGTGGCACAGGTTTTCCATGTGAAATTAAAGTGTGGACTTTGGCGTATGCTTCGTTTATCTCATTAAATTTGTCCCGCAAGACGAAAGCCATGGTGAGTATGCTCTGTTTGTGTGTGTTTTCCTGCGTTTTCTTGATAATAAATAAAGTGATGTCTTTATAAACTTTAGCAGTGATGTATTTGTGGCAGTGGTTTCCGATGAATGAACGGCTATGGTATGACTGAGGTGTAAAGTTGTGTTTGTCAAGAATGTTGTCAAATGAATGAGAAAATAACTTGTCGTGTTTAAATGCTGGTGATGTGTTGCTATCTTTCGTAAGCTTTGTAGGTTTGTGCGGCGTTGATGTAGCAATAGGGGGGCCGCTCAACTCCGCCTCATTAAGGCCACTGCTAGATGACGGCGTGTATTCTGTTGGTGCTGTTGTGTCCTCGCATGTTGTACTATAGGTTACTGATAGGTCGGGTGTGTCTTGTAATGTAGCTGATGTGGTTTCCATTATGTCGTGGTGGTTTGTGTCCTGTGCTGTATATGATGCAATAGTTTGTGTTGATGTTGTGTCCTCGCATGTTGAACTATGACAATGTGTCATCGATGAGGGGATTACGTCTTGTAGTGTAGTGACTGAACATGTTGCTGTTGTTGTGGAAATTGTTGCCTGGTGTCTGTCTGGATGTGTTTTGGAACCTGTTGAAACGTGTCTACTGCCCAAACCAGTCTCCAAGTAATGTGTCATCATCATCATTGCCTTTCTCACCCTGGATCAGGGTATAGGCCACCAACAAACACTTTCCATCCCTCTCTATCATGGGCCAGCCTCTTTACATTATTCCAAGTCTTTCCGCTTCGTTGCACATCATTTTCTCTGGCTCTTCTCCACGTTCCGCGCGGCCTTCCTCTTGATCTCTTGCCCTGGGGATTCCAATCCAATACCTTCTTCGTGATGCTGTTTCCTGGCCTCCTGAGAGTGTGGCCGATCCATCTCCATCGCCTCCTACCAATTTCCTCTCTGACTGGGCTCTGTCTTGTTCTTTTCCATACAATTTCATTGCTCACCTTGTCTGTCCATCTGATCTTAAGTAGCTTCCTCAAACATCTGTTGATGAAAACTTGGATTCTCTTTATGCAGGCCTGGGACGCATTCCAAGTCTCACATCCATACAACAGGACTGACTTCACGTTCGAGTTGAATATCCTCAGCTTTGTTTTTAGAGATATATCCTTGGTTCTCCAAATCTTGCTTAAGGACGTGAAAGCTGCCTTTGCCTTTCCAATTCGTGCTTTGACTTCTGCCTCTGTTCCTCCCTTATTGTTAATGATACTACCAAGATAGCAGAAGGACTCTACATCTTCCAGTGGTTGATCTCCTACTCTGACTTGTGCGCTTGGGGGTGCAACAATTTTTAGGACCTTCGACTTCGCAGGATGTATCCTCAATCCAATAGATTCTGAAATTTTGTTTAGAGCTGTAGTCTTTGCTTGCATATGGTCGTGTGTGTGCGACAATAGTGCCAAGTCATCTGCAAAATCTAGATCGTCCAGCTGTGTCCATGGGGTCCATTGTATGCCATTTCTTCCTCCACTGGTGGTTTCTTTCATAAGCCAATCAATCACCAGGACAAACAGAAATGGGGACAGCAAACAACCCTGCCTAACACCAGTCTTGATATCAAAGCTGTCAGTAAGCTCGCCATCGTGTACGACTCTGCAACTTGTCCCCTCGTACATGCTCTTGATAAGGTTCACCATCTTCTCTGGGATTCCATAATGTCTCAATATTCTCCACAGTGTTTCTCTATCGATGCTATCAAAGGCCTTCTCGTAGTCAAGGAAGTTCACTATCAGTTGGGAGTTCCATTCTAGCGACTGCTCTACTATGATTCTCAACGTGGCGATCTGGTCGGTGGTTGATCGATTACTCCTGAAACCAGCTTGCTCCTCACGAAGTTTTGGGTCTGTTGCATTCTGTATTCGCTTGAGAATAATCCGGTTGAAAACCTTTCCTGGGATGGAGAGAAGTGTGATTCCTCTGTAGTTACTACAATTGCTGAGGTCCCCTTTTTTTGGAAGCTTCACGAGGTGTCCTTCCTTCCAGTCCTTTGGAAACTTGCCTCCGATCCAAATCCTCGAGAATAGTGAGTACAGACCCTCTGCAGCCCCAGCAGCATCTGCCTTCAGCGCCTCTGGTGGGATCTGATCTGGTCCAGCTGCTTCTTTATGGCATCATTAATCTCTGCTTTAGTCGGAGGGTCGCAACTGATCGGTAAATCATTTCTTGCGGGTAGAATGTCAGGTGGGTTGCTTGGTGGAGGTCTGTTCAAGAGGCTGTTAAAATGTTCTATCCATCTTTTTGCCTGAGCTTCCTTTCCAAAAATAGCCTTCCTGTTGTAATCCTTGACAGGAACTTCAGGTTTTCCATATTTTCCAGCAAGAGTCTTTGTAGTCTGGTAGAGGATCCTCATGTGTCCTCCTGTTGCTGCCTTCTCTGCTTTCTCTGCTAACATTCCTATGAACTCCTCTTTGACTTTTTTAATTGATTTTTTGACCTCTTTAGCTGATGCTCGGTACTCTTCCTGGTTACCAACTCTTGAGCTTCTTGTACGACTTGCATTTACCTGTTCTTTTAGGTCTCTTCTTATCCTTATCAAGTCCAGTGATTTTTGACTGATCCATTCCTTGTGTTCCACTTTCTTTTCCCCAAGAACATCCTGACATGTCGATGTAAATACTCCTTTTACCTTAGCCCAGTGAGTCTCCAAATCTACTGTCTCTTCGAGGTCAACAAGGGGTTTGAATCTATTCCTCAGTGTCAGCTGGAACTCTTCCTTCTTGTCTCCATCCAGAAGGCTCACTTGAAACTTTCTCCTCTTTGTTCCTGCTCTGGTACCTTGTTTCTTGAGGCGGAGTTTGAGTCTTGCCAGGAGCATGTGATGGTCAGATCCAACATCAGCTCCTCTCTGTACTATGACATCCTCCAGTGAGCGTCTGAATCGTCGGGTGATGCAAAAGTGGTCAATCTGGTTTTCAGTTACTCCATCCGGTGAAATCCAAGTGGCCTTATGGATCCTCTTGTGTGGGAATACTGAACCTCCAATCACATAGCTGTTAAATGCGCAGAAACTTGCAAACCGCTCTCCATTCTCATTCATTTGTCCCAAAGCATTGCACCCCATAATGTCCTCATACCCTGTATTGTCCTGTCCTATCTTGGCATTGGCGTCTCCCATTATAATGTTCACATCTTTTCTTGGCAATGTGTCAACTATTTCCTGAAGCTGGTTGTAGAAATCGTCCTTGTCCTCATCGGTTGCTTCATTTGTTGGGGCGTATATCTGCACAATGTTCATGTTGATGTTCTTGTTCTTTGTAGTAAATGATGCCAATATAATTCTCCTTCCGTAGGGTTCCCATCCCCTCAGTGACCTCTGGGCGTGCTTGCTCAAGATGATCGCTACTCCTTCTGTATGCTTTTTGTCCTCCCTTCCAGAATACAAAATCTTTTCCCCAGAATTAAGTTGTTTCAGTCCGGACTGTATCCAGCGGGTCTCGCTAACTCCAAGTATGTGCAGTCTGTATCGCCTCATCTCCATTGTAACCTGGGCACTCTTTCCTGCTTCATACATGGAGCGGACATTCCACGACGCAATCCGGAGTGACTTGTTTGATGAAGGAGCAGTCAGGCCAGTGGAGTCCTTTCGGCTTTGTCCATTGTCCTTCATTGAATCTACAGGTGCAGATGCTCCCCCTTCTCCCAAGATAAAAGACTGATTTAAAGTATTTGCTTGTGTTTCTGTAACTGGTTTATTTTTACAGGGTGGGTAGTTGGCCCACCGCCAACTGGCTCTTCTCGGGAGACCAGGACCTTTGCACCTTTAGTCGCCTCTTACGACACGCAGTATCACGTCAGATGTATTCTTTGCTGTCCCTCTTCTGCAAGAGGGCCCCGCATCTGCACGGGCGCAAGTAATGTGTGCATGATGCATAGTCTGTGGCCTTCATGTCTGGCTGAAATTCAGTCCATAAATGCGCGCTTTCCTGAGCCAACTTCCTGGCGTTAATGATAATGGCGTTGAGAGAAACAAATGGTTGATGAATGAATGTTATTCAAGTCACCGGTGGTGGACACACCAAAAACAAGCAAAATGTCACTCTCAAAGTCCGTGCAGTTCTTTGCATTTCGCTTTTGCCGTTTTTGTTGTTTGGTTAGTGTCCTCCCACCGCATGTCCTACACAGTTGATGGAGACGCTCAACGTGTACACGTTCATCGTGGTGCTCCATTTTGCAATATTAATTATCAAACAAACTGCAAAAAATACACACCAAAAAATGACATAGAACCACGTCGATTAACTCGCACTTTTTAAAAAATCATTAAAAAATCACACAGAATTTTAGTACACATCAAACTTGCACAGGTTTGAGATTAACCTTTGTGCTATCAAAACATAGATTTTATATTGAAATTAAAGGTGGCATGTGTAAGATATTGATGATCAAAGTGACTTATTGTTGAAAATCAAATTTCAATCTCTAAAAAACACACACTGCAAATATCCGTCGATAAGTTCCACAATTTTGTAAAGTAAGGAGCAAAAATTATATCGTCTTGTTGGTAAAATCCTGACGTTTAAAATGAGATCTCGCATGGTGCTCTAGCATCATTAGATCGGAAGATATTACGTTGCAAAGGTATGCGAAAATTGATGGAATCGTATTACTCAGGCCTGGCCAGGGATCGGCATGCCGTCACGGATGTGCACACGGCTGACAGGTGATTTATGACCGCATCGCGGGAGGTCGGCGGGGGATTTCGGTCGGCAACTAGAATACCGCTTTCGAGGCGATTTAAACAGCCGTGACAAAAAAAAATAAAAATGACTGAGATAATTGTGAAATGACAATGACGACATAATGAAGATGTCATGCTGACAATGCATCCAGTATTACCAAGAACCATATGGCCCCTACATGAGACTCAAAATCCAAAGCCTTTCCTGAAAACTGCTTCACCACCAAATTTATTGCCCCTCTTAGAAAACTACAACTGAAGCCTTTCACTGTTGCCAAGTGCTTCTCTTGTGTTTTTTAAATGGACAGGAAATGTGATCAACAGTGGTAAGACAAGTATGCACTTATGCTCACCTGGCAAGGATGGGAGTTCATCTTCCTTGTAGGTGCAACTGCTCAGCTGTTTGCGCGTATTGTCTTTGCTGGGATAGAAAGGGTTCTCCATACCAAGGATCTCATAGGCAATTGCTCCTGCTGCCCACAGATCAGATTTACTGAAATTCAAAACAGCTGAAGGGCCTGGATTGGCTGTTGCTATCTGAAATTATCAATAGAAATATACAGAATACTACTACATGAAGCAACTCATCTGTCACCTGCTCTATACCTCAGCAGCATGAGACAGATTCCAAATCTCTTTTCATGTCCTGTTCCAACACATCCATGACCTCTCTGAAAGTTATATTTTGATCAGTTTTTATCTACCCTCTGTCAAGTAAACACTCTTTTGTGATTTGTTTTGCTTTGTTAGAGTTTTAATATCTATTATTTTTCCAGAACGAAGCTTTACCAGAATCAAAGTTTGGGCCCTGTTAGGTGAAAACACTGTGAAAAATTAGACTGGACCTCAGACTAAACTTTATTTGGACCTTCTCGCATCTGGATCAAGTGCTCTAACCACTGCTGACAAGCTATACATATTGCTTATACTTGTGAACAGCAGCAGCATGCAGCACTCTGGCCAGTGTATATAATGTATCTTAAGTGAACAATAACCCAAGACGAAAACCAGGGATGTCTAGGGTTGTGTTCATCATCAACACAGATCAAAAACACCAAGGAATTATGGGAAGTATTACAGATGCATTGTTTGAAGTTCAGGAAAATGGAAAATTTCAACAGAGCCTGACTAAACCGTCTCATTTTCAAACATGATCCTCTCCAGTAATACTGTATTCCGAATAGCACTCCTCTTCAGCCTTTGAAAATATTTACTAAGATCCGCCCCTTCCCAAGCATCTTGCAATTTGCTGATTGTTTGACAACAACTGTATTACAACTTACTTCAGGGGCCATAAGCCACGAGTTACCTCCCAGGTACAGGTCACGAGTTGGAAAAGGAATTTTCAGTGACTTGTTCTCCTCAGCAAGGCAACATCCAAAATCACAGATCTCCACACGAGGGGCTCCTAAAAACCAGCATAAAGTGGCATTAGCATAATGTATATTATAGCCCATTTCTACAAAGTTGTTTCTTTGTACGACAGAAAACATTCTAGGATTAAAAATTACTGTTTATTTTTATTATTCAGTAACAAACTTGCAGATTGACAGTGTTAATTTTGAAATTTTTGACACCTGTCAGTAATTTGAATAAAACGTGTGCTTAACTTAACACTTAAAGTTATTAGTGCTTCCTTGTGACATGTTTCTGAGTTGAAACATCGCCCTGTAATGTTTCAGCTTCTCTTCAGCAAAACCTGCTGTTTAAAACAAAATTAGGAAAAAATCAACATTTTTTTTTCTTTTCTTCCATCAGCAACTCCACAAGCCAAATAATTCTCTTGATCCATTCAGCTCTTATTTCTGTCTTTTATCTATCAGAATGTATCCTATGTATCATATAAAGAATTCAAACAAATAACAAAATGGAATTGTTTTTCAAACACAAACAGCTCTCATTTTCTAGATCTAGCACTTTCCCAAAAACATCCCTTTGCTATAAAGTGATGCAATCACCCAAAAATTGGTCAGGCATTCGCATGTCAAATAACAATGCTTGAAGGTATTTTGGATAATCACAATTTTCATGATGTCAACTGACAAACAGTTAAGATAGCACAATCCGCAAAATTATCATAGACCTGAGAATTGCCACCTGTCTTGCACATAATAACTTATTAAACTTACACTTCCAAGCTATGAGTGTGTCACAGTCTACCCTGAATTTCCAAAGGTCTTCCAGTAATGGTGACAAATCCCAAGTTAATAAAAAAGAAACAGTCATCTGAGACAGGTTAATGCATTCCTGCACCTCCTTGGATTTTGAACAGAAGCACACACTGGTTTAATTACAAACACCAGCACATGATATAAGACCTTATAGCATAAAAAAGTCTCATAGGCCCACTATACAATAAAGGAAAGAACCACCACTTTCATACCATGAACAAGAATCATCTGAGATATACTGGCATGAAACCCACCTCTACTATTGGGCACATCTACAAGCACATTATCAGTTTTCAGATCACGATGAGCTATTCCATGTTGTCCCAAGTGTGAAACTCCCTCTAGCAGTTGTGCCAGCATTGAACAGCGGGTTGCCATAGGAATATCATGAGTTGCCAAGTAGTCCCTGAGATGTGTACTTCTCCTGCAAAGTGTGAATAGACAATAATACTGAGTGACTAAATTTATTTGTGCTCACTTTGATTTAACAATCTGGTAAAACAAATCACCCCTTTAGTGAATGACTCATAGTAAGTACAACAACAAACCTGACACAAGTTTGCCGCATGGTAACTGAGAGGGCCGAGTTAAAAACTCATTAACAGTGACCATAAGACTAGGGCACAAATAAGCAGTATTCTTCTGTTCTGCTGATCTATAATTGTAATTTCTAGTTGTATGAGAAAATTTCCCAAATGTTCCTCTCCTCTGTTATGTGTTCTGGCATGGGCAAAAAGTGAATACTTGCCACTGCATAGAGGAACATGAACACACATCAATCATACAATGCTATTAGTATTATGCTTATGAAAATAAGTGCCTGATTAAACTTCCTCTTCACCTTTTTCTGACACAGGTAAACAAGTTGTTCATTATTCCCACATGTCAGCGGACAACGAAGTTTATTATTCTTCCTGCTGTTATGCTATACAGGGATATTAACAGCCCATGGCAAAATGGAAGCTAATTGTGCCGCATGCCCAGAAGCTGCTAAAAAAAACTAATAACAATTAAGATGTTTCCTTGGTGCAAGTCATCCCAAGCTTTACATCTGTATGAAGTATTTAAAAAGAACAAAACTCAATATCAGTAAAAATCAATTAAATTAAAATCACATGGTAGATCTACTGTATCTTAACTCACTGACGCCCGTTCCCGCACAAGTTGCGGGATACCTAAATCTACGCATAAGCCCAATCCTGCACTACCTGCGGGATACATGAATAAAATTTCTAACCCCTGCACTGTTTGTGCAACGCTTACGGGATTGGTTCTCTGCGGCAGTTTAATATCTTGACTTGTTTCGTTGAAAGTTTCACCGCGTTCGGCTGGCAACTTTTTTTTTGACGATTTTTTAAAAACTATCACTCTATGTCGGGTCGAAATAAGAACTTCCGTCAGTTGTGCGATCTGTCACAGCTGATCGCTAGATCTAGTCAAGACAATGGCTTCAAAACGCAAGAAAACGAACATTTTCCAGCTGTTTGAAGACACCAGTGATGAATCTGAGGTAGATGTAGCCTATAATTCAGATCTAGATCCTGAATTCGTGCCTGGGAAGGGAAATTCTGACTCAGATTCTAGATCTAGCCCTCCCAGTACCAGCAATCGTGCAAAGGCTAAGGCCAGTGCACTGAAAGCCAGTAGTAGGTCTTGTTCTTGTTGACTAAGGTGAATAATAACATTACTTTCAAACGCTTGTGACACTTTCATACAATTTTTTTGACATTTTTATTAGGTCATCAGTACAATACACAAAGGCCAGAAATTTTTGCGCAACAAAGAAACTTGCCAAATTTTGAAAATTCATGAAAAAAAAACTATCTGAATAAATTTATTCAAGTTTTGTTTTTTGCATTGTTCAATTTAAAACCTGTTATGTGTCAAAATATGGAATGGATTGGTGAGTAAATGTGGTTGTGGGAATTTTTGAAATACCCCCCCAAAACCCCTGGTCTTTAAGACTTGTTTCACAAGAAAAAAGCTGACATTATACTTACAGTTACAGAGGAGTTATACTTTGTATTATACTTTTTGGACTTATTAGAGGGAACATAACAAGTACAATGCCTAACCACCTCAGCTACATTTCTTGAAATAGAAGTTGATACTGAATCCCCATTTGTCTCCATTTCCTTTAGATCTAGATCTAGCCTTTACTGATTGCCACCTAAACTTCTTCAGAGTCACGATTTTGCCAGATTTTTCAAAAACTACTGAGAATTTTGACAATGACATTCAGGACCACGGACGGATGACGTTGGCCTCAAGGTTCATGATTGACAATCGTGCCTCGGACAGTACAGATGGAAGATCTGCGTCCCTGGTTATATCAATTTATATTCACATCAAGAAGCAAGCAGGGGCATACATTAAAAAATCAGATTTTCATTCACTGAAAACAGAGACCGTTCAGGATATTGCCACCTCATGTTAAAAAGATTTCTTGTATCCCAGAACTGAAGTGTACTACAGTCGACTCCACTTAAAATGAAGTCACTTAAAATGATCTTCTTTTTGTATGATGTTTTTCTTTTATCCCTTGCCCAATGCCTCATTTCCGTGGGAAAAAAACACATAGTATGACATCTTTCTATCCGTTTTTACTCTTTGTGTGATCTCATTTTGAAGTCCCAAAGAGGAAAAAAAAATGCTTAGTATGATTTTCCTAAACCGTGTCATGGTCAAAATGCACGCCGTCATCTTTCGTAATCGTCGTTTCCCTACAGCTCGTACCTGCCATTGCTCTTTGTCTGCCTCGCCATGCTGACACCTGTTATGTCACGTACCCAGCGTGCACCCGAGGCGGCATGCGTATGATTGGATGTGGTCGCTTAGTCCATGAGTGTAGGATTTTACAAATTTTATTCTGCTGGCATCACCGATCCCTCGCACTCATGCGATCTCAAATATGTTGCCATGTGTTATTCATCAGATGGATCGATAATGCATTGTAATAGTAAATGATGCATCAGATATCGTAAAATTCATAGGGCCACTGATTTTACTCAGGTCGGGCATTGAGAGCGGAGGTTACGATAGAGAGAAAAAGCAAAGGTTTACCCACGTGGATGTAGTGTGACACGCGTGGCCATAATTTTTTTACTTTTTTTTTTTTAACTACGCAATAGAGATTCAATCGTTTTCACGGGACACGGAACAAAGACGCCAGCAAGTCCACGAAGATGTCAAATACCATGCTCACTCGGTCACCGCAGATGGGCGATGTTTATTGTGTTAGTTTAGGCTCAGTGCTACATGATGCGAGTGTGACCAGCGGGAGGGTCTTGTATGATATTCATATTTAAATAATATAGGAAAATGCAAGCTATGTTTGTTTGATTAGCGTATCTTGCATGCTGACAGTCATATAACAACATAATGTTAAGTCGAATGACAGGTAATATTGTGTGCTAATTTTTGCCCTTTGGTTATAATGGAAACAGAACATTTTCCTTAGAAATGTTCAGACACCATCGCTTTGGGTGAATATTTTTTTTTTTAAACAATATCCCCTCACACACCCTAATTCACGTTGGCCTGCACACAAAAAAAAACACCCTCCTTAGAAAAAAACAACCAAAGGTCACCTACATAACAATACATGTACTGCTTCCATCATTTATCAACATAGTTTATCTAAGGTAGATAACTTAATAATGCTTAAGATGATTTAACGGATAGTAAGATGTTAAATTTTATGTCCCCTGGACATCATCTTAAGCAATGTCGACTGTACAATGTGCCCACCTGCGCATCACCAAATAAAGTGTCTTGTTTCTTCCAAAACACAGATCCGGATTCAATTTGTGAGGCAGCGCCGCTGGAAACTTCCGTAGCCCCTCTTCTGTGACCAACATGTCATCCACAAATAAACCTGGCATATCCACTATGTTTGGGTGGGGAGGCAGTCTGTTCACACGAGTGCCCCTGTAAAACATAACACGCAAAACACATCTGTGTCATGTGTCTATGATCATGAATGTAGTGGCAAATACAGTTAACCAATCTTATTCGGCTTAGTAGATAGTCACAATCAAACCTATAAATACACCTGCAAGTTACCCCTGACAGAATTGACAGAACTTTCTATGCTGACACAGTATATCAGTGTTTTCATTTCTTTCGCCCTGCAAATCCATATATAAGACATATGTATATTGGCATGAATTTTTTGTCTCTGCCTCTTCAAAGAAAGGGATAAATTGCCAGTATTTACATTAATTATCAAGGTATCTAAACTAAAATTATGATAACATGCACTGAATCTAGATCTACACCCAGATAATTTTGAAAAAATATGCCATAGGGGTCTTGCCAATTAAAATCTTGAAATGATTTCTACTGATCAGACCTGCCACAGAGTACTGAGAGAACAGGTAAATTCCACATGATTGAAACACAAAATTACCTCAAAATACTTCAAAGTGCCGAAGTTTTCAATATAACTTAGATCTATAAAGCCTTATAAAATTTTCATGACCATCCTCTTGGGGTCAGGGTGGTCTAGAGGCAAGGTTCCCGGGTTCTAAACCCGGGCAGTGCAGGCATGTTGGAAAGTGGATTTTTCTCATATTTTCTCAAGTCCCTGGTCCTATTGGGGGGTAGGATCGAGTAGTTCTTGGAAATTGGATTTTTCTCATATTTTCAAGTCCCTGGTCCTATTGGGGGGTAGGATCGAGTACCTAGTCTTCTTGGATAAGGACGAAAAAATTCGGAGGGCCCGTGTGCACGTTGCGCACGTTAAAGATACCTTGGCAGTTGGAAATCGTAAAGAGCAGGCCGAAAGGCCGCTGCCCGGGCAAAATTGAAATTAATAGATTAAAATTTATCCATATCATCTCCTCCCCCTCCCCCCCCCCCCCCCCCCCGCCAGAACAAGAAATAATAAAACAAGTAAAGTGAGGTGTAAATGCCAAGGGCAGCGAACCTCCTAAAATAAAGACCTCAAATCGATGACCATCCTCTTCCTCAAGCTAATTCAATCTGAATTTATTTTACATATTATCATGGATTTTCTTTAGGTCTGAATTTCTATTTATGCCATGGCAAAATTAGGGCACTGCAAAGTCTGCAACATTAGGCCCAATCCAGCATAGCATTGATATGAAATTCAAGGATCAAAAGCCAAAGTGTAGCTACTTCGTCATGTTTCACACATGTGGCCAGTGGTTTCCAGCATTTGCAATTTAGTATCTTGAATTAGTTTCTGACCCACAACGTTAAAATTGTTTTATTTAATGTCCGAAACCTGTCGGAGCTGCTGATAGTCAGAATCTTGGGTTGGAAAGTTGATTCACCAACGGATTGTCTGGAAATTTGATATTTGTCAGACAAGTTACTGGTATAATAGATTATAAGAAATTGAAGAATGAAAGTCACATGTACTTATCTCATACATCATCCTTTTCATTGAAATGAGATTCATGTATGCATAAAGCAGAAACAGACAAGGAAAGGTGAATCTGTTGAAATGTGGCTAGATATTTTTTGCCATTTTTAATCTGAACTTCTCTTCAACATGATAAATACAACTCTTATTTGTGTCTGCCTTGTGGATCAAATTCATTTTGGCAAAAATGGACAGGACAATATTTCCTATGTTTGCAAAGCCATATACTTTCTCTAATCAAATCATGGGCATGAGTTAGGATAAGCATCATGTGATTGTTTTTCCAAGTGCAGTCCATATGGGACAAAAATGTTCCAAACTGCGATCTCATCATTTCCAACACAGTAATGAATTTGGCCCATTTTCAACTGACATTAGTTGGTTATATTTATTAATAAAAGAGTTGCATGCTATTTGTAGGAGAACACCAACTAGACACATACACTTTCAATCACCTCACCTTTTCTCAGAACTATTTCCCAAGTGCTCCCCCTCCCCACCTTCTGTTTACCTTAATCACTGACTGTAAGTGTACAAACATAGAGACCACCGAATTCTGCCACCCAGCCACTAGGCGCTTTAGGTGAGAAGAATTGCACTACGTAATTTCAACAACTGCACATAGAGCCCACCTAGATTCGATCTGTTTCAGCGCCGTAGGTGCAGACTTTTTTTATTGGAATCCAAAAGACATTCCTATTGGGCCGAAAGACACCGATCCGATGACACGGTGACGGGCAAGACCGTCACTCGACAGGAAGGTGTGATGAGTCATACTCATTTACGGCAAGCGGGGCTATTTACTACTGACCAAACCACATCTGGACGGGACGATAGGGGAAATTTGATTGAAGATTTGGATTCAGCAGCCTTAAATTAACAAAGTCACCGAGCAGAATTTGTTTACTTGAAAGAGAACAATTTTTTAAAAATTTTGATCATTTTAAAGACATGATAATTCAAAATGTTTAAAGCGAGCATCTGGTCAACTCAGTTTCCCTCTGCATAGTTCCACGTGGTGCAGTGAGTTGTGTGAGCAGAAAAAAAGTACAAATAAAACCTACCTCGCGCAATGCACCGAAATTGTAGGCGACCTCTATGTGTAGCATAGGCGCTCTAGGTGGTAACCGAAAGCTCCGACCTACAGGCGCCGACTTATTAGGTGGCCTTTCTGTGGTCACCCTAAGAGATGTGATACGCATCTTTTTTCATTTAATTCATGATATTTCTTAGGCCATTTGGTCAACTGTTAGCTATATTATCAAACTTAAGTTTCACATTACTAGAGCAAATCAATAAATGACAGGCAAAATTAATACTTACAGTGCAGATTGAACTTGCGATTCTTCACCTCTCAGTGGCACAATTTCCCTTTCCAAAGCCCTTATGATGCTGTATGAATTGGACTCTGCTCCATAGTTGAAAACTGCTTTCACAGCAAGGTCATATTCTGCATCATTGTGTGAGACTTCACCTGATGGACTGCTACCCTCAGCAGATTTGGCTGGCAATGATAACATGACACAGAATGAATGTAACCAAAACAAATGTTTATTCATAATTACGAAATTGTCATATCAAGTTTAGGCACCAAAATGTTTTATGTTCAAAATAGTCAAATTGAGAAAAGCCAGTTTGAAATTTGGAATTCTAATGTGAATTCAAATAACTGCAATAACTTCAATACAGTCACATGAACAGTTTTATTAGGTTATGAAAAAAGTCACACACCTTGTATCTTGGGCATCTACAAGCTTTTAAGAGCAATGAATGAGATTGGGCGCAACAAATTCCACCCTCGAAGTGTAAATAAGAACTCTCCTTTGCACCCAAGTTTGAGTTCGAGTTTGAGCTTTGCAGCGCGTCAGCATTATAACAAAGTTTCAGGTATTTGTCAATAGTCTTCATGCTGATCTCAGTTCACTGCCCTCACGAAAAGAAACCTGAGAAAGTACTAAAGTTCACAACAAAACATTCTTGGAAAATGGGAAAAGGAAGTCAGGGTGCTATGAGTCACATTTCCCACTGTTTCTTGGGATTTTGTAAATCTTTCCAACAAAATCAAAACCTTCTAACTGCACCAGTTCTGTCATGATTTTATTTTTCATACCTTGATCAGCTTTGACCTTGGCTTTATAGACAGCCCCCTCGCAGCCATTAGCAATGGACTCCAAGTTGATATCAAGGTCATTCAAGCTTTGTGGTAGCTTCTCCAGTGGTTCTGTCTGCCAAGTGTAACTTCGAAATTTCTCCTGAAAAGGCAAGGGAATTAGTCATTCTTAAACTTAATACTTGTGCCTTCCTTGTGAAAGTATTTCATGCCTGGAGTATAAGGCACATTAACCAATACCCCGCGCGCTACCCGTAAAGCCCGCTGCACGGTCAGTGACCTTACTCACGGAGAATCTTATCTGGGGTCACTGACCCGTGCCGCTATGCGATGACCACAAACGCTGTCCATGTGGTTCGGTTTTTATTGATCAGTATGAAAACATTCGCTGCTATGCCTTATCACGCTTGATAATGAATTAACCAGCAAAACCTTAGTCTGTCAGTCTCTAACCCATGATCTGACTTATGATTCCAAACTGATAGCTGTAGTTTTCGTGAGAACGAAGCATGATAACTAGCCACGCCCTCCACAAATGGTTTCATCCTGATTGACACATACTAATAAACCAATGTGGGCATTTGGGGCAAAGATTATTTCAGAGCTTGTTTCTGATTGGTTCCTAGATACAGACAACTCCAGATGGTGGTCAGCTGGTGAGAAAATGAGATAATATTGCATATTTGTTGAGCAACAGTTCGCATGTCGATGTTACTGTGGTGAATGTATTCTTGTTTGTTTGTCTAGATGTCTTATCGATGTTTCTGTTTTGTTTTCGTTTCAGGTATGATGTGTCTTTATTAAGTGAAATAAAGCTTAACGTCAAGCGATCATCAAAGACTTCGCCCTTGTTACTATTCACTCTTATTACAATTTATTTCACTTAATAAAGACACATCATACCTTCAGTAGTCCACCACCTTCAAATAATCCACAGTGAAAACTTTCGGTAATCCACAAAAAGAATTTCAGAAACACAAAACACAATTGACACTCTCGGCTGTAACTTTACATCCACAGAAATGAAATCACACAATACTTTCACCACAAAACTTTTACATCCAACCTGAAATATTCCTTCACACTTTCTGTACGAAATGAGAAAAGCACTTCCAAACACTAGATCTAGAATCTAGATCAGCAAGAACCAGGACAGACCCTGGACGAATACCTACAGAGACTAAAGATCTTTGCAAAAGACTGCAACTTCAAGGCAGTAACGGCCGAAGAACACAGAGACGATTCCATACGTGATGCTTTCATCAGAGGCATTCAGTCTAACCAGATCCGCCAGAGACTCCTGGAAAATAAAACACTAAACCTGCAGGCAGCCTACGAAAAAGCCAGATCTTTAGAAATGGCTGAAAAACAATCAATGTCGTATCAAGGTGTGCCTCCCTGCGCTTCAGCTGTGAACACTTCTGATGCGGATGTAGATGCTGAAGGAACATCAGCATCAACAGCAACACACTCTACGTGTTACTTCTGCGGTTTCAAGCGGAATCACCCGAGATCAAAGTGTCCTGCCCGGGATGCTCTATGCAACGCGCGTGGGAAGAGGGGACATTTCCAAAAAGTTTGTCGATCACTATCTGGGACTTCAAATCCAAAGAACAAGCAGGCTTCCGCCGTACTTTCGACAACCACTGCTGCTTCGGGACCTGAAAGCCTACAGAAAGCTATGATCAATGTAAAAGTGAACGGCAAACCTCTTAAAGCACTCGTCGACTCTGGCAGCTCAGAAAGTTTTGTGAATGCAACCATAGCAAAGAAGCTGAAATGGTCCATTATCCCCTCTACCACTGTGATCAGCATGGCCTCTACGATGCTAACCAACAAAACCCAGGGTCATTGCTGTGTCGATCTGAACTACAAAGGTACTACGTATGAAAACATTACTCTTTCCTTACTGCCACAGAGCTGCGCTGACATTATCTTGGGACATGACTTTATTGGGAAACATTCAGAATTGAAGATTCTCATGAAAGGAAACAATCCACCTCTTATTGTCTGCGGTGTCGCAGCTGCCCGTGTAAAATCGCCATCGCTGTTTGGAAATCTGGACCTCAGTTGTAGGCCTATTGCAACGAAATCAAGAAGATTTTCCAACCATGACGAAACATTCATCAACTCAGAAGTCGAAAAACTTCTTAACGAAGGTATTATCGAACTATCAAGTTCGCCATGGAGAGCCCAGGTCCTAGTTACCTCAAATGAAAACCACAAAAAGAGAATGGTGGTTGACTACAGCCAAACAATCAACAAATTCACCTACCTCGACGCTTACCCAACAAAGAAGCTTGATGAAATGATCGAGAAAGTATCGCAACACTCGTACTTCAGTGCTCTTGATCTAAAGAGAGCCTATCACCAGATTCCCCTCAGGGAAGATGAAAAACATTTCACAGCCTTTGAAGCTGGAGGTCAACTTTACCAGTTCAAAAGAGTGCCGTTTGGCGTCACCAACGGGGTGTCTTGTTTTCAAAGAATAATCGATGATATCATCCAAACTGAACATCTCAAGAGCACCTTTGCTTACATAGACAATGTCACCACCTGTGGTACAGACAAAGTTAGTCACGATCGAAATCTTCTCCGTTTCCGGCAGGCCGCCGACAGATACGGCATCACTTTTAATGACTCCAAGAGTATCATTGGTGTGGAGGAACTAGACTTGCTGGGATATAGAGTGTCCAAAGGCTCAATTCGTCCTGACCCAGAGAGACTTTCAGCACTCAAAGAAATGAAACCACCTGTAGCGTCCCACTAGTTGAACGATCGATATTTTTCTTCCCCCTGCATGACGCGTCTCACTCGGCGACCCCCCCCCCTCCCCCCTCTCGCCAGCAAGGCCGGTATTTCCCTTTGATGTCGATGTATGGCTTGTTTGTCTCACTGTAGAAAATCTAGAAGCGTCTGAAAGATACTGCAGTGTCCGAGATTACGCTAGGTCGACCTTGAGTGATGTAATGCTGTGACGTGTCTGTGTACGATTGGGTGGCCTGTATGTGTCCCGAACGATCTAGGTCTGTCTCGTGCTTATGGGGCGGTAAAGCCGCTTCCTGAACGTTCCTGGACAGAATATATATAAGGAGGGCCAGGCGAGCGGTAGGTGTGCAAATCGTGGGTGAAAATCGTAAGGTGCAAATCGTAGGTGTATACATCCAGTTGTAGTAGAAGTGTAGTGCCTTCCCTGATAGGTGTAAGTAACTTGTGGATATCAGCTTGTGTTTACAGTTATTAAAGTTAGTATTAATTGTTCATCGGATCCTGTTATTTATTTCTACAACAGTTCGAGACAGTTTCGTTTTTTAAGGGGTAGACGATCAGTTCATCTGACTCTCCCCATCATAACGTGCTGAAATTTGCATCAACTGTTACATATTGGGGGCTCGTCCGGGATCCGATTAGATCAGAACAGATTCAATTCAGACCATCGAAGTGTTTCTAAAGTACAGTAAAGTGTGTAAAGATCATCGAGGATATCCACAACATGTCAGAGGCTATTGGAAGGCTTGGCCAGGAAGCAGACGCCTTGGAGCTCACTGGGAAGGAGAGACAGGACTACATCCGTGAAGGCCTAAGGGAGGAAAGAGAGAGGCAAGAGCGCATGGAGCAACTGAAGATAGAGGCTCAAGAGAAGGAGGCTCAACGACAGGCTCGGGAGAAGGAGGCGGAACGACAGGCTCAACGACAGCTGGAAATAGAAAAGATGAACCACGAGCTGGAGATGGAGAGGATCCGCCATCAGCGTGGAGGCGAGTCGACGCAGGGGACCAGCGACCACGCCAGTTCCAAGAGACCCAAGCTACCTGCATTTCAGGATGGGAAGGACGACCTTGATAGCTGGCTACTTCGTTTTGAGAGGTTTGCCGAGACAGCGGACTGGCCTAGATCCACATGGACGACATCACTGTCTGCCCTGCTGACTGGGAGAGCTCTGGAGTGCTTCTGTCGATTGCCGATTGATGAGGCCAAGGACTACGACAAAGTCAAGGAAGCTTTGCAGAAGAGGTATAACCTGTCAGAGGACGGTTACAGACTCATGTTCAGACAAGGTAAGCCTGAAGATGGAGAAGATGTCGGGATGTTTCTTACTAGGATCAAGACTTACCTAGAGAGGTGGATAAAGCTATCAAAGACGGAGAAGACCTACGAAGGAGTGAGGGACCTGTTTGTTAGAGAGCAGTTCATGGATGTTTGCCCACCAGACCTTGCGACCCATGTGAGGGAGAGGAAGCCAAAGACGCTACAGGACGTCGCAGACTCGGCGGAGGCGTTCCTGGTAGCGAGGAACCGGACACTCAGAGGGAGCGCCAGACTGCAAAGCCGGCCAGTGCGACGGAGTCCCAACGGAGACAGAAGCCCACAGGTCTGCCATAGGTGCCAGAGGCCGGGACATAAGGCGACGGAGTGTCGTACCAAGATAAACGACAAAGGTGAGTTGAAATGTTACCTTTGTGGAAAGCCAGGCCACGTTCGGAGAATGTGTCCAGCCCAGAAGGATACGGGGCGAGGCAAGCCGAACAAGGCGGCGGCGGCCGTAGTTATAGCGGCGGACGACTCGTCGAGACAGGATGCGACGACGGCTGACACCAGCATCAACGTTCAAGCGGTAATGAAGGACGGGAAGCTCCAGTTAGCGGTGCCTGTTACGTGCGGAGGATGCAGTGACGGAAGGACCGTGGAGAAGCTGAAGTTACCAGTGATGAAGGGCTTGATTGGAAATCGAGCAGTAGATGTCCTAAGAGATACCGGCTGTGAAGGTGTAGTGGTGCGGCGATCACTGGTGGACGACGGACAGCTCACCGGTGGGAAGAAACTCATCGCGAGGATCGATAACTCCTTGCTAGCGGCGGAGGAAGCCATCATCGACGTGAGAACGCCTTACCTGACGGGCAGAGTGACGGCACTGTGTCTCCCGGAGACCATCTGCGACCTAGTAGTCGGGAACGTGGACGGAGCGAAGGACCCGTACGACCCTGATACTGAGGTGATGGTAGGAGCGGTGACCACGAGGGCCCAGGAGAAGAGGAAGGACCAGTCTACGTCGCTGAGGGTGCCGAGGGCAGAACGGCACGCGGGAGTGGATAGGAAGGAACTCATCCGACTCCAGGAAGAAGACGAAGACCTCAAGAAGTTGGGGCAGAAGAAAATTCCGACCAACAGAGGCAACAAGTCCGTACACTTCGAGAGACACGGAGGTGTACTGTACCGGATTTATAGGGACATAAGACAGGCTACGATTGCAAGACAAGTGGTACTACCCGAGAAACTGAGGGAGTATGTACTGAGCGTTGCCCATGATTCTATCGTCGGAGGACATCTCGGCGTGAAGAAGACGAAGGACAGGGTGATGAGCAGTTTTTACTGGCCTGGTATCGAAGGTGACGTCGCGAGATACTGCCGCTCATGTGACATCTGCCAGAGGACAGTGAACAAGGGAGCGACTCCTAAGGTGCATTTGCAGAGTATGCCAGTGGTAGACATCCCATTTAGGAGAGTGGCCGTGGACCTAGTAGGACCTATTGACCCCCCAAGTGAAGGCGGACATCGGTATATCCTGGTATACGTAGACTACGCTACTCGTTACCCTGAAGCTACCCCCTTGAAGAAGATTGACGCAGAGACAGTAGCAGAAGCCTTAGTAAATATCTACAGCCGTTTGGGTGTGCCCGAGGAGATCTTATCTGATCAAGGGACTCAATTCATGTCGGACGTCATGAAGGAAACGAACAGACTACTGGGAATTCGACAGTCGACCACCACAGTCTACCACCCTATGTGCAACGGGCTGGTGGAGCGATTTAATGGCACACTGAAGAAGACCTTGAGGCGACTGTGCGCGGAGCAACCTAAGCAGTGGCACCGATACATTAACCCGCTGCTCTTCGCGTATCGTGAAGTTCCCCAAGAATCGACAAAGTTCGCCCCATTCGAGTTACTGTATGGAAGAACGGTGAGAGGACCGATGCACATCTTGCGAAAATTATGGACCAAGGACGTAGAGGAGCCGGAGACAAAAACCAGTTACCAGTACGTCATGGAACTACGCGAGCGGCTGGAGGACACGTGGAAGTTAGCGACGGAAGAGCTCTCAAAGGCACAAGGCAGACAGAAAACCTACTACGACCGGAAGGCTCGAGAGAGGAAGTTCCGCCCTGGCGACGAAGTTTTAGTACTGTTGCCGACAAACGCCAACAAGCTCTTAGTCCAGTGGAAGGGACCATACAAGATAGTCTCGGTTGTCGGTGTCAACGACTACAAAGTCAAGATGGGTGTGAAAGAGAAGACATTGCACGCTAACCTTCTCAAGAGGTATATCCCCAGGACTACACCAGCGACGACGCAAGCAGCGGCGGCGGCAATGGGACCGGCATCTGCCGTGACCGAGATGTGTGAGATGAACGACGGTAGGAGCGACACCACACCTGGAGATGTCGAAGCTATGATGGACGACGACGGTGATGGTGCTGGGACTGTGCTGGCAGAGGACGACGTGATGGACGAGAGTCAACCTGTAGAGTCAGCTGGCATGACAGTCGAGGACTGCGACCTGGAAGGCGACAACGGTGGAATGACGGAGGACCTTGCCGACCTAGGGAGCTGGGACCAGAAGGAAGGCTACGAAGATGTCCAATATGGAACGCAGCTGTCGCCGGAACAACGTCAACAACTCGGCGACGTAGTGAAGGAGTATCAACGCATCTTCACCAATCTCCCCGGATGCTGCCAGTTAGGCGAACATCGCATCGACCTGACATCAGAGGTACCTGTTCGGCAACGACCATATCCGGTGCCCTATGCTATGCGCGACTCCTTGAAGGAGGAGCTCAGTACCATGGAAAGGTTGGGCATCATACGCAGGAGCTCATCAGCTTATGCTTCACCGGTTGTTGTCGTCAAGAAGAAGGATGGATCCAATCGAGTCTGCATCGACTACAGGAGGCTGAACAAGATCACAGTGTTCGACCCTCATCCGACAGCAGCCCCATCGGAAGTGTTCCAGAGTCTGTCGAGAGGAAGAATATTCTCTCGGATCGACTTGAGCAAGGGACACTGGCAAGTGCGAGTCCTGGAACAAGACATTCCCAAGACAGCGTTCGTCACCATGGGCGAACATTACGAATTCACCCGGATGCCCTTCGGGATGATGAACTCAGGAGCTACACTGAACAGGATCGTGAAGCCATTGATCCAGGGACTGAACAATGTGACAGCGTATGTGGACGACCTGCTGATCCATACAGAGACATTCGACGAGCATGTGAAGGCTCTCAAAGAATTGCTGCAGAGGATGGACCAAGCTGGATTAACTGCAAGACCATCCAAGTGCCTGATTGGCACGTCTGAAGTGGACTTTGTTGGACACTCAGTGGGAAAGGGTATGATTGGTCTGTTAGAAGAAAATGTGTTTAAGGTGCGAGATGCACCCAGACCCACCACTAAGAAGGAAGTGAAAGCATTTTTAGGACTGGTGGGATATTACCAAGAATTTGTACCTAACTTTGCAGCGATTGCAGCACCACTGTCTGATTTGCTTAGAAAGGGTCAGCCCAATGTAGTTCAATGGGAAGAAGTGCAGGAGAAAGCGTACACTTCTTTGAAGAATGCCATTGTTTCCAAACCCGTGTTATGTTTGCCAGATTTTTCAAAAGAATTTGTTCTAGCAACTGATGCATCAGATCGCGGGTTGGGTGCTGCTCTTATGCAGGAATATGAGGGAAAGTTGTATCCTGTGGCATATGCCAGTCGTAAGCTATTGCCTCGTGAGACGAAATATTCAGTCTCAGAGCGAGAATGCCTAGCCATCGTTTGGGCCGTAAAGAAGTTTACTTTGTATTTGTATGGTAAGGAGTTTGTGCTCCAGACTGACCATAGGTCATTAGAGTATTTGAATTCTGCCAGATTTGACAGCCCAAAGCTATTACGATGGAGTCTATTTTTACAGTCATATAGATTCAGGATTAGGTATGTCAAGGGCAAGGAAAATGTCGGCGCCGACTTCCTAAGTAGAGTGTTTTGAATAGTACAAGTTCAGTGAGATGTATTGTAACCCAGAGTTTTGCCTGTTGGATATGTTTCTGGGATGACTGTATTGTACTGTAATGTATATCTGACTGAGTATTGAATTATTGGCCGGCAGAGAGCCACTATGTATTAGTCATATTTTGATGTTTTCATTATTTGTTACCAATGGGACAATGTAATTTTTGAAGACTGTAACCCAAATGGGAACTGCGAGCAAGCAGAGATTTTGGTACGTTGCATTGATGTAATTTACGAGTGGCCTAAGCTTGGGCAGTATCGGTATTGCTTTGTTATAATTTGTTTGATCTGATATGATGAAGTTTGACCCTGATCAGTGGTCGATATGTGTTGGTATTTTTGCCATTGTATCTATGACTTTATGCATTTGGTATGTAAGACAACCATTGTTATGTACAACGTTATGTGCTATGGTTCGTGCACGAAGTATTTTGTACTCGATGGCCATCGTTTCACCATGGTATGATTTTTAATAGTATCATTGACCATTGTTTCACCACAGTGGTGGTAGTGTACTGGTTATAATAGTAGGTCTACTGTTGACCATGGTTTTGTAATGGTACTGCAATGATATTGTAATGAGATTGTATTAGTGTTATAAGGATACTATGATTGTTGTATTGTACTTAGGATATTGGGAAGACACCTAGTACGTTATTAGCAATGTCTATTGTAAGATTGGAAATGATAAGTATTGTATGATAGTGTAGACGCTTTATGATGTAGATAGTTGAAGAATGTTCAACTTAAATTGGGGAGTTGTGTAGCGTCCCACTAGTTGAACGATCGATATTTTTCTTCCCCCTGCATGACGCGTCTCACTCGGCGACCCCCCCCCCCTCCCCCCTCTCGCCAGCAAGGCCGGTATTTCCCTTTGATGTCGATGTATGGCTTGTTTGTCTCACTGTAGAAAATCTAGAAGCGTCTGAAAGATACTGCAGTGTCCGAGATTACGCTAGGTCGACCTTGAGTGATGTAATGCTGTGACGTGTCTGTGTACGATTGGGTGGCCTGTATGTGTCCCGAACGATCTAGGTCTGTCTCGTGCTTATGGGGCGGTAAAGCCGCTTCCTGAACGTTCCTGGACAGAATATATATAAGGAGGGCCAGGCGAGCGGTAGGTGTGCAAATCGTGGGTGAAAATCGTAAGGTGCAAATCGTAGGTGTGTACATCCAGTTGTAGTAGAAGTGTAGTGCCTTCCCTGATAGGTGTAAGTAACTTGTGGATATCAGCTTGTGTTTACAGTTATTAAAGTTAGTATTAATTGTTCATCGGATCCTGTTATTTATTTCTACAACAGTTCGAGACAGTTTCGTTTTTTAAGGGGTAGACGATCAGTTCATCTGACTCTCCCCATCATAACGTGCTGAAATTTGCATCAACTGTTACACCACCGATCTCGGCCAAGAGTCAGCAGCGAGCCATTGGTCTATTTTCATATTACTCACAGTGGATCTCCCACTTCTCGGATAAAATTAGAACACTAACACAGAACACAACATTCCCCCTCCCACCACCAGTACTTCACAACTTTGAAAGCCTCAAGAAGGAATTGGAAGAGGCCATCCTCGTAACAATTGACCAGTCCTTACCCCTCGTGGTTGAAACAGACGCCTCCGATGTGGCCATTTCTGCTACGCTTAATCAAGAAGGCAGACCTGTGGCCTTCTTTTCAAGAACACTCACGTCTAGTGAAAGGAACCACTCGTCTGTTGAGAAGGAAGCTTATGCCATCGTGGAGGCAATTAGAAAATGGAGACATTACCTGATAAATGCTCCATTTAAGTTAGTCACAGATCAAAAATCGGTGGCTTTTGTATACGACAAAGGCAACAAAGGAAAAATCAAGAATGACAAAATTCAAAGGTGGAAGATTGAATTGTCCCCCTTTGTGTATGACGTTGTCTACAGGCCTGGACCTGAGAATCATGCCCCTGATGCTTTGTCCCGGTGTGGTGCAATGAAGGCCGGATCTACTGAGGAACTTAAGGAATTACATGACTCTCTCTGTCATCCAGGAATTACTAGAATGACTCATTTTGTGCGGCAGAAAAACTTACCTTATTCAGTGGAAGAAATCAAAACAATGACTTCGAAATGTCCTACATGTGCTGAAATGAAACCCCGTTTCTACAGGAACAACCAAGGGACTCTTATCAGAGCTACTCAGCCCTTTGAAAGACTGAGTATGGATTTCAAGGGGCCCGTACCGTCTTGTTCAAACAACAAATATCTGTTGCCAGTGATAGATGAATTCTCACGTTTCCCATTTGCCTTTGCTTGCTCCGATATGACCTCATCCACTGTCATCAAGTGCCTGTGCCAACTCTTTGCGTTATTTGGAATGCCCCAATATATTCATATTGACAGAGGGTCGGCGTTCATGTCAGAGGAATTGAGATCTTTTCTACACTCCAAAGGTGTGGCAACAAGTAATACGACCCCTTACAATCCCAAGGGAAATGGACAGGTAGAGAGACTGAATGGATCTTTGTGGAAAACTATTAACCTCGCTTTGAAGACCCGAGGTTTGGCTGTGACCCAGTGGGAATTGGTACTACTTGATGCTCTACACTCCTTGCGGTCACTGCTCTGCACAGAAACCA
Organism: Onchidella celtica; assembly: GCA_963931925.1. Taxonomy (NCBI): domain Eukaryota; kingdom Metazoa; phylum Mollusca; class Gastropoda; order Systellommatophora; family Onchidiidae; genus Onchidella; species Onchidella celtica. The sequence continues at coordinate 403,974 of OZ007578.1, read as the reverse complement.
ACACCACTCCTCACGAACGCCTATTCCAATACCAACGGAAGTCTACAAACGGACAGTCCCTACCTTCTTGGCTACTTACGCCTGGTCCCGTACTACTCAAACGGAATGTGAGATCATCTAAGTACGACCCACTGGTCGACGAGGTGGAGCTCATTGATGCTAACCCCCAGTATGCTCTCGTCCGTCTACCAGATGGCAGAGAATCAACTGTATCCTTACGACACCTTGCCCCAAGGGGTGAGGCAGAGCCAACTGGTGAACCGAATGATGGGGAAATGACTATAATTCCGTCAGGCGATCCCATACTCACATCAGACGATCCCATACACACATCTGGCGAATTGAATGAGGTGGACATTGTTCAAGCACCTGCAGCTGGTGAACTGGATGTTGAGGGAATGGCTCAAGACCTCACACCTCCAGCTGGATCTCCGGATAAACATACAAAGGAGAAACCTCTGGAGAAACATCAACCCTTCATACGAACTAGGCCTTACAACCTCAGAAGCGGTCTAAGATGATCTAAGTCTTGACTTTATTGTTTAAGTTAATTAGTCCGGCAGTCTTCCGGTATGGAAATAGACGTGGTTTGTGAAAGATGTATGTATGGCTACGATTGCTTATCTTTTGGTGGGGGAGAATGTGGTGAATGTATTCTTGTTTGTTTGTCTAGATGTCTTATCGATGTTTTCTGTTTTGTTTTCGTTTCAGGTATGATGTGTCTTTATCAAGTGAAATAAAGCTTAACGTCAAGCGATCATCAAAGACTTCGCCCTTGTTACTATTCACTCTTATTACAGTTACATCTTTTGAAAGTGTGGGGAGAGCCTTTGAAAGCTTAGTCTTTGTGATTCCGACCAGTGGTTCACTGGTTAACATGTCCATGTCACAATGTGTTTGATTTAGAAAAGATACAGTGAACAATAACACGGTGGTTATGTCTCAAAAAGGTCAGTGACCTGATGCGTGAAAATACGGCTGGCGCGTCAGCTTGACCTGGGCGACTTTTGCCGCCCGTGCGGCGTGAGCGCTTGCGAGTAAATACCGACAATTGCCGCCCCTTGCAGGGTGAGAGTTAAAAAAAAAGGTTTGAATTATTTATTTTTCTATCATTCATTGTCACATTAAATTTGAACAGCACATTCGACTATAATATGTGTCAACATTCCAATATGTCAAGTTTCAAATATTCTGTAAGGGAAAGGAAATGGAAATTACATGTATCCCCGGTACCTGCAGATTTCAAGATCATTGCTGGACACTGAAAGTCTAAGCAACAGAGATCTTGCCAAGGTTTTGATGGTAAATGAGTAAATTCCTGCAATTTTTTCTTTCCACACCAGAATATTGAACCTTGCCTAATTGGGCGATTCCAAGCAAGTAGGTCCTGAGGTCAAAATTTTCAAAATGGGTTTGTAACCGTGTCCATGGTTTTAAATTACAGGCAAAAGACTCTAGGTTGAAGGTCCATATTAATTTTTTGAGTTTTAGAAGGTCAAGGTCGTTATTTTATTCGTTATTGAGTGTTAGATAAAAATTGGCCAGAATTTCACTCTGGTCCAGAAAGTAGGTGCATGTTTTAAAACATCTGCTGAAGTTCCTGGTTTATAATTAGGATGCATCCTTAATGTCTACATGATAGCCCCTTTATAAAGGAACAATTGTACACCAGTTTTGTTGGACTGTGTATTTTAGTATTGACAGAATTTTAGAAAACAAATGAGGTTAGTTTGTCATGCCATAACGTTTTTTCCCCTTTTTTTAACGTATAAACTTAGAAACTTAAAAAATCAAAATACCCTTTGAACTGACTTATGGCCAGGGTATGAGATATACACAAACCAAAGTTAAACAAAATTAACGTTACGGCGTGACAGGTGATTGTCAATCTGATGAGTGACAATATATCCATGCTTAATTTCTCTACATCAAACTTGTTTTCCAAAATCAATGTAAAGACATTCCTGGCTCACATAGATATATGGTTGAAGTCTTTGAACTCAAGAAAATGTGTGTATTTTGCAATAATGAATGATAAAATTTATGTTAAATTATTTTTTTTTATGAGCTGTTTTGGCTGAAACGATGGAAAGAATGTGGTTGTACAAGTAGATTTTGCAGAAAATTATCCTATTATACACCAAAATGAAATCCAAAGTGCTCACTGGAGCCATGAACAAGTGTCACTGTTTACAACTTGTGCTTGGATTAACAAAAATGTGTCAGCTCCTGTGTCTTTTTAACAGATGATTTGAATCATGACAAAGTAGCCATTGTCTTGTTTATCAGAAAATTGATCACCACACTGCAAACTGAACACAAAGAAATTGAACATGTCAGCATATTTTCAGATGGTGCCGCTTCCCAGTTTAAGCAAAAATTTGTCCTCTCCTATCTTACTGTATTGAAAAATGAACTGAAAGTAAATCTGTCCTGGCATTTCTTCGCAATGTCTTGGATTTCAAATTCGGCAGGGCAGGTTGTTTCAAATGCAAAGGACTTTTCAGAAGTTACCAGTGAAAGGTCAGTGAAGACTAAAGTCATTTTTGTGGCTTCTGAGGACATCAGAGCATCAGAAGATAGCCTGTCTGAAATTTGGGAAAATGTGCAACCAATTCCCCAAACACAAAATACACAAGCTCTCCAGTCCTTTAAAGTTGAGTATTCTCTCCACAGTAAAAAAAAAAACTGTTAGCACACATCTTCAAGCCTTTTCAAAGCAAGTCTACATCCCATGAATCTACTTCTGCTGAAAGAAGTGACCCACTTATTGGTGATTTTGTTGTGGCCAAAGTTATGGGAAAATCTCGAACCAAAAACTTTGTAGCTCAAGTGATTGAGAAATCTGAATTCTTTATTGAAGCTCATTTTTTGAAACCTGGAAAACAAATGGGGTCAGTATTTTTTTCAGATTGATCTCTCTAAATTCTTTTGATGTATTAGCAAACATGCTTTTTTTAGTAGAAATCAACTTGTTTATAAATTGTTTTTCTTTCTTTCTTTTTTGCCTTTTACTATGTTCATGTTTTACATTTATTGATGAAAGAGTTTTTAAGAGTTACATAATTGTACAAATACAAAGAGTCTACTTAAATTTACAAATTTTTTGTTAATAAAATTCAGATTCCTAAAAATAAAGAAAAACCAGGAACAGTGCATTGTAATGTTTTTATTTTTTTTTGCTATGTTCAGTTGATTTTTTATACTGTCACGCCGTAACGTCACGCCGTAACGGTCACTTATATCCTTCTCTCATATAAACTTAAAAACCATGAACTTTGCTACCATTATGGTAACTAAGTTTGTCCTTTTACCCATCACATATGTAAAGATGGGACCTCAGGTCCATCTAGGGGACGTGAATTTTACCACTAAAGTTTATGACCAAACAAAATTGGGCTTTTTCATCACGCCGTAACGGTCAAGGGTTTGACTACCTCATTAACTTTCAATTTTATTTCTCTTGGTGCCATCCTGAACACAATAAATCCTAGTTTATTAGTGTGTAATTTTAAGTCTGTACTATTACTAATAATCCTTCTAGAAAAAATGAACGGCAAAAAAGTGCCCTTTTTTGTCCCGCCGTAATGCTTGGAATCGCCCAATTAATAGATATAACTGGGAGTTTGTACACCCCCCCCCCTCCCAATTGGGTTGCACTGGACAACAGAGGCCATTATTTTTTTTAAAATCAACTTTACATCCCCACAATAAACAGTTATGATACTCTTTCCAATTTCCATTACATGTGTATCTTTTTCACTTTGCACAAGTTTTGTTTTGGTTTCATCATTATTTTTCCTTCATAATCATATTACCTCATCTGACAACTTGCACTCAATTAGCAGAGATTTTGGATTAACTCTGATATTATATGGTGGCGATGAGCTTCAGTACTATGTGAAAAATGGCCAGCTTTTCCTTATATCCTGTATATGATATTCCGTATGTACAGAAGGCATCACATGTAGGGTCTTTTTCCATTAGAAATTTGTTGTTCAGGGGAGGTACATGTAGTTCACTTTGTTTAAGACAAACTTTTCTGATAATCAAAATGCCTGTTTCTAAGAGCCGGATGTTCAGAACCCTGAGGTGATAAGCTTTAAAATGATACCAATAATAGTTGTTTACGTTTAACTCTCTGCAGTTCACACATTTTTTTATCTTTTCTGAATCCCAATCTCAAAGATTACATGCTAGTGCCAACGTATTAATACATAAATATAGACATGTTAGGTATAGTTGGAAAGTGCATTGCATTGAAAAGTGGTTGTGTGATAGATGACCTATTTTCTATGTTACCATAAACAGAATTTGATGCAAAAAATCACCTACCCCAACAGTCTCAAAGAAGGAAAAAAAAAAGCACGAAGTCCAAGACTCAAAAGATTATTACTACAGTAGGCAACGGTTAAACTGAAATTGGCGGGACCACGGGTTTGTTTTCGGTTTAGTGATAGGGGGCTTGAAAAATGCCAGTTTCAAGACAGGCAGCCCAAATCACTATCATTGAGGACAAATAACGTAAGTGCACAGGCTAAACAGACTCAACACGTCCTCTCTTGCTCTGTGTTTTTGACTGAGAATGAGGGTGGGCAATGGCTCAGACCTGGGCACACTCAAAGCATGGATATGCAGGTGAATGTGGACTAACTCTCAGAACAGGGAGACATGCGTGTGGACGGACAGTACAGAACCGCCGTCCTGTCGATCTCGTTACCGTTGTCGTACACGATGCCATGCGATAACTAGTGTTGTCCCAGTGATGTCACACATTTTACATGAAAGTTCACTAAGGATGGGCCAGACGTAACATCTGCTGCCGTCTTATTTCAGATCCGTGAGTTTATGGGCCTCCCTCCCTCTCCCACTTCCGTTTAGGCCTAACTACCGGGCAGAACGAAGCATGCTCTGCTCTGATTTTTTTTAGGGCGGCGGCGGGGGGGAGGGGGGTTTGTTGTTGTGGGGTGATACAGTGACTTGACTCGATGTATGGCAAATCACAGTGGACTGGCCACTGAATTCAGCAATTTTCTTTTCGGTTTAACCTTTTAACCATACGGTTATTTCAGTTTAGCACTAGTTTGTTAACAAAGAAAAAGACGTCTGCAAATAAGCGTGGCCTTAGTGGAAATAGGCTATGTGGTTTTGTAGGCTCGGAACATAAAAATATAGCCATGTTCGATCAAATCCTATAACTACTTGGCCATCGTTACAATTGTAATTGTAATGATTTTTCAATGTGTGAACTGCAGGGAGTTAAGCATTTTGAAAATTGGGATGGAAAAGGAAATTTTGAAAACCTGGAATGTTTCCCTCACAAAGGTAGACCTGGGCTAGACTACTTAAAATAGTGACAGCAAAACACAGGTTTACCCGCATCTCAGACATCATCTTCTCTGATCTGTCATCGATAACAGAAGCCACATCCAGACCTAGGGTCACACCAATGAGTGACATAATAGGCACACGTCTAAAACTTCTGCCAGAGCTGGATGATAAACGCAATGCTGATCTCCTTCGAAGTTCACCAGCTAAGGACCTTGAAGTGGTTCTGGAAAAGATAGATCTGAAGATACGTGACTGAAGATTACTGCCTTGTTTTTGTAAGATTTTGGGTTGAAACACAAAACTGTCATGAGTGTCGATGCCGCTGAGTTCAGGTGCTTTCTGGGCCTTTGGTTTCGGGGCTGCTTTACGAAGGACAACTTGCTGAAATAATTCGCGCCAGCTTTTGATTGCTTTGCCCAGTCCCTTGACAAATGCAATATTTGTCCCTGCGGCTGACTTTGCCCACATGGCCAAAGCCATTTTGCCACGCTGTGAATCTCAGCCACCTCTCAACGTATGCCAAAATGTTAAAGCACAGCAAAAATGCGGTTGTTGTGCCGTTGTGTTTATGACGCAGTGAATGCTTGGCCTCGGGAGGCCATTTTGTCACGTGATAATAACATTTTGATCATGTGATCCTATACGTCATGGGCTGTTAGCAGTTGTTTAGTAAATCTATGGCACAGAGTGATATTGTTTCTGCTCACACTCTTCAACAAAGTTGTGTAATTAATTTTGTAGTATAGATCTAGTACAGAAAAAAAGAAAAAAACTAAAAAAAAAATGTTTATATTGCACTTGTTTGGTAGTAGTGAGAGAAAGAAGAGGGTAGTTAAGGAAATGAGGCAATTCCTCAGACCTTCAATATTATTGCCGTCCTTTACAGAAAAAAAAGGGGATGGAGGGTGTTGAGTAGAAAAAGGATCAACAGTAAATACATGTACATATTCTGTAGGCCTATCAATATTCACAGCAGACAATGAAGCATTTGTATGAAAGGAAATGATATAGATCTATGGCTAGCTATTACAGTAAAGGCTAAGTAATTATTTCAAGTAACTCTGATTATACTGTTGTAAAGAGACATTGTCATTTTGTCCGAAACTAACTAAAATGTGCTGCACTGAATTCAGAATCATTGCAGGTCATGTTGGTTGTTTTGGGGGGGGGGGGGGTGGTTACTCAGCAAATTGTCTTCAATCATTCCATAGTAATTATGCAGTAATTCAACATTTGAATACCACGTGCAGTACCAATACGGGCCCCAGTTAAAGTTGATCTATTGTTAGACCTTATGCAAGGGTGAACCGGAGGTAAATTATTGCCTTGCACTTTAAATTGTCGCTGTCTCGATTTAATAAGATATGTGCTATCGTGTGAAAACCCGACACTTGTTTGTTAATATTTCTATCACAAATTTAGTTCTACTGACAGTACATCGTCACTGAGCCAGGGAAGTTCTCTCTCTCTCTCTCTCTCTCCCCTCTCTCTCTCTCTCTCTTTCTCTCTCCCCCCCCCCCTCTCTCTCTCTCCCCCCTCTCTCTCTCTCTCTTTCTGTCTCTCTGCCCCTCTCTCTTTCTCTCAGACACACACATTGCCTGTATTGTGTCTAATATTTTGGTTTGCCGCGACCATGGGGCCAAGCAATCCTATATGTTATTGTCATGCTTATTGCGCTGACTTACCCACTGCGGCACGACAGAAGATAATACTGTTGGGGGGGGGGGGTGACTAGTGGCAACCCATTGTTTACAGGAGCTTAGAGATTTCAGTCATTGGCATTTTGTTCATGACAAGTATTTCTGGAAGCCGTTTGAAGATCGAATATACGATTCGATCTCACTGATATTTCCTATGCAATTATTTTACTTACAGGAAAGATATATTTGTCACTCGAGTATCCTTAATTGCTTACAGCCACGGAAGACTGATCTTGTTGAGTTTTATCATAATTATTTTCACTCAACGAACTCAACTAGTTAAACCAAAACCAACTGTGATTCGGGAAGCACATCGCAACTTTACTTATAAAGTGTACAGTACATCATCAAAATAATATTTGTGCAGATCTCAGAAGCAGAAACGTGGGCTGCTAGAGAAAAACGTATTTCTGGTTTAATTGCAGCGAGCACTCTCAAATTACCCGTACGGTAACTTAATTAAATTTAATATTCTCATTCCTGCAAACCGATGAACGGGCTGCCTTTTGCTTCTCGCCAGCACCATGAAAAAAAATGTTTTAACGTACATAAAAGAGAAAAAAAAATGAAATTAACTGGAGCGCCTGGCGTTACCTGGAAAAACCTGCCTTCACCCTCCTCCCATCTCCCTGCCCCCCCCCCCCTCCCTTTTTTCTCTCAAATTTAGTATCCCAAGCCCATGACTTCATCAAGGAAAAGTGCAGCTATCTGAACTCTCTTGAAAGTAAAGGCAGTCAAACGAAAACCACAAAAGCTGAAAGTTGACACCGAGAGGGGGCAGATCGAATCGCAAAAATACATTTTTTAAACAAAAAATTCCATACACCTGCACAGTACCGGTAATTATTAATGGCCGTATTATGATCTGAGTATCAGTTGTAACCTTTTTGAAAATTTAAAGCTTATTGTGTTTGTGATTTAGTTAGTAACTGGTGCCACGCATAAAAATATTGCCGTGTTGATGAAATGAGATCAACACCAGACGGAGTTTCCCCGCTAAGGGCAGGTACTCTAAAAATGTGGTTGCTCGGAAACGTGTATGTAAACAAAAGGGATTCAAGTTCCTGAAGCTTCTTTCGGTTCCAGCGTGTCTGACTGACTGGACTTCCGCCTTTTTTAACCGAGAGCGTCTGTCGCTTCGCTGCAAGCTTGTACATGTGAAGTCTCCTCGGAATTCTGAACTAGTGATACCACATATTTAGTCAAATCCACCGCCACAAATGACGTACCATGCGCATTTAGTATGACCCTCAATATCGAATAAGATTTATGTCACAAGAACTGAAGAGAAGAGGTATCATACATCACTAAAATGCCTGGATTAAATAACCTACAGAATTCGTATATGAATAGCTTGAAGGCCCTCACGGTGAGTTGTATGTGACATATAAAAGAGTTCACAGCACTCAAAGTGTCATTTTTTATTTCGAAGTGTTTATTTGTCGATGCTGTTGGATAAAATTTTCCCTAGGATTTTTTTTACCCGCCAGCATAAATTTTGTATTTGCGAGTGATCTGCCCCGATTCGAACCCTTCTCTGTCTTTTTCTCTTGTTGCATTCATCCCGATCATCATTCACATTGCGCACTTGTTGAAAACAATGACATGATTGAAATTGGGGAGGCTTTTCTGAATAAAAATGAAAGTTTATTGATTTAATGGATCCAAAGGTTCAGATCTAATCTATGGGTTTTTTGGTTTAGTGATGCTTATTTCATAAGAATTCCCTCACAATTGCACAGGGTTGTCAGTACCGTAGTGGTTATAGCAGCTTTGCCTGTCAGTCAGGGGACCGTGATGATTCTCAGCAGGGCTGTTCTTTTTTCTTTCTTATAACAGTCTTTTTGTTAGGAATCATTTGTTTTTTTAATCCAAGAACAATAATAGAGTATAAATGCAGTTTTGGGTTTTTTTTTTTGTTGCCATTATCCGCCAATATTATGCCCAGGTTAATCCGCAGATAATGTTGGCAGATACTGCCCAGGTTTATCCGCCAACATGATTGGCAGATACCAGAGAGTATAGATTTATATATATTATACATCTATACTCTCTGCAGATGTGCCTGGCCTGCCAACACTATCAGCAGATGCGGCCTGGGCTAGCAAACATTATCGGTGGATACTGCCCGGGTTTATCCGCCAACATTATCCGTGGATACTGCCCAGGTTTATCTGTCAGCATTATTGGCGGATACTGCTTGGTTTATCTGATAACATCATCGGCAGATCTTGGGCCGCCAACAGTCTCGGCGGATAAAGCTCGGGTTATCCGCAGGAATTGGTGTTGACTAATGACAAAAAAACAACAAACAAACTGGATTTATTCCTAATGTTGTTGGATAAAAAAAAAATAATTACCGAACAGATTGATTACTAATAAAAAGACTTTTATCAGAAAAATAGAAAAAAAAAACTACCCTGCTGAGAATTGAACCTTTGTCCCCTGATTAACAGGTGAAGATATAAAACAAAGAAAACTGCATTTATTCTGTTACTGTTCTTGGATTTAAAAAAAAATAAATTGATTCCTAATAATAATAAAAAAACTTTTAAAAAAAAAACAACTGCCTTGCTGAAAATCGAACCACGGCCCCCTGACTGACAGACAGAGATACTGAGAACCCTAAGTAATTGTGGAGGAATCCTTACTAAATAAGCATGACCAGACCAAGAAACCCATATGATAAAGACCTGAACCTTCGTAGGTATCCATTTAATCGATAAAATTCCATTTTTATCCAGAAAAGCCTCTCCAATTTCAATATCATTTTCAATACGTACGCAATATGAACGTTGATCGAGATGAACAGAACAAGGAAGGAAGACGGAGAAGGGTTTGAATAAGGGGAGATCACTCGTAAATACAGTAGTTCAATTCTCAGCAGGACAGTTTCTTTTCTTCTTTTATTGTAAAAGTCTTTTTATTAGGAATCAAGCTGTTTTTTTTTTCTTTATCTAAGAACAATAATAGGGAATAAATCAGTTCTTTTTTCTTTTTTTTTTGTATCGTCACCTGCCAATCAGGGGGACAGTGGTTCAGTTCTCAGTAGGACAATTTGGTGCCAAAAAGTACACATGTACCAGTTTTTCAACTATGCCTGGAGGTTGTGTGTGTAAAGTATGTAGTTAATGAATGGGTCCGATTTTGCAATTTTCTTGATTAATATTACATTCCAGTATCCCTTGTTTTGAAGTGAGGGTAGCCAGAATCTTTTTGTTAAATTTCACACCCGCTTGATATCCAGCCTGCCTAAATTCAGTCTGTTAACATGCAAAGCCACATCAATTTTCACATCTGCTCACGTAATCTGGAAAATGTTAGATCCATAAAAGTACTGGTGCAAAAATATAGACTTTGTCTTGTTTAGTGCTGGTGATACATCCGAAAACGAACTGTCTTCTTTTGAGCTTGCAGTGTCCCCTGTTTCACTTACAGGATTTACACAACTTAAAAATTATTTTAATGTTGAAAATATAGCCATTTCATCAGCCTATGTTTATGATCTTCACTCATTAATGTCTGTTAAGCTGAACTAGTGATGTTTATTGCCGTTCAGTCTGAAAACAGACTTTTTAGTCGGAAAAACTTTTCAGTTACACAGACTACTTTAGGGTTTTGAAATATTGACATTTTGCCATGGGAACAATTGCAGTTGACCTACAAAAATGTTTCAGCCTGTAACAATAATCCATGATAATGTTTTTTTTAAAAAGACCCGGACTAAAATATGTGGGATGGACTAATTCAAAGTCTGTCTGGTATTATAAAGTTAGACTTGTGAAGTAGGGCATTAATTTATAATTATGTTGCAAATAGAAAATTCACTAAGAGATGTCATAATACATAAGGATATGTGTTGTGAAACTGATAACTTTTTGTTTGATTTCTTCATAAATCCATGTTTTAATTCAAGGGATAAACAAGAGATTTCCACATTTATTGCGACATAGGTAGTCTTTATGTTTGAAGTCACCAGTGTAATATTTGGTAATCTGAAGAACCTGTCATCATTTCCTTACCCATGGCAATACTTTATCTTTTTACTGCAGCGGACCACAGGCAAGAAAAAGACAGTTGAGGATCCCAAAAAAGATGATGAACTTACTTCATGGAAAAATAAAAATGCATTTGACACAGAGAAAGCTTATGCAAGACAAACCTTTCCCCTAACAAATAATATGTTCTTTTTGTCATTCGTCTTCTGGGTGGCAATGACAATTCTGATTTACCTGTGTGTAAGTTATGGAATGATGTATGCAAGGATTACTCAAGAATCTGACATAGATGGAAAATGCACTGATGTGTTCAGCCCAGACAAGGATGAAAATCAGAAGATAGTAAGTATCTGGCAAGTATGAATGCATAAGGAAACGTAATGATACTCTTTTGTATTTATTAAAAAATACATGTATACAGGTACCAATTCTGAAAAAAAGTGTCCATGTTTGAATTCCATTACTTGATCCATTCGCAGTGCCACTGCCAACATTTGACTTTTGACGACTTTTCCAAATTCATTTCTTGTTTTACACTTCAGTGGTTGTTTGTTGTGATTTAGGTACAAATTCAGCAGTTGTCACTGATACTACTGCTTGTATTTTCTGAATAGCAGGGCATTAATACAGTGTGTATACCGTACCTGGAGTCAAATTTCAGTGTGGCAAAATATCTTCCTGTTATATGTATCATAAAAAAATATCAGTGAGCAGAGTCCAATAACATGCATACAGATTTTGGTTGCATGTCCTAGAGCAGGGGTCTGCAACAATTGGCTTGCGAGCTGTGTATTAGCTGTCATATATGGCTCTTGCTTTTCTAATTTGCCAGATCATAATGTTCAGCTCACTCTTAACAAGTTCAGTTCTAAATTGGAAATCTGAAATATGGCCCTTCTTCTCTGAAAGGTTACTATCCCTGTCATAGAGTATAGGGAGGAAGCCAGGTGTCTTTGAATCATTGCACATCCTATTTTGTTGTTTTTTTTAAAAATGCAACACAAAATTCTAGAATCAAGCATATTTGGCGACAGATTAAAAAAAACAACTCATTAGTCAGAAGTCAATAAAACACTTTGCATTAGTCATATTGATTCAGAAGAGTGACGGTCTCCATTTCTGCATTCTTGTGAATTTTGTTTTTGTCTGTAATTTTCATTTACTTTGGGTGATTCTGAAAACCTCTGTTATTTCATAGGTTGCAAATTACAGTATTGGAGAGGCAGGACCATATCTTCGCAGGTTACGTCCCACTCCAAAGGAAGACTACCCCATGGAATCGAATGAATTACCACCCATTGTGACAGCTATCACTTCAGCCCAGTTTTATCAGGTGAATGTTTCTATAGTTTCTCCCACTTTTTATGAAGGTGTGGGGACAGATCTCTTTTGGTTAATAATAGTATACAATCTGTTGTAAGAGTTGGAACCAGTTTGCTTCCAGTGCAAAAATACTTTCATTTGCATGCTAGATCCAGTCTCTTATTGTAAACATTTGATTTCATAAGCAGCTGTCTGTATTGTGACAATGTGTCATACCAGAAAGATTGTATAGTATTTCGTAACAACTGCAACGAATGATGGACAAATATTATTCGTTAGCCTGATGTTCTTTGAATAAAAAATCAGAGGCATTCTCTGCTAATTTCAATGAATGACATGATGAAACCTTGCAGAAGCATGAGAGTAATTCCCACAGATCAGCATGTCTCACACATGCAATACAACAAGCAATGCCTGATCCCCTGCAGAATCAGGGAAAATATTAAAATGCCTGAGTGCTAGTATCAGTGGTGAACAGGCTCACAGTTGTCACATATCAGGCAAGAAAAACAGCAACCGGCAATTCCTTTTCTTTTCAGCATGATTTGTGCTCAATGCAGTGTTTACTTCAGGAAATGGGGCCTTATTCAAAAGGAACTAATGCTGAAATTTCTACTGCCTAACTGCAATGCAGAATTGGCTCTGTCTTATTGAATGCTATTACACGTACCAGGTAGTCCAAACTGCCCCGCTAAAGGGGCGGAATCCTGTTTTGGTATAATTTTAGGCCAACATTACAAGGCTATTACTGCTCTGCTGTGTGTTTATGCAACATCAAAATAAAGTTCAATTCTTCCTTTGTAAAAATATATTTCCTTTTGTATTGTTTAATGTGTGTAGCTGTGTGTTTTTATAGCTTGAACAAGACCTTGACTTGCCATTTCTGCTCTGAGCTGCACGTACCAAATTGACCCCCTTGTAACAAAGGATTGCAGAGTGTCACGCCAATGTAGCACAAGTGTTTGAAAATAACTCACACAGAAATCCAGATAAATGGGGTTTAATTCAGTGTCTTTTTCATAGTGTTTTGAGTTGAAATTCCTTTGAAAATCATTTGTTGTTGAAAAGTTCGTTGACCAAGAAACTGGTGGAAACCTCAATAGATCAGGATCAAAATTATATGCAAACGAACCTCAGCCTTTGTACTATAAGGGTATGCCAAACTCAGACATGGGGCATGTTTTGGCGCAAAGCACCGACTGTTTTTATAGACACCCAATGCTTGATTTGGTCATTTATGTCTGACACTCAGTGCTAAGTCAATGACGAACACGGTTGACCTCCTTTTTAATTTAAAATAAAACAACAACCTACTATTACAAAGTGTTGCACTCAGCATAGATACGAAATGTAAAAACAGTGGAGATGATAAAAGCAGTGAGAAGGGCATAGTTTTTCACTTTTTGATCAGCAAGAGAGAGTCAGCTAGCTGCAAAATTTCTGAGTACTGAATGCTATTTTGAATGCAGTGTAGGACTAGTAGGAGTCTTGCACACTGGAAATCTAGAAAAATCAGGGCAACTTTGTCTCGTACAGGTCATCCTGATGAATGCAAAAATTTAATTTTCGGAAAATGTTCTATGGTAATCTTCTTTGCAACTAAACCAAAGTTACTGGATGTGATAAGACAGCACAGTCTCCTCTTTGCACCTCTAAAAAAGCATGCACAAAGTTTGAGAGCTCATTGAAGGCAGGGCCACTGGCGAATTGCATGATAATATACCGAGTGCTTGGTATAATGATAAATTTACAAAAAGATTTTGTTACAGTAGGCCTACTGCTGCAATTAAAAAATAAAAACGGCAAAAGTTTTCCTACAGTGACTGAAGTTAGAATTACAAAATAATCAAAACCTGCAGTGATAGAACGGTGAACAAAATACAGTATTTTCTCTGTTTTGGCTTTGTTAAAGATGCCTCTGTTTGTGACTTCAACGCAAATTTCCGCAAAGTGCCAGTGCACAACATCAATGTATGCAAAACATGCCAGCTGTCCCATCTTATTTACATGTATCTTGTATCTTAAATTTGATGAAACTGAGAACAGTTTTTCAGTATCAACCATTCTAGGGATGATGTGATCATTGTTTGATGTATTTCTTCAATCCTCCAGTTTCAAGGCCTGGTCAGTCATATCATGGAAGAAATAAAAAGTTCCCAGTCAGACTTAAAGTTGATTGTCTATGATCTTGGACTTTATGCCATGGAAAGACAATTGGTAAGTACTAATAGGCTGCATATCAACACAAATACACCATTTCCCATTTAAATGTGGAGTATTGCCAATGCTTGGCACCAATTACTGAAAACCTGTTACTAAACCACAAAAAGTATAATGAGCTTCAGTAGTTTTATACAGGTCACAATTGACATCCATGTTATTGTTATTATATATGCATAATGCGACTATTGAGAATTACTGATATTAAGGTGTCTGTGTTTCAAAAAAATCTATTTTTCAATTCATGTGTCCACTTTCAGCATTTGTAGTTTTTTTTATATGACTTTCTTTCAAGATCTGTCTTCACCTTGAATGGGAAAAGGATTGGTGAATACTCAGCAATATCTGCGCTTTTAAAATTTTAATATTCAAATGGTGAACACTTTTTACTAATTCACGACTTCTATCTTTCAAACTCGGAAAATATTGGCAAATCCGGCTTTATAGAATCTGTCTGAGTGGAGTAGTTTGAGTTTGCGTTTAGGTCTTTCAGTGCATTGGCACAATGACGGCCACTTGGCACCTTTCACATTTTTTTGCGTACTTTATTTAGATATGATATTCAGAACTACATTAATTCAGCTTTCACAATCAAAATTTAATTGTTCCTATAGAATTGATTACATTTATAAGGTTTTCAAAAAGAAGGGATTTTGTAAATATGTATAAAAATCCTTAAATCAAGTTGTAGATCTTAACCTCTTTCAGAAAGGACAAGGGAAGAAGTGCTGTGGGTCCTCATCAGAAAAGAATTCATTCATGGATCTACAGGCATCGTGCCCTCCTCTTTGGATACGCATGAAATCTACACATTCATTTAAAATATGCTTTATTGATAGGCCTGTGTGTAGTTGACAATTGCATGCCTCACATTGGCGGGTCCTGGGCAACACCTTAGCCTCAGCTAATCTTTTATATATGCCAGAAAAGTATTATTTTTAGGTCTGTCCACACAAGTGATGAATAGTGAGTGTCTTTCATGCTTTTTAGTTCCAAGGCATCTACACGTACTTAGTAAATTAAAACTTGTTGGATTCGAATTTCAAAAGTTTTATTGGTGTTGGTTATTACATGTAATTTCCATTTTTTTTCACGCAGAATGCAAATCTATTTACTTGTAACAATTTTTCAAAAATATTTTCACAGCTGCACAAACATTGCCATTGTGAGGTGCGCAAACTCCATTTTGAACAGTATCCAGCTCATGTTGCTACTGTTTCCAACAACGCCTGGCGACCAATAATTCTTCAGCTCCTTGTAGAAGAATTTGGAGCAGTGCTTTATATAGAACCAACCACCAGATTCAAGGACCCAGCCTCTACAAACTATCTGCGCATGCGTGGATCCAGAAATTACTTTTTCTGGGATTCTCTGGTTTATACATCATTGGTCGCTTATACTGACAGAGGCATGTTTGATTATCTGAATGAGAAAAGGTGTGCCTTTCAGGAGTGTGCTTTACTTAACTCAGAGGCTATTGCTCTGTACAGAACAGAAATCACTTGGAATGAGCTCATGCGGCCCTGGCTGATTTGTGCATTAAATGCAGATTGTATTGCTCCAAAGCATGCCACGTATAGTGGCTGTTTTGACATTCGACGCCCGCGTACAACAGGATGTCATAGATACGATATGTCGGCTGTCAGTATTATTCTCAACCGTGGTGTTCAGTATACTATTGATGCACAGAAGCTGGTTTCTTTTCGATTAACTTACACGGATGAGGAAGAAGTTTCTTATTTTCCAAATCAACCTTGGACATATACTCAGATTCTCCTGCTTATTCTCATACCCATCCTTGTCATTGTTTGCTATAAGTATCTCAAACACAAAAGATTATGCCGGTTTTGAAGTTTTCTTGTCCTTCATGACTCTTGTGTTATGATTCTGTGCCGACATTAAGTTTCATTTCGAGCGATGAAAAGGATTCCTAAGATATTAATATCCAAACAGCACATGTTTTATTGCTTTCTCTGTTTTTGCAGGAAAAAATATTTTTCACTCTAGTACTGCAACAAACTTGTTAGTTTGAAGTCTCAACTGTATTACTATTCCTACATGAGTCTTTTGACTGAGAGTCCTGCAGTTTTATACTGGATGTTTTTAGTGTCCTTACTTCCTGACATTATGTCACTGTCATCATAAAATTATTTTTTCCTTCACAAACAGAAATTTTGACCATTAAGAACCAACATAATTCATCTGCTTTTTTTCATTTTTTGTTGTGTTGATCACTTAGTTTTACCATATACATGTATGTCCACTACATTTTATCACCAGCCACTGTTGTGATATTTTTTATTGAGCTGATTGCACATACTCTATACACTGGTATTGAAGTCATGTCAGACAGGGTAATTTCTAGCACAGTGAAAAGCCATGTCAATTTTGTATTGGAAGACATTTACTTTTGATATAATTATCCTTGATTGAATTCAAATTGTTTTTTGTTTTTATCTTTTTAAACTGCTGAAATTCTTCAACATGTACATTGATAATGATGAATATTGCTTGAAAATTGGTGCCTGTTTTGTACAACAAAGTGACCTGATCATTTTAGTTAGCTGAAATAATTATACAGAATAACTATGAATGTAAGTTTGGAGAGCATGATCTGAATAAGCTCTATGCCAATATGTTGCTGCACTATGTTTTATAGTTTGCCACCATTTCAAGTTTATACTGAAAATTAGCTAGAATATTTTTATAAAGATTATATGTCTAACTATTCCATACCTGTTACAGTGGACTTCACTTGAGTTGAACTCGCATGAGTTGAACTTCTCTTGAGTTGATCTTTTTTGGCGGAACCGGCACCGTTGCATCATATTTTATATGAAAATAAAACGGTTGTGTTGACTTCAACTCAAGCGTCGCGACGCCTGTGTTGACTTTGATTTCCTGTCCCATCTCTTATTCCAAATGTTAAACCCCAAACGGATGAGTTGATCTCGATTATCGGACTAATGAAATTGAGTTGACACCTCAACTATCCGTCACCGACGCAATGTGTACACTACAGCACGCTGCTCGGCTGTAGGTCTCTCTTTGTTTTCACGCACAGTCACGCGGTTAGTGAGTCCACGTGGGTGCATACAACTACACGCGGTGTCATGGACAATGCCCCTCCCTCTCTCTCCCACGCATACTTCAAAAATACCACCACCCAACCCCAAATGCAAAGCTGATAGGCTAGTCCCAAGGCCAGAGCAGGTCTAGAGGTCTGTGGTCAAGCCAGCAGCATGAGGGTACAATGTATTTTGATTGGCAGCTCACGCCAGTGGACCACTGGTGGGGATCACAAAGACTAAGCTTTCAGTTTCAAAGGCTCTCCCCATACTATCAAAAGGCGTAGCATCGGCATGCGAATTGTTGTTCAACACATTTGCATTATTATCATTTCATTTTCTCCTAAGCTGACTATCACCTAAAGTTGTCTGTCTCTAAGAACCAATCAGAAACAAGCTCTGCAATGACCTTTGCCCCAAATGCCCACGTTGGTTCATTAATAGTGCTAATCTGGATAAACCATTGTTTAGCGCTCGGGGGTATCATGCCTTGTTCTGAAGAAAATTACAGCTGCCAGTGTCAATATCATAAGTCAGATCATTGGTTAGAGACTTACAGACAAATGTTTCGTTGGTTAATTCATTATCAACTGTAATAAGGCACAGCGGCGAATGTTTTACCGACCACATAAAAACCACGTGCACAGTGGTAGTGTGTAAGTTGGCAAGGGTCAATGCGACCCAGATAGATTTCCCCCCCCCCCCCCCCGTGAGTGAGGTCACTGATCCGGTCAGCGGGCTTGACCAGTAGCGTCGGCTGGAGGTTTTTTAATAAGCACAGACTGAGGGTATCCCAAATTCATGTATTGCATCCTGCCGTCTAGTTTATGATTTTATCAGTGGCAAACCAAGATTAGAAACTGTAGTGTACTAACCGACCATTGCTTTCAGTTTGAATGCGTTTCACCGACTCTTCCCCCCCCCCCCCCCCCCCTTAATGTAAAGTTAATATTGGTTACATCTCTTGACACCGGGGTGGCGACGGATGAGTTGAACAACGGATGTGTTGATCTTTTTTTTTATCCCCCGGCGACATAACTCAAGCGTAGTTCACTGTATAACATTTTGGTTTAAGTGAGTTCTACATGAGACAAAACCAGATTGATTATTATAAAGCTGAACAAAACTATAGGATGCCCAAAAAGTTCACAGGAGATGAAAGTACATAAGCAAAATGATTGCTCTGTGGTACTGACCTCGTATTGAGGGACTGTTAGTCACTGTTGTTGAGAAAAAAAAAAGAGAAAAGAACAATGGCTAGATTCTACAGTGAGAGTTTTATGGATCTGGGAAATGAGTGTGAAAAATAATGTTCAATGAGAAACCCATGATCTCTTTCTATTTAAAGGGTCAAATGGGTTGGAAGTAAAAGCAGATAGCAAAAAAATTCTTATCTTTTTTTTTTCAAAATTACAAGCAAAGATAATGTGCAGGCAAGTCAAATTCTTTTATGTATTTTAAAATGTGAATTTAGACAGGGAAATTTCCAAAACAGTTTTCAGTGATTTTTTGAAATAGTCATTAAAACACCTGAAGTTGAGACACTGACAGATGAAGACAAAGATTTGTACATGTATATGTGAATGTCATTGCTTTCATGGTAATTCATCACTCAGAGAATTGTGTATGTAAGAGCAAAAGTAAGACTGTATTATTATTCTGCGTAACATCTGCACCCCACCATACATTGAGAAGCTACAGGTGTGAAAATAATTTTAATTTTTATGCACTCGTGTTTGCATCAGTCAGATCTGATTTTTTTTGCAATTTATTTATTAGACTGGTGATTACATGTACATGTAATTCATGTTAGCAATCACACTCTTCATATCCAGAGAATATTCACTGACTGGATTTTGATGATAGATTATGAATGAAGAACATGGAAGATGTTTATGTTGTCAGTTCATTCTGATTACTTACTGGTATTCATGAACATTGTTGTGAGCAGAACGTATTGTTGTGTTGATCACATTATGCAATATTCAGTCACTTTGTGAGAGATCTGAGGTCTTGATAAAGCAACTATGCAGATTATTTTGCTAGACTGTGAAACATGGACTTGAAAGAAAGGTTTGGATATTTCTGGAACTATTGTAGTTAATGGACTGCTACTGTTTTGTGGAGACATGACCCCCCCCCCCCCCCCCTCCCAAAAAAAATTGCTTATTGAATGAAATGCCTACACAGTAAATTTTCTGGCGTGAAAATTATGTTTAATGTTTCTGATTGGCTTTACAGACTGTGAATTTGTCCATTCATAAGTTATTTTCTTTGTTTCTGTCTGTTGTGGTGGAGAGTGTGGGACTTATTGTGGAAATCATATGAGACAAAGCACTATTAATCTGGACCTCACCAAAGAGTATAATAGTCTGAATTTTTCATAAATCACACACTGAGTGTCATTCTTATTTCACAAAGATAAAACAAACAAAAGAAAAATGATAACAACCATTGGAAGGCCAGCAACAACACAAGAGATATGAAGGGGGCATATATTAGAAAACTACGAATAGCTTATTTAATACATATAGTAGATTTTGTTCCACCAAGGCCATGAAGCAAGGTGTCATAATTATACCAAGGTCAACACTGATAAGAGAGACTGATAAAAACATAAGAACACAACTTTGACAGATTCACTCAAGATCATAGTCACACTGGAGTTTGTTGTTGTAACTGATAAGCTTGATTGTCCATGTTTTGTGGGCGGATTATAACCTGAGCTGAACACTTTTTCATAAGAACATTCCAAATTTGAATCATTCATGATTCAGAAAGTATAGGTACATCCGCAATGCGATTATCATAGGCAACTGCCTGTAGTACATAAAAGAAAGACAGAAGGAAGTTTAATTTATAATAATATTCCCTTTGCTTACTCTTCTGCTTTGCTCTTAATACTAATAGTGAAACTGAAAGACAATTGGAATACATACAGTATACAGGGAAGTGTTTGTGGATATTTTATGAGAAACTCCCCAGGAATTTCCTGATATCCACTATTAGTATTAAATACATGTTTGTTTTTTCTCCTCAGTTAACACTGTGTTGTGTGTTGTCCAAAGAATATGTATATGGGCCATATACACTCGAGCCAAAAAGTTAAGCAACCCTGGGTTATGCTCAGAACTGACAACTTTATTTTTCAATTAATTCAAACACGTTCATTGGAATCAATTTATTGTTATGTAAGTCTGAGATCACATTCAATTTCATTTTACCCACCCCAAAATGGGGCTTAATGACTTAAACAAAATTTTCTTTTATACAAAAACAAAAAAGTCAATAATTGAATGGCAAGAGTTCACAAATCTTGTTAGTGAAGGTTGCTTAACTTTTTGGCTCGAGTGTATGTGTTGCGGTTGACAGCGATGCATTAGATCAAAGGTCAGGAAGTTTATCTGTCAGTAATTCCCATCCCTCTATTGTGCCTTATTTTTTGCTTTTAGGCTGAGCTTAAAAGTTGGTATGTCTCCAAATAATATTTCCACTGAGCTGATGCAGTCGTGAATGTTTTGAACATTGTTATTAATATTATGTTAAACAACCTGAAATTATAAAGATATTTTATGGATGGTTTTGTACATCTTATTGCAGCTAAGTTAAAAAAGAGACCAATATCAAAAGATAGGGCAGTTATTGTATGAAAGCTATAGATTTTAATTGTCTTGTGGTATTTGGAATTGTCTCTATAAATTTGTTTTTGATTGCTGTTAAGTGTGATCTCAAACTTCTTAAGTAAATGCAATTACAATGTATTGTGTTTATTACACACTTTGGGAATTGCATTTCTGATATTTATCAGCTATTCAGCTGATTGTTTTGTTGTCTGTCTATACCAAAGTTAACACTGACGTCTTATTTTTCTTTTGAATTTTTCTTTGATTTTACTGTACCCGTAACTTCATTGCCTTTCTTTTTTTTTATCTTTCCAGGCATTGACTGAAGTTGTTTGCTTTCAAGTAATTGCTGCTTCAGTGCCGCATTTCCCCATCTTCTCATTACAAACAGGCCATTATTGCATTTGCTGTTTGCAAATTTTATCCCACCATCCATAATTTTTATCTCTATTTTGAGGTGAGAACTAAATTTTATGTTTACGAGAAAAAATATTTCCAATTTGTATCTTTTATCTTTTACATATATTTTTTTTTATTGCATACTGTATTCTAAGAATTGCTTATACTAATCCATGGCAAATTACAAAATGATGGAAAAGAAAGCAGTGCTGCTGTTGGGCTTTGGCTCTGCACTTGAAAAAAAAATCAAATGAAAAACTTAACTCTGCAATTTAGTTTACACTGGTTTCACACTTGTTGACGTTGCTTTCGCATGGACTGTTAAAAGAGAAGCAATAATTTTTTTGTTTTGTATTTGAAAAATTCTTGCACACCAGCAATCACTTCCACTCTTCAAGGTCATATCATACTACATGTATTTTTGTTTCAGTTTTCTTGCCTTTTAAAATTTTTTGTTCAATGTTCATTTGATATTTCACTGCCACTAGCACTAACAGTGTCAATGACCATGCCACTGTAAAAATAGAATCTTGCACTAAAATTAGTAAAAAGATCTGTATACTTTATTTTTGACTTTGTGAAGCCATTTTCAAAGTGAAGCAATGAGACATGCCTCTTTAGCTGTATGCATGAGTCAGTGTGTTACAACTTGTAAGAAATAATATAAATTAGTGTGTTGTAAATTGATGTTTGCATACAATGCTGCCGTCTTCATTCAAATTAGTTTTCAAAATATCTATTATTTGAGCTATTGTGCAATATCTACATTTTTTTTTTTCCGAAAGTGATAATGGAATTTAGCTGTCAACATTTTGTAACACTCATTTTCATGACCCCTACTAATTTGGGTAACTCTGGTGATAAGGCATGAGACATTGGATCATAACCACATAAAAAGATCAGTATCAGTTCCACATTACTGTGTAAAAATATTGCCATGCCATACCTGTGATGTGTCAATTGTAAAACGCTATTCATCGAAAGAAAAATATGGATGATTTTCGACAAATTTTATAGCTGACAGACGATGATGAATAGCTTAGCTGTGTTGAAAATGTTTGCCGTGGGTTGATATTTTAATTTGATAATTTTTCTTTCATGTACATTCCAGTCATATTTTTAAACATCTTTTAATGTAAGTGTAATTATTCCTAGATCTAATGCCGACACAAATTTTAAAATATTGATTCTAGTTTATGACTGCATGAAGTCTGGAAGTAGCTGAACAAGACAGATGGTTTTGAAGTGTTTTGTTTTCCTTTCTGCTGAAGTTGTTGTCATATATCTCAAGGAATAAAAAACAATCACATTTGACTATGGATGTGTTTCTGGCCCCCATTTGTTTCTTTTTTATTTAGCCTTTTGCAGTGTCAATTTTCTTGAACATTTTCCCAACCGCAACAAATACTTAAAATTTATCCATACCAAAAACTCATTTTGCAATGTTAATATTAGTTCAAACAAAACTGAAATAGTATTGAAAGGCCAAATTCTTGGCTGCCTGACATCCCATCAAGTTTACACAACACAACAAGTTGTGAACTATCTATTCTGACATGCATATTGTATTTGTGTGTGGCTTGATGCATTTTGGTGTCAATGCAAAAGTCTGCCATATTGCATTTTGGAACACATTTGCGAATCCCTTGAACTAAACCATTCAATACATACAAACTGAATCTAATAAAATTTAAAATTTCAGTTGGCAACTTTATATTCAAATATTGGAATAGCCATATATTCACAGTCAATGGTCTTCACGTCCTTATTTTAAAAAAAAAAAATAAATGAATTAATTGAGCCAACAATGCACGAACTAAAACTTACTTAAATTACACCATGTATCTAAGACTTTTAGAACTCTTTCATTTTTCTTTTTTTTTTTTGTCTGTTGACAGGACTGTTGCAGTGGTATATTATGACATGATGAAAAGGCAGAGAGAACAAAATATTCACCAGTAATAATGTTAACTCTCACCCTGCGCGGGGCAGCAATAGTCGGCCAGGTCAAGCTGACCGTGCCACGCGCAAGCCGTATTTTCACGCGTCGGGTCACTGACCCTTTTGAGACGTAACCACCGTGTTATTGTTCACTATATCTCTTCTAAATCAAACGCATTGTGACATGGACATGTTAACCAGTGAACCACTGGTCGGAATCACAAAGACTAAGCTTTCAAAGGCTCTCCCCACACTTTCAAAAGATGTAACATCGACATGCGAACTGTTGCTCAACAAATTTGCAATATTATCTCATTTTCTCACAAGCTAACCACCATCTGGAGTTGTCTGTATCTAAGAGCCAATCAGAAACAAGCTCTGAAATAATCTTTGCCCCAAATGCCCACATTGGTTTATTAGTATGTGTCAATCAGGATGAAACCATTTGTGTAGGGCTTGGGAGGGCGTGGCTTGTTATCACGCTTCGTTCTCACGAAAACTACAGCTGTCAGCTTGGAATCATAAGACAGACTAAGGTTTTGCTGGTTAATTCATTATCAAGCGTGATAAGGCATAGCAGCTAATGTTTTCATACCGATCAATAAAAACCGAACCACGTGGACAGCGTATGTGGTCATCGTCTAGCGGCACGGGTCAGTGACCCCAGATAAGATTCTCCGTGAGTAAGGTCACTGACCGGGCAGCGGGCTTTACGGGTAGCGCGCAGGGTATGGGTTAAGAGCAAAACAAAAAGAAAAGGGAGTGTTTCATATGTGAATAGATATTACTTACGCTTTATGTTGAAAAAAAAAAACCAAACAAAATGATAACCAGTGAATTCTCTGTTTTTAATGCCTTAAATAATACTTGAACAGTCTACCTGCTCAATGCAGAGGAATCCAACAATGACTACTTGACAAATACCAAATACAATAAAAGTTACAAAAAGCATAATGAAATGCTTCATAAAAGAGAACAGGTCACATCTTCAAACACTATTATCGTTCATGGAAAAAAAAAAAAGTTAGTCTTAGTAAGAAGATCAAGACAACTGCTTCGGTGAGTAGGGGAATCCATCATTAAATCAATTCCCTAATCCAAGCCTTGGGAAAAAACTGGGATAATTAAAGAATAAGATACTGAAGAGCTCCACACATATAATCTCAATAAAATGTTAATGATTTTTCCTTCATACACGTACGGTATATACTATGCACACAAGTGAAGATTTCAATTCTCATTCATATTATATTCATGAACAGCACATTTCAAGTATTTATATCAAACTTTCAGCTCACGTTATCTGAACAGGTGCTAGCTAAATAACATTGATTTAGAACTACTTTTACAAGGAACTGAACAAATGTAAAGGGTGATTTCAACTGTATCTCCTTAACAATTCACAAAATTTCAACAAGGGAAAATCAAAGAAATGCGACACTGTAATGTGGGACCTTGCCCAAAAAAAAAAAAATCTTTGAGGATTACTTATGCCTGAACTGTCAAGTGTATGCAGAAATTTAGTTTTAGTTTTAAACAAAGCACAGAAACTAATTTTCTCATTATTTAGAGTCCACTGCATGCATGTGTTGAATGAGCTCCACCACACGATTGCTGTAGCCATATTCATTGTCATACCTGTGGAGGAAACAAGTATTCACCTTTGAACACACAGTAATGGAATACAAACTATGCCAATTTGCCACAATGAGTTTCACAACTCGTGGACTTGACTTAACCCACATTTAACCAACAAATCTGCACATCATGTGGCATCCAGTGTAATATGTAAACTTACTTGAACTTCAGAGCTCGAACATCAAAATTTATGAGAAAAAAAAAAAAGTGCAATAACTGCCATTTACATGAATAAGCTTAGTACCAGGACATCCACTGCTGAATGATGATGAGGTTTACTTTAACTGACGAGACTGAGTTATTTTTAGACTTACAGGTGCTGGAGACGTGCTTGTTCCTTCAGGTGTATTTCAAAGCATATACAGGCAGTTATCATACAATCTGATTGTTGCTTGACGGAAATGACATAAAATGATGAACTGCACAGTAAAATTAAATTGAAAGTCCCTGATTTGAAAAGTTTTCTTTGAACATTTTTTTTCGCAAAATGACAATATTTCCCTCTTTTGCAAGAATCTTTGAAATGTATTTTGTCACTCCCTTCATTATGCAAAACAGAAGGCCTACTAACAGAACTGCTTATAGCTGCATTGACTGCCTAGGCTCACTGACAGGTCCAGGCAGGTCTAGATCTAGAATAATGACCCCTAAATGTCACAACTGTCATCATTTGAGCTATCATCACTAACAATCTGAGATGAGTATTCCAGATCTACATCAGCAGACTTGATAACACTCACTGCTCCTTTTCCTTATTTTCAGTGACAAAAACTACTATTTTTGCTTATTTTCTTTAAAAAAAATTTTTTTTTTCACGATCGGAAATAACAGTGGCCCAACAATATTCTGATTTAAATCCAAACAATTTCCATTTTTGTGAAGGCACCCAGCAGCGGCTGCCATAGGGCTGAAAATTGTAAATAAATCAGGGCAGCCGCGTGGCCAGGAAGTCGGCCATTAGAGCGCTTCACAAGGAACCAGAATAGGAACACGAAAGGGTTAATCGAAAAATAGATGATTCAATTCATAAAATATTACTAACCATGAAACAAGCTTCACGAAGTTGTTGTTCAGGGCAATGCCAGCCTTTGCATCAAAGATGGAACTCCTACAGTCACCAAGGAAATCCATTGATACAACTTCATCTTCTGTGTATCCTAAAATACCCTTCAATGGGCCATCAGCAGCAGCCTTCACTGCCTTCTTTATCTCTTCATAGGGAGCCTGACAGAAGAGGCCAATGAAAGATATACACAATCTCAAAACCCTACTACAAGTTTAAATTAAAGAAGTCCTGACATATCAAAAAACAAAATAAACACACACACAAAAAAAAAAATAAATCAAACATTTCAGACATCGCATTAATCTCTCTATGAGACACTAGGAGGTGGAAAATGCACATGAAAAGACTTGCTGAGCTTACCATGGCAATTTATCAAAACCACCAAATTATACTAGTTATCAGTTAGATCTATACAACACTGATGCAATGGTTCAAAGCAGTAGTCCCTCTTGTTTATTTTTATGAAGCTCCTTAAAAAAATAAGAGGAAAAAGATATTTTTTAAATCAAGAATTCTTGAACTGTCAGGAAAAATTCCTCCCTTCTGTTTATTGGTTAACCCCAGAAACAGATGACCTCTCCTGACATTTAACTTTACATCATAATAATACCTCTTGATAGACATTATCTCTGTCAATTTGGGATGGATACAAAATTAGGATCTGTGTCACCCACCAAAAACAGAACATTATTTCAAAATTATTTGTACTGTCCAATGGAGATGTTGATAAAGAAAACAACAACAAAAAAAAGTCAATTTTACAACTCCTATCAAATACACATTGACAATTGCAAACAACCAGCTTTAGCACATACCCCCTTATCCAGTCTGCAAGTGAGATCCACTACAGAAACGTCAGCGGTCGGGACACGGAAAGCCATTCCTGTAAGTTTGCTGAAAAGTAGGTAAGATGTTTGAAAAGAAACATAATAATAAATGCACATTTAAACCACTGAAGTCCTGACAATTTTAACAACCACAGAATATTCAGACACCATTCTGATGTTTATGATTTTATTGTCTAACATGAGTTTGTGGATCATTAGGAATAATTTTCAACAAATCTCAACATAAACATATATGAAAAATTTGACATTCATACCCATTAGGTGCAAGGTGTTTCTTGCTCTATGCACAATGTAGGGTGTTTTATTGATTTTTTTTAAACTTTAAATTTACAGCAATTATAAAAATTCTCCAGTACTCCTCACAAAACTATTAGTTACACAACAACCAGTTCACAACTTGGTGGTGTAGTGGCTAAAATTCCAAAAATTGAAAAAAAAAAAAAAAAAAAAAGGAAATAATTTAAAACATCAATTACGCCAGTGAAACACTTTGACTTGTTACAGGCATATAATTACACACAAGGATCATGCAGTTCACCTGGATGAGTCAGCTTTTAGAATTGATGAAATGAAAATGCAAGTATTCCCTTTCGACCAAGATCAATATTTAACATCCAATCACCACTACCTACCCATTTACAGCTGGGATAACTTTTCCTACTGCCTTGGCAGCACCAGTAGAAGATGGGATGATGTTCTGGTAAGCACCACGGCCACCACGCCAGTCCTGTATGATAACAATCGATAGCAAGGATTACTCAACTTGCAGCATTCCTAAATCCCAATTTCCCAACGGCACAAGCTAGCTGTAATATCTCAACAGAATTGCAGCAAGGATGGCACCAAAATACCCCTCGCAGAAACACTTTCTTATTACAGGTCATTATAGGTGATGATTTCTTCATGTCTGAACTAAATCATCTGAGATTCATCACATTATGAATTACATGTATTTTTGTAATTTTATACATGTGGGAACCCACCTTATTGCTGGGTCCGTCAACAGTTTTTTGGGTAGCTGTTGCTGCATGGACTGTTGTCATTAAGCCTTCAACAATTCCAAAGTTGTCATTTATAACCTTCACCAGAGGAGCCAGACAGTTGGTGGTGCAGGAGGCATTGCTCACTACAGCCAAATCCTTTGAATATTTATCTTCGTTGACACCCATTACAAACATGGGGGCATCAGCTGATGGGGCTGAGATCACAACTTTGGTGGCTCCTCCACTCTTGATGTGTACCTGAAAAACAATGCCATTATTGATTATTAGTACCATGCCTCCCTATAAATTATGAAAAAATTTCTATAGGACATCAAAGTATACTGGATACCAACCTCATCTTTTCCCGTAGACAAAAGGCTTGCATTTTTGCTTTCTTATTATTAGGTGCCAGCAGCACAGCTGGGCTGGTGCATGGCAGAATGTCGCACAAACATAAATTTTCGCTGTTTTCAACCTGTGTTTTGAGTACGTTCTTCTGGTTGGAAATTAATGAAAATAGTTTCATTGTTTCCACCATCCTTTTGTCTTTCAGAAGGGCAGTACATAATTCCTACTATAACCATTTCCTTTTCGTAGCGTTAAAATTGAAAACCTAAGCTAAGACCACAAAAATAGCATTTTCCCCGATGCCGGTAAAGGAAAAAGTGACCATGCCTCACAAAAATTGATGGCGCTTCGGTCTAACTTGACCCACAGTCATAAAATCAAGCTCAAAGTAAACAGCAAAGGCTGGGCTTTCCATTGGTTAGCGTCCCTATTAAAATAAAAGGCATTTTTGCATATTATCCATTGGTTTAAAAGTTACCTATTTTTAGACGTCATTTTCCCAACCTAGATCCCAACATCCAACCAAAAATGAGGTACCTATAGAAAGCCCGTCCTTTCGTGCCTATTATATGTAAAATTCATTCTGATTGGTCGATTCAGACCGAGGCGCCATCTATTTTGGTGGAGGGTACCCCGATTCTGTTTGCCGCAAAGCGCACGTAAGACGAACGAGATAGTTTGAAGCCTCACCGACTCACAGTGGTACGACAACCGTGTTAGCGTTACAAGTTACAGTGTGTTTTCTCATGAGGATTCATGATGGATATTTGCGGTAAGTTCAGTTTATTTCTTTTCTTGTGTATTTTAGACGATTTTATTACTTGTTGTTTGTTATTAGCTTTCTAAATACCTGGACTTAAGGAACATCGATAGTGAATGAAATGGGGTCATCGGGGAGAAAATGAATCGGGACCGACTGCTCATGTTGGATGGGCTCGTTATTTAATTGTGATAATCTAATCATGAAACTCTACAGTTCCACAAGGCAAAAACAAGTTTGTAAGTGTGAATATTATATTTAGAGGTGAAATTTACATTCTTTAAGGCTTCAGTGGGCAAGATTTATGAAGAGAATTTCAGCGGAGAAACTCATTAGAAATTCAATATGGCGGCGCGTGATCGCCGAAAGTCGGGATGGGGCGAGTCTATTTTCCATCGGTAAAGGAAACCTACTATGGAACTGACAACCATTATGTTTTATTTTCAAGAAGCCCATTATAATATAGAGAATTGAGACAAATATCGAATTCAGGAGGCCATGGCTAGTTGGTAATCAAGCATTTCCATTTTGTTGGCTGATTAATCTAGTCGGCAGTTTGCTGTCACCCCCATTACTTTTAGACTTGCCCCCATTGGCTTTCATTGAAAATTATCACCCTGTACTTTATTATATCTTAGACTGTTTATTATTTTGGTTTGCTTCTTTCTTTCTCCCATCACACTCGCTGAACGTACAAATTAAGACCCTGCATTTATTGTTGTAAAAAAAAAAATGACATCAACAACTACAAGCATGCAATCATTTTGTAAGAGGTGTGTCAAACGACTATGTTTATGATTATGAACAGAAGGAAGGAAGAAATTGGTAAGGATTTTTTATTAAAATTTCTCCATACTCATCAAAGCTTTCTAAATTTCTAGATGATGAGCAGTTGTGTTTATTGCGAGCCACTCTGCTTGCAACTGGAAAAGGTAGACGGCCATCACTTCCACCAGTTCAGCAAGTCGATAACAAGCTTTTGTATCAGCTTCATCTCCTTAGAGAAGACTCTCAGTGAGCACATCTCTGGGGAAACATCGTCAGTCCCCATACCCTCTCCCATGAAGAAACGCCGGAGAATTAACAGCTCTGACAGTGAAGAGCTTGACGGGGAAAAGGAGCTGGACCCAGAAAGTGAGCAGGAGCTGGACACAGAACATGTTAACTTGACAGCTTTCAGCTACACCACTCAGGGAGAATATGTGGCTGTTTATTATGACCAGCAACTCTACATTGGCCAGGTAACCGCTATCAAGAGCCCTGACCTTGGCACTGTCAGTTTTTTGCAGCAGTGTGGGCTGAAGAAAAACTGCTTCAGATGGCCTACTACAGAAGACATTGAAGATGTTCCTGCAGACTTTGTGCTTCATAGTGCATTTGAACTTTTCTCAAACAGTGGCAGAGTTTGGACACTGCCGGCACACCATCAGCAGCGTCTGGAAGTTGACGATCCAAAATGTACTCGACCACTACTTTGCAGGTCTATAAAATTTCCATAAATAAGCATGTGGATAGTCTTAAAAAAATTGAGCCAGCTCTCTATGTATCTGCCTTTCACTTAATGGGTTTATTTAGGTAATAGGTTAATATTATTTGAAATTGCTGATGCCCAAAAATGCCTCTCGGGGTGCTTTTACAGTTATGCAATTGCATTTTCTCAAATTTTGGGATCATGCAGCAGACAAATATAGTGATACTTGTATTGTTTGGGTGTATAATAGTAATCTATGTGTGCATGGCTTTAAGATTAGTAAATATGGATGCCCTAAATTAAGTAGTTTTTAAGTTATTGGTGCATGAAGTCAGGTGATCGTGCTAATTTTGCGTGTACGGACATTGCTAACTAAACTTAAAGACCCATAACTCGAAAAGTTTGCAAGCAATTGAGCTGAAATTTTGTGTGTGACTTTGTGGGATGATAGTCTTTCAAACTATGTTGATTTTAACAGTGTACAGAGATTTCAAAATTTTGGCTGCCGGTACCTATTATTATACTTAGTTTTAGTGGCGCAGAATAATGTACACCTTCACTTTACAGTTCAGAGGAAGAATTACATGAGCAAGTGCTTATAACACATTTTGAAAAATCTGCAGCTGGACCAAACAATTTTTCCACTAATTAGTAATCTATGACGTTCACACATTAATTTCATCTGTCATCAGTTTCA
Organism: Onchidella celtica; assembly: GCA_963931925.1. Lineage (NCBI taxonomy): Eukaryota > Metazoa > Mollusca > Gastropoda > Systellommatophora > Onchidiidae > Onchidella > Onchidella celtica. The sequence goes on along the minus strand of OZ007578.1, from coordinate 372,560 downwards.
TGGAATATAAAACTGAATCCAGCAAATGAGAGTACAAAACCTGCACAAGAATGCATGACATACTAAGCTGGGAACTAAAACCACCTTGGAAGAACAAACAATATGCAACTTAAGACCACTCTCCGTTGTTTTCCTTGCTAAGAGAAATGCAAGTGTGGTGAATAACTTTCTTTTAAGACACCAGTCAAATCACTTTGTACAGACAAATTTTTTTTAATCACATCAGAACATTCAAATCACACATACTTGCAATATTGTTTTACTGAATGCATGTGTATTAAAACATTCATCCTTGTGGATCAATTACTATACTTTAATGGATCATATTTTTTGCTATCAGTTGCCTGCTAACAAAGAAAATGTTAACACTAAACATTATTCTGAGGTAGCATAACTATTTATTGCCGACGTGTACCAACAATAGCTTATCTCTACTCACGCTGGCTTTGTCGATTGTTGTAAAGACACCTGTTGATTCCACAACATAGTTGGCACCAGTGGATTTCCAGTCAATTGCACCTGGATCTTTCCTGAGTGAAACAGTAAGTAAGCAAATGTTGAGTTAAAGACGAATGCTTTTAATGGAGTCGAGTTCTTGCCTTCCCATGTGCAAGAAACAGTAAATTTATTTGTTTTCTGATTTGGATTTGCAGGTGTCACCTTGAACAGGTGAAGATTCTTTTCGATACCCTGAACAAAAAATACCTCCTGCATGAAAACATAATAAATTTATACCTTACAAAGTATCCACAGACATGTAAAGTAAATATAGAACAACATTATTTGTTGAGCCTTTTTTTTCAGCTTTAAATGCAAATTACTGATTATTCAATTAGTACTTCAGATACAATTATGTGGCTGCACATAGCTGACAGGTCAAAAAGCGAGTCCAAATTGATACTCATGAACTTCCAAATACCCGAACTTTTTAAGTACAGCACTTGTTTGTGGTGACAGAATAGCTAATTAGATTTCAAATAGGCTTCTCAAGATGAAGTTCACAGTGTCATGAAATCACAACACAGTAGGTCAAAATCCCTCCTTTGTGGTTTGTCACTTACTCTGCAAACACTGTGATGATCTGCCCATCAATTTCTAATTTTCCATTATTAATCCCCACTTTGCCTTTGTATCTACCATGTGTTGAATCATATTGGAACATGTACACCTGTAGGATAAAAGTACAAAGGGAATGTAAAAAAACAAACAACACTTTGAATATGTACATAATTCAGTACTTTTTTCCCCTTTCACTTCAGATGAAAAAGTGAATTTATACATATGCAGATGTTTCAATGTACAAATAAAAGTATTAAAAGGCTAGCAATTTACACCTACAATACCAATACTTTCATAAAGTGGCGTGCGTGCTGAAAAATTGAGGATCTGATGGAGAGTGCAAAACAAAACTAACTGTCTCTGAAACTGGCTTCCCCTTATTTTGCAGAGCCAGGAATGCTCCCACGTCACAGGTGAAACACACGTTGCATTGTTGAATAAAATTGTTCTGGAGTTCCTTTATCAACAGACTTTATTTTTTGTAGCAAACATAATATTACGATCCACCTCCTCACGAATCCAGTTTTAGTGATGTTTACTCAAGGATGAAAAACAAGCCCGTGTATGTAGAGAATGCCTGATAAATTCATATATATCCAACTTGATAACACATCTCTTAAGATGGTCTTAAATTAAAGAATTTACATGGTCTGCCAAATATCCTGTTGATTTTACGATCAATAACCTCAATACCACTTTAAATTACTACTGGCTATCCTGTGACAATTTATTTATTCTCTTGTACAATGTATAGTTTTCTTTGCATTTCATTTTCACCATAAAAAAAAAAGACAAACATGTTTTTCAGAGTTTTGTATAGCTCAGACAGCACAACGAACGATCTTTTCAAGGTTATTTGCATGTAACGCAGACTCACCATATATTCAAGACTGATGAAAGGATCATTCACCGCAACAACCTTTACACCTTTCTGGATGGCTGCCCGCAAGGTCAGACGACCAATACGACCAAAGCTGATGAGAACAAAAGAAGCACTTTCTGAGCAATGCAAAGAATTTCATAACTGCTTCTTGATCAGGTTAAAAAACCTTGGCAGTCAAACAACATAGCAACCCAACTGCCAACTATGGTGCTGACTGCAGTATTTCTTTTCTTTACTGTTTTCTAAAGAGACTAGGTCCATTCTGATAATCATAATGTGGGATCTTTGGGTTAAAAATGAATGAAACACAACCTTGAAGGTTTTCTTCAGGAAAGAGTTCCTTATGTCCTGCCCACCCAGCCAAGACTGTATTCAGTGTGAACATCACTGCAGAAATTAAATGGTAATTCTAAAACAGCATATTATGAAGCATTACTGTGCCTATTGAAAGGTAGAAATATAAAAAATTCCCCTTCATTTCAGTTTTTCTAGCCCTGGATTGATCTCGTTCAAAATACAAAGAAATATAGGGGAAACCAGAGGCCACTTTCAGGTAGTCGATAATCTAGTGGGGTGGTTCTAGATCACTCATAATTTGAATGCCTATTTACTACAACAGTGCAAAGTTTGTTGCCTTTACCATCAAATGCACAATGTTTTTTGTCCTGACTCTATATATATTAATAATAATTGTGTCTCGATCTCGCCACCAACAAAAAATGACCATGCTTTGTCTACTGGCAGAGGCCGACTGTGTCTGACCTGGCTCAGTATGATGTGGTCTTCTTGCATTAAATTTAATAAGAAATTGTGGTGTAGGCCTACATATTTTGTCTGCCAGCAGCTGACTATGATCTTCTGGACTTAGTATGATGGTCCCCTAAACCCATCGCAGATCCTGTCCTTACCCCAACTATATAACCCCGTTAACTTTATTTTACTATTTCATTTTATATTAATAAGAGAAAAAAGCTAATTCATCAATGTATATAAAACTGATACTTACCCATTGATTCCAACTTTTAGTTCTCCCATTTTGTCAGTAAAAATTGTTTTCCTGAAAAAATTTCAGACACTGTATCATGACAAAATAATGATATTTTCACAGCTAAAATTTCAATTCAAGTTGTGAAATATGAATCCATTTATGATGATACTAAAAAAAGAAACATTGAAAATTCTAAACAGTAAGTCTCAAAACCTAAAACCATTGGCTGTGTAACTACTTCTACAGTCACAAAGTTGTGAACATTAGTTTGTACACCATATGCCACAGTCCAAAAACTAGAAAGGCAAAAGCGAAATGTTTTTGCTACGCCTCTGGTTGATATTGATACTTTGAATTCACAAAGGGCTCTTTCCCCTTTCTAAGAAAACTTGTGTTGACACTGCTAACTGATTTATGATCCATACAGAAATAAAATAATCAATTTAGGCCTATATAATTCTGACTAAGGGCAGTTGACTTTGACCGGCATCGAATCAGCATAAGCATCAAAATGGCAAACTAAAGCAGGATCACCAAACCCTCCAACTCCAATAAAATATAACTGAAAGCTGTTGGTATGGAATTCAACCGATTAATTTCTGATCCCCAGGCCAAAACTTGTTTGTTCTTTCAAAAACCTTACAAGGGCAGAGGTTGCCCATCCATCATTGATGCTCCCACTCCCGGTGCCAATCCCACATTCTCCCACAATCAGATCCTTCTTATTTCCTATCAGTATCAGCCTGTTTCTGTTATTGGTATCATCTGATGCAATTGCATATGCTGAATTATTCGTTTGAGAGGTTAATGGTTAATTTATCCATTGATGCAATTGCTCGGAATTCGGAATACAACTGTTCTGCCTACCGGTGCGGTACATCCCTTGCAATAATTAATATCCCTATGATTTTTCATTATATCCTCTCCTCACGACAACCACTCAAGTGCACGACATGAAAAGTAAAACGCAACTTCGATCGTCAACAAGCCTTTGGAGGTCACAGAAAGATGTGATGAAACAATTTTGCTGAACGATTTGATTGATTTTATGATAAATTTGGTTACTTTGCCTATGAAGAAAACGGAGTCGACCTTGAACTTGCAGCCAAGGTTTGCAATCCAACCTTGACATCCTGATGTCTACTAGTACAAATCAGACCTGATCAATTGTTTGATCTCCAAGTGAAATGTAAGTTCTTTAGGTCTTGGAGCCTGCTACTGCCGCAAAATTGTAAATGACTATGACTTAATTAAATAACATAATGAGTTCAGAGTTAACTGTCAATACAACAGCGTTTTCTTCCTGCCCTCGACAGAACTGAAGAGGTCAAATTCAACAATTCTGCTTGCTGGGGTATTAGTCTTTTTCGGCTGCTAATAATTATGAGAACGTGCATATTGTGCTGCCGATTCAGCAAAGAAATCGTGATCAATGTTTGGGTTTTACAGTGACATACAGGAATGAGTAATTTTATTCAGTATGAAAACACAACGAAATCCGCTGCCTACCTGCCACTGGCTACCGGCTTGACGGAATGACGACGTGAGAAGGGAAGTTGAGGAAAGTGTGGTATGCGCATGTGCATGGTTTATGACGTCATTCTCGGGTAAGTCCGGCGAGGGCGAGACAAGCGGCCGAGCTCAAGCCTCAGCTGATTCGCCGACGCTGACATTAAAAACTCGAAAGCCACGCCAAAGAATGAGAATGTCATGCGGTACCAGGCCCATTCTTTGACCAAGCCCACGAGTTTGAAGTGACGTTACTACGCTACAGAAAACTGCGATGTCCCAGAATCTGAAGACAACCGCATAGTTGGCGGGGCACGTCAAAAATCACCAGGATATTGCTTTGTCTAATCCTATTGCTGACTATCGAATTGGCCAATTTCTAAGGAATGTTGTTTCAAATTATATTACACTGTACAGGTATCATGGTGTAAAGTTACAACTAATACTATGGCATAACAAAGCTAGAGTAACGTGTGCAAGAGTATCTTGCGATCTGTGAACTTGTCAGCCTGCTTGCCTCAGCCACTTCCGCAGCATAACCATCCTGCCTACCTTAGCTCTAAATGAAAAAAAAAATGTTACCGGTAGTGTACAGTTGCTGCAGGGTGCGCACGTCGCAATTTGTTTACTGGCACAACGAAATGTTCCTCAAAATGTGAAATTACTGAAATCTGTAAATGAAAAATTTTCCCCAGAATTCCTGTCTGTCTCTCTCTGCGTTTGTGTGTGTGTGTCTCTCTGTCTGTGTCTCTCTCTCTCTCCATTGTATTTAGAAGGGAATATTTATCCTACGGTACTCATATTTGGTTGGTTTTGGGTTGTTGTTGTTGCTTGTTTGTTGTTGTTTTTTTTGTTTTATTTATTTATTTATTTATTCATTTTTAATAATGATAGTGAAAATAATTCCTCATTTTATAGTTGTCCCTGAGACACAAGATATATCGAGACGGACCAACTGCCAGATTCCGCCCTTCCCGTCCCGCTGATCAGGGCTGTCAACAATGCAACAAAAAATATACCCACCCCCTGCCTTTATAACGGAACGAAAATGACTAGATCTAGTGCTCACCATGTTCAAGTTCACCATGACTCAGCAAATTATACACATGCAGTTTGCGGACATACTCGGAGAAAGAATGGTTCGTCGATATCCTGTGTCTCACTCCCAGGTTGACCTACCCTGAATTTCTATAAAAACAATTTGAACTCTGGAGTAAACAGAGCATAAATTATGCTTAGATCCTCCCCTGCACACTACACCACAAAGACGTACCCATGCCCGTGTCATTAATAACTAATAATAATAATAGTTCGTCCATCAGGTATGATGATGACCTTAACAACACCAGAGGAATAAAGAACAGAAATTGTTGAGAATTTCAACACATGGACAATAAAGAGAACTAAAGGACACAGAGGACAGAATGGAAAGACTGTTCTTTCATGACTTATGGCTTCTCATGTGACTGATAAGTCCTATTTTTGCCCTGCAGACCCTTCCGCATAAATGACAAGAGTGCTCCGTTGGTTCAGTACCACTGGGCCTTTTCTTGCGCCGTTCTCTTTTTTTGATAGCCTGCTGGACTCTGTCAGCTTCCCATGCTTTGCTGCCTCTGGTAAGGGCCGCCCTCCAATTTGCACGATCAAGCGAGAGCTTTTCCCACTCACTCACATCAATGGCAAAGGCCTTCAGTGATTGCTTGAGAGTGTCTTTGTAACGTCTCTTTGGGGCCCCAACATTCCTCGTTCCATTGGAGAGCTCAGAGAAGAAGATTTGCTTAGGGAGTCTGGAGTCGGGCATTCTGACAACATGTCCTGCCCAACGTAGCTGAATTTTTTTCAGGTGGCAGAAGATGCTCAATTCCTTGGCACGATTGAGGACCTCAGTGTCTGGAATTTTATCCTGCCATTTGATCCTTAGGATCTTTCTAAGGCAGGCCAGATGAAAGTGATTTAGCTTTCTGGCATGCGATTGGTACACTGTCCAGGTTTCAGCCCCATAGAGTAGGGTGGGAAGGACCACAGCATTGTACACTTTCAGCTTAGTGTCTGTGCGAATGCCGGCAACATCCCACACTCTCTTTCGAAGCCTGCCAAATGCAGAGCTGGCTTTGCTGATTCTTGAGAGAATTTCAGTATCAACACGAGCCGCGGAAGACAGTGTACTGCCAAGATAGGTGAAGTTCTCCGACACCTTCAGAAGACTGTCATGGACTTTGATATTTGGGGTCACAGGATACTTGTCGTCTGGAGTAGGCTGATGGAGCACTTCCGTCTTCTTTGTGCTTATTGTGAGGCCAAAGTTGTCACAGGCACTAGAGAACTTATCAACACAGTTTTGCATGCTATCCTCATCGTGTGCCAGAAGTGCACAATCATCAGCAAATAGTAGGTCACAGACTTGAGTACTTTTGGTTTTGGTTTTTGCCTGAAGTCTCCTGAGGTTGAATAGACTGCCATCAGTTCGGTACTTGATGCTTACCCCTTGAGGAGGAGAGCTAAAGGCTTCTTGTAGCATTGCAGAGAACATGATGCTGAACAGAGTTGGGGCTAAGACACAACCCTGTTTTACCCCATTTGTGACAGCAAAGGGCTCTGAAACACTGCCGTTGCTTTTGACTGCAGCTTGCATGCCATCATGAAACTGGCGCACTATTGTGATGAATTCGGGTGGACACCCAAACTTCGCCAATATTTTCCAGAGGCCTTCACGACACACTGTGTCAAAAGCTTTTGTGAGGTCAACAAATGTGATATACAGCGCTTTATTTTGTTCCATGCATTTTTCCTGAATCTGTCTGGCAGCAAAAATCATATCCGCCGTTCCCCTCTCTTTACGAAAGCCACATTGGCTCTCGGGAAGCAAGTCATTTGACGAGAGGTGATCAAGAAGGCGATTCAGAAGCATTCTTGCCAATATTTTGCCAGCAATTGAAAGTAGAGAGATTCCCCGATGGTTGTCACAGACTTGGCTGTCCCCTTTGTTTTTGTACAGATGGATGATTGAAGCATCTTTGAAGTCCTGTGGCAGCTTCCCTGCTTTCAACATATGATTGAACAACTCGGTCAACCTTTCAATAAGCTTTTCTCCACCGAAGGCATACACCTCAGCAGGAATTGAATCCACGCCTGGTGATTTGTTAAAGGACATCTGATTTGTGGCAGTTCGGGTCTCATTTGCTGTGAATGGCTTGGCAAGAGCTGCATTAATAGGAGTCTGAGGGAGGCGGTCAATGGACTCAGTATTTATATTTGATGGCCGATTTAGCACACCTCCGAAATGTTCTGCCCAACGCTGAATTACGGCATTCAATTCAACAATGCGTGTTGAACCATCTGACGCAAAAAGTGGCGTAGTGCCAGAGCGGGATGGTCCAAACACAGCTCGGAGGCTCTCAAAGAACTTTCTAGTGTTGTTTGTGTCGGCATATTTCTGAGTTTCTCTTACTCGCTCTTCAAGCCAGTCATTTTTCATTTTCCTCAGCTTCTTCTGGAGTACACCCTTACATGCACGCAGTGCATCAGCTTTTGCTGTGGAAGAGGGGTCACTGCAGTGAGCTTGGATGAGACTATTTTTTTCTTTGATGAGCACTTTGATTTCATTATCATTATCATTGAACCAGTCCTGGTGCTTGCGGACAGGAAAACCAACTGTGCTGCTGGCGCAAGAGTGTACAGTCGTATTTAGGTCAGTCCAGCTCTGTTCAATGTTCTCAGGGTCAAAAGCCAGGCAATCCAATTTTGAGGAGAGTTCTGATGAGAGCTCGCTCTGTTTCTCAGCTGAGCAGAGTTTTGAAACATTTAGGCGTTTAGGTGGCGCTTTCCCCTGAGGGCGTCTATTGCGCCTCAATGTTAGTCTGAGCTTGCAAACAATGAGTCTGTGGTCAGTTCCACACTCGGCACCACACATCGCCTTTGTTACAAGGACATCCTTTCTGTCAGTCTTCCTCACAATGACATAGTCTATGAGATGCCAATGCTTTGAGCGGGGATGCATCCATGACGTTCTGTTTCTCACGGGGAGACTAAAATTTGTGTTGGTAATGAACAGGCCAAATTCAGCGCACAAAAAAAAGTAAGTAAGCGCATCCCATTGTTATTGCATGAACCAACTCCATGAGGGCCCAAAACATTTGGCCACGCTGAGATTTCGGAGCCAACCCTAGCATTGAAGTCCCCCAAGAGAATCAGCTTATCAGCTGCCGGGACAGAGCATATGACAGATTCTAGATCAGAATAGAACTTGTCTTTGGCTTCATCTGGGTTTGTCATGGTGGGCGCATATGCGCTAATGAGGGTGGCTGACTGGCTTTTCCCAACTGGGATCCTGAGTGTCATTAGCCTGTCATTTATTTCAATTGGCATGGACTGCAAGTTTCTGACAAGGTCATTTTTAATTGCAAACCCAACACCATGCTGTCTCGGTTCGACTGCACCCTTGCCTTTCCAGAAGAAGGTGTATCCACCACTGAGCTCTTTGAGTTGGCCACTATCAGGGAGTCTGGTCTCACTGAGTGCCACTATGTCCAGGTTGTACCTGCTGAGCTCAATGGCAATAAGTGCAGTGCGTCTTTCCGGGTTGTTTGAGTTGTCCTGTAGTGTGCGTATATTCCAGGCTCCTAGCCTGAGTAAGCTGAATTTCTTTTTGTTTCGACCGCAAAAAGGGATCCCCACTGGTCGCGGTATACCAGTCAGGGTGATGTGAAGTGGGCTTTCTTTAGGGCACCTTTTCTAGCCCCTTCCTCAGTTGAGGTGAGCAGTGCTATCCTTAAATAAGGCTGCTCAGCTACTGTGGGTGCTGCCTCCCCACGCCTCCACTTCAATCGACGATGAAGCGACCATAGCCCACAGCCACCAACGTGTAGGTCTGTGCTAACAGCTTCCAGTCTATCCAAACCCGCTGCCACCGCACTCGCCCATCGCCGTTGGAAGTTTGAGAGGAAAGAAGACGAGACAAAGATGAAAGAAGACGAGGTGAGTGTTAAGACTGGCGCAAAGAATTTGTTTTTAGTGAGAAAGCGCTGCGCAAACATCAGACTCACTCTCTCGCCTGGACACAACTTATCCAAGTGGCAAGACAGGGTCAAGACGACTGGAAATGTATCCAGGTGCAGGAGGATGCGAGAGGGACAGTCATATTGCCTGACCGGCTGCCTGTAGGCTACTCCACAGCCTCGCAGTCCCAACTGACTAGGGTGAAAGACCCAAACCAAAGAACACCAATACTGGTGGATGCTCTGTGTCACGATATCCAGGCCAGAGTGACGGTATATTGCCATCTGCCCTATCAATCAACCACTGGCCTGCTGCCGCCAGCTTCGAAGCTGCGTCCGGGAAGTTTGCTCAATTCTTCGTCTGTGATTTAGGCAAACAAGCCTATGACCACACCGCTACCGGGGGCCAATGTGAAGGACTCAAATACTGAGGGTCACATTGTGCCCTAGCATGTGGCCGTTGGGTTAGATGAAACCTCCTCCGCCCTGGCCGTTTGCACTGACAGGTGCACGCCCACTGATACCATGCTAGCGTACCAGTTCATGAAACAGGTTGTACTGGATTACATGTTACCAGTTGCAGATTTTTCTGACCTGACCTCATTAATAACTATAAGACCCCTTTCACACGGCGCGGGTCCGTCCACCCGCGCCCGCACATTTGCGTGGGGCCCACCCGCACCCGCATACCCTTTCACATGGCGCGGGTGAAAATCGCACCCGCACTTAGATCTCAATACTTCAAATCAGTCTTTTATCTTGGGAGAAGGGGGAGCATCTGCACCTGTAGATTCAATGAAGGACAATGGACAAAGCCGAAAGGACGCCACTGGCCCGACTGCTCCTTCATCAAGCAAGTCACTCCGGATTGCGTCGTGGAATGTCCGCTCCATGTATGAAGCAGGAAAGAGTGCCCAGGTTACAATGGAGATGAGGCGATACAGACTGCACATACTTGGAGTGAGCGAGACCCGCTGGATACAGTCCGGACTGAAACAACTTAATACTGGGGAAAAGATTTTGTATTCTGGAAGGGAGGACAAAAAGCATACAGAAGGAGTAGCGATCATCTTGAGCAAGCACGCCCAGAGGTCACTGAGGGGATGGGAACCCTATGGAAGGAGAATTATATTGGCATCATTTACTACTAAGAACAAGAACATCAACATGAACATTGTGCAGATATACGCCCCAACAAATGAAGCAACCGATGAGGACAAGGACGATTTCTACAACCAGCTTCATGAAATAGTTGACACACTGCCAAGAAAAGATGTGAACATTATAATGGGAGATTCCAATGCCAAGATAGGACAGGACAATACTGGGTATGAGGACATTATGGGGTGCAATGGTTTAGGACAAATGAATGAGAATGGAGAGCGGTTTGCAAGTTTCTGCGCATTTAACAGCTATGTGATTGGAGGTTCAGTATTCCCACACAAGAGGATCCATAAGGCCACTTGGATTTCACCGGATGGAGTAACTGAAAATCAGATTGACCACTTTTGCATCACCCGACGATTCAGACGCTCACTAGAGGATGTCATAGTACAGAGAGGAGCAGATGTTGGATCTGACCATCACATGCTGCTGGCAAGACTCAAACTCCGCCTCAAGAAACAAGGTACCAGAGCAGGAACAAAGAGGAGAAAGTTTCAAGTGAGCCTTCTGGATGGAGACAAGAAGGAAGAGTTCCAGCTGACACTGAGGAATAGATTCAAACCCCTTGTTGACCTCGAAGAGACAGTAGATTTGGAGACTCACTGGGCTAAGGTAAAAGGAGTATTTACATCGACATGTCAGGATGTTATTGGGGAAAAGAAAGTGGAACACAAGGAATGGATCAGTCAAAAATCACTGGACTTGATAAGGATAAGAAGAGACCTAAAAGAACGGGTAAATGCAAGTCGTACAAGAAGCTCAAGAGTTGGTAACCAGGAAGAGTACCGAGCATCAGCTAAAGAGGTCAAAAAATCAATTAAAAAAGACAAAGAGGAGTTCATAGGAATGTTAGCAGAGAAAGCAGAGAAGGCAGCAACAGGAGGACACATGAGGATCCTCTACCAGACTACAAAGACTCTTGCTGGAAAATATGGAAAACCTGAAGTTCCTGTCAAGGATTACAACAGGAAGGCTATTTTTGGAAAGGAAGCTCAGGCAAAAAGATGGATAGAACATTTTAACAGCCTCTTGAACAGACCTCCACCAAGCAACCCACCCGACATTCTACCCCCAAGAAATGATTTACCGATCAGTTGCGACCCTCCGACTAAAGCAGAGATTAATGATGCCATAAAGCAGTTAAATCGAGGCAAGGCAGCTGGACCAGACCAGATCCCACCAGAGGCGCTGAAGGCAGATGCTGCTGGGGCTGCAGAGGGTCTGCACTCACTATTCTCGAGGATTTGGATCGGAGGCAAGTTTCCAAAGGACTGGAAGGAAGGACACCTCGTGAAGCTCCCAAAAAAAGGGGACCTCAGCAATTGTAGTAACTACAGAGGAATCACACTTCTCTCCATCCCAGGAAAGGTTTTCAATCGGATTATTCTCAAGCGAATACAGAATGCAACAGACCAAAAACTTCGCGAGGAGCAAGCTGGTTTCAGGAGTAATCGATCAACCACCGACCAGATCGCCACGCTGAGAATCATAGTAGAGCAGTCGCTAGAGTGGAACTCCCAACTGATAGTGAACTTCCTTGACTACGAGAAGGCCTTTGATAGCATCGATAGAGAAACACTGTGGAGAATATTGAGACATTATGGAATCCCAGAGAAGATGGTGAATCTTATCAAGAGCATGTACGAGGGGACAAGTTGCAGAGTCGTACATGATGGTGAGCTTACTGACAGCTTTGATATCAAGACTGGTGTTAGGCAGGGTTGTTTGCTGTCCCCATTTCTGTTTATCCTGGTGATTGATTGGCTTATGAAAGAAACCACCAGTGGAGGAAGAAATGGCATACAATGGACCCCATGGACACAGCTGGACGATCTAGATTTTGCAGATGACTTGGCACTATTGTCGCACACACACGACCAGATGCAAGCAAAGACTACAGCTCTAAACAAAATTTCAGAATCTATTGGATTGAGGATACATCCCGCGAAGTCGAAGGTCCTAAAAATTGTTGCACCCCTAAGCGAACAAGTCAGAGTAGGAGATCAACCACTGGAAGATGTAGAGTCCTTCTGCTATCTTGGTAGTATCATTGACAATAAGGGAGGAACAGAGGCAGAAGTCAAAGCACGAATTGGAAAGGCACAGGCAGCTTTCACATCCTTAAGCAAGATTTGGAGAACCAAGGATATATCTCTAAAAACAAAGCTGAGGATATTCAACTCGAACGTGAAGTCAGTCCTGTTGTATGGATGTGAGACCTGGAATGCGTCCCAGGCCTACATAAAGAGAATCCAAGTTTTCATCAACAGATGTTTGAGGAAGCTACTTAAGATCAGATGGACAGACAAGGTCAGCAATGAAATTGTATGGAAAAGAACAAGACAGAACCCAGTCAGAGAGGAAATTGGTAGGAGGCGATGGAGATGGATCGGCCACACTCTCAGGAGGCCAGGAAACAGCATCACGAAGAAGGTATTGGACTGGAATCCCCAGGGCAAGAGATCAAGAGGAAGGCCGCGCGGAACGTGGAGAAGAGCCAGAGAAAATGATGTGCAACGAAGCGGAAAGACTTGGAATAATGTAAAGAGGCTGGCCCATGATAGAGAGGGATGGAAGGTGTTTGTTGGTGGCCTATACCCTGATCCAGGGTGAGAAAGGCAATGATGATGATGACTTAGATCTCTCCAGTTTTTTAAAATCTATTTTACATTGTACAGTCGTGATATATGGACAGTGCGGGTTGACCCGCGCCGTGTGAAAGGGGTCTAATGTACACCGGCCAACGCTTTCCCGTCCTTCCTTTTACAATTTTAAGTCAAACTGTAGGCCTTTACATGCACAGAAAGTGAGAAAATCAAATTACCTGTTTATTTAATGAATGGTTTTTGTTTTTGTTTCCTAATTTGTAGGACAAACTGAAAGCCATATAGGCTCTGTCTTTTTAGTGAATGAAGTCATACGTAAGTGTATACTATAAATTTATAGCCAGATCAAAAGCCAGCTCATATACCCGTATTCCATCTTCGCGAGTTTTGTCATTTATTTTATTTTTTGTTTGTTTCTTTCTTTCTTTATTTATTTTGCGGATAAGGGGTGGGGTGGGAGATGCTGGTTGAAGAGAGACAAAAAAAAAAAGCTCACATGGAGAATCAAAGAATACAGAAGGAAAAAAATTATGGAAAAGAAATGGAGGGTGGGAAAGAAAGTAAGAATGTGAAGAGATGAGAAAGAGTGTCAGACTACAATCTTGTATGCACTAAGTTCACATTTCACAGTGGTAGCTCGGGGGGTCAGGTTATCATCTAGGTCAACCTCCGGAGAGAGATCTCCGTCATCTAGTCTGTTGATGTTCGTACACGCTCGTTCTCGCCTTGCATTGTCCTTGACTATTATTAGCATTAATAATTATATATAGGTTGTCTGATATAGAGAACAAGAAAGAGAGAGAGAGAAACAGCATGACATACATAAAGACAGATAGCAGACAGAAAGAGAGAGAAGGGAGAGAAAAGAGAGAGAGAGAAAACGAGAGAGAAAGAGGGAGAGTAAGAAAGAGTAAGCGATAGACACAGTGTGACATACAGACATACATAGAAGAGAAAAACTGAGAGAAAGAGAGAGAGAGAGAGAGACTGCCGGGCAGACACACAAAGGGACACAGGAGAGGGAGGGAGAGATTAAGAGAGATTTGTTGGAACAAAAATAAAACAACAACAAAGATATAATGGTCTACTGAACTTTTATTTCATTCTGGCTCGATTTCACATTGTTTTTCCTGCCACTGCAGAAAGATAAAATTAGAACCTTCGTGGCAGTTTCAGCAAACTATAAATAACATTAACAAACAAAACAACAGCATGGCCGTACGGTACAATTTGTGGTGGTTTTTCCAAGGTACTGTACCTCTTCTTTTGAGCTAGACTTACCAGTGATGATGTATTTAAACTATGTATTTTTTACAATGTTTTATGACTACATAATTATATATGTATAAACAAATGGCAGAGAGTAGTCAAAGTGTGAGGCAGAGCCGGCCTTGAGGCGATTGGACAGATTGCGCCCCAACCCATGAAGGGAACCCCGAATTAGGGTACTTTTTCAAATACACACAACAACACATTCAACAACATTTATTTTAACCAGTACCACACCGAAAGGTTTTACAGAGAATAATAACGATGCTCATTTTCTTCTGATTTCTATGGGTAGATCAATCTATTTGATCCATAAACACGTGCAATTTTCAAGCACACACTTTGATTGCTTTTCATTCGGCCATAGAGAAATAAATTAAGACTGTTAAATTCTGTCTATATCTCTAAGATTCATCAGACCTTGGTTGTCAACCTGGGGTCCTGCAAAAAAAAAAAAAAGTTTCCAACGAGGCCCCGCAGCTTCTAAGGCCGGCTCTGGTGGGAGGAAATGGTTTTTTAAAAACTGTACTTTTTCCTTGCAATTTTCAGGCACAAAAGGGAGCGATGTTTCGAAAAGTACGGCTGACCTAGTTTAATGAGCTTTAAAATATTTTACAGCATAGGAATATAGATCGGTGCAGAAAAAAGCAAAAGCAAAAAACAAAACTGTAAAAAAAACATTAAAACGAAAAAAATGTCAAACCAAACAGCAAGCAGATTACAGCTGAAAATCGATATTCAGACGATACCGAAATGACACGAAGGGAGACGAAAAAAATCGTGCCAAATTAAGATCTTATTACATGTATCAGAATCCATTTAAAACACGGAACGATATGTAGCTATGCAGCGAGTGACACCGATAGGCTAATTACAATTTTTGTTGTTTTTTTTATTCAGTACTGTGACGGAATATGGATTTTCAGCTGAGAAAATTGCAGTATTAGAGACATTGCGGTCATCATGGAATGTCACACGACGCGCGTACTTTAAATGATGGAGACTGAAAAGATAAAGGGCCTGTCCAATAAACACGTTTACTAGATTGCCAAGTTACCATGGTTACTGGCATGGCAGAACGATGGTCCTTTACCCGGAAAATGGGGGAGGGGGGGGGGGAGATTTCAGGTGGCTGGGACTGGGTCGTTCAGTAATGTTGAATGTCATTGTTGGGAAAGTACAGAGTTGCTTTTATTTTTGCATTGCAGTCAGCGATGCACATTATATTTTCTGCTGGCGTTTAATTTTCAAGCTCAGTTGCTTAATTCCATTGAACAGGGTTGTCCCATCTGTATTGCTGGATTTACGGAATCCCATCCCTTCCAAACCCCTGAGTGATGATGTCTCAAAAACTCAAAAACGCTATCGGAAATTAAAAATACAAAAGGAAGGAAATCACTTTCAAAAAACCCGCCGTAGAGGAGGTAAAGCTATGAGTAACGGAAACCGCTTTTAAAAAGTCTAGAACTAGAATAATACGTGAACAGTAGCTCAAATCACTGTACTCCAATGCCATTTTTACATGGCTCTCTATAGCCTATCATGTTCGTAAGGTAATGATAAAACATATGTTTCTCAAAAGGCAAAAAAGTTGGGGGGCCAGTCAGAGCCGTCTCCGCGCATGGGCAGATTCGGCAGTTGCCCAGGAGGGCCCCAAGGGTTTAGAGGGCCCCATACATGATGCAAATTTCTGAGTAGTTGTGTAAGGGGCGGGCCGCAACCTATTGCTTTGCCCAGGGGCCCATAATTCTGTTAAGAAGATCTAGAGCAAATGCGGAATGAGCATGACGAATGAACAGTCTCGTCAAAATTTTGAATGCATTCAACAGTCAGCCTGTCCAGTGTCTAGTTGGGTGACGAGTGAGACACTCAGAACCAGAGACTTGAATGCAACTATTCCCCACAAACTGCAGGAGAAGACACACACTCATGTCCTGCATGCGACCACCTCCATTCTCTTCTTCGGAAGATCTCCTACGTCTCGCTCTTCAAATAGTTTCAGCTCTTCTTTATATGATATTAAATAATTATTATAAACATACATTTACTCTTGGGTGATCCGTTCTGCTTTTAGCAAACAATTATTGATGAGGTTAATATGAAAGAGGCGACATGACGGAAGAATGGCATAACAAAAGTTGATTGTGTGACATGATAAAAGTGTGACACAATAAAAGAGTGACATAACAAAAATATGACATAGTAAACGCATGACAATAAAAGAATGATAATATAGCAAAAGTGTGACATAATAAAAGTGTGACACAATAAAAGAATGACACAACAAAAATGTGACATAATCAACGCGTGACACAATAAAATTGTGACACATATAATAATGTGACATAATAAGCGTGTGGCACACTAAAAGAGTGACATAACAAAAGTGTGAAGCAATAAAAGAATGATATGACCAAAGTGTGACATAATAACATGTGACACAATAAAAGAATAGTATTACAAAAGTGTAACATAATGAACATGTGACACAATAAAAGAGTGACAAACCGGAGGCGAACATAAAAGGAGTGACACAAAATATTACAGCAGCGAGTGGCAATATCGTCGGAGTGACAATGTAAAAAAACTGCTTCTGAGCCCTCCTCCACTTCGCATACTATGGCTCCGCTTCATTTCATCTGTCCACATCCCTTTCGAACCTCGATGAAATACCTTCGGATGATTGTTCACAGTCTGCGTTTCAGTTCTAGCGAGAAAAGACTTTGACTTTGGAGATAATTTCAATGACGGGAAACAATACCAGAATATAGATACAATTTCAGTATAAAAATATTAACAATGTAGTGTGAGTTTGTGAGATGATTTAGGGAGAAAAATGATAAAAGTTTGTGAGTCTAGGACGATAATACATGTAGTACTATTAGTAGGATTTTGAACCATCACCTGTCTTTTATGTCACTCATTCGAATTTTTTAGGTGTCACTCCATTGATGCGGTATTTATGTCACTCCTTTGTTATGTAACTTTTTATTCAACAGAACCACTTTTACGACATACATGTATTGTATCTGTCCTGTATCACTATTTCTTGTTTCAGCTGTACCGACTTAGTAATCAATTCCAATTTAAAAAGTTAATGTATAAATTCATTTTGTCACGTTTTATTCAACAGAGCCACATTTACGACATACTGTGGGTGGATAGGCTACATGTACCGTTTCTGTCCTGTAACACTATTTCTTGTTTCAGCTGTACCCACCTGGTCATCAATTCCAGTTTAAACCTTTAGGCACCATAATGTATCACCAGTGCCATACAGTCATTTATCACTCGGTTGCAGTTCCCACAAAAAAAAACCAGCGTGAGAAAAGTAAATTATTCCAGTGTATTCTACAATATACACAATAAATCAACTAAATGATCATGAAAAACCCCTTAATTATGCCCCTAAGAACAAATTGTCACGAATCAGAGTTCGAGCACAAGCAGAAATGGAATTGGGGCCTAAAGGGTTAAAAAGATGTATAAATTTATACGTCAGTGTCCACGGTCGCAGGGCCTCGTTTGATATCTCCCTCATTCCCGATGCCTCTGAAGTGAACATCCCTGTGATCAAGTTCACCATCAGCTGCAGATTCGGTGCCGTGGTTTCTGATCTGATCGCGATCCGTGATCATTTGTACCAGCACGACCATCATATTCCCAAAGAAGTGAAGAATCTCAACAGTGCCCAGAATGGACAGACCCAGCCAGAGTCCCATGGAACCACCGACATCTGAAAAGAATTGTGTGGGCTGTTGTTGGGGGGGGGGGGGGGGGAGAAACGCAATATGTGAGATTCTAAATGGTCACTGTAGAACTGAAACGGCCCATCTCACATTGGCGTCAGTTTGAGTAGGCCTAAAACAGAGTCGAATTTTTTAAAGGCTTTCTATTGCTATTTTGATGCTCCATTCAGTGGCGGACCTACATTTTTGGGGGGACCCTGAAGCTTAAACTATTATGGGGCCCCCTTTGCAGCCAGCAACAATAAGGTAACATCCTAAATTCATTCATTAAAGAAAAAAAGTTTCTTCAGGGCCTCTCCGGGATTAGAGGAACTGAAGCTTAAAGCTTTACTAGTTCCATAGTAGATCCGCCACTGTCTGGCCATGTTTTGAGTAAGCCTAATTCAGAGTGGAAATTTAAACAGTTTTCTATTGCCTTTTGGAAGCCCGGTCTCACTATAGTTTCGTGGAACCTGGTAGTAAGGTCTAAATGTCACTCTTCTGCAGTATCACATTAAATAAAATTCTTTATATTGTGCAGGAACTGAGAAAGATGATAAAAATCTGGCATGAGCCACTCTAGCCCCAAAGCAGTTAGTCTTATCAGTCAAGAAATTGATAACGTAATGAAGATAAGATTAATGTCTTCTCTGTGTCATGACCTACATTATTATTTTCAGCTACGGTAATGAGAGTTGGCCTACACAAAGAGTTTAAAATCAAAACGTAGGGCCTACTAATATGATTTGATCTGATTATATAGTGATTTATGGCCCCTGAAAATATCGATACCAAATTACAATAATCTTGCGCTTCCAAATGCTGAAAATCGAATGTTGAACAAAAATGCAGATGAAAATCACGCTAGAAAAACAAATGAACAAACCCGATTTTTTTTCCTTTAATCACATTTCTCCAAGAATTCATGACTTTGTATTTAATCCATTTTGATGTTCAATTCCTGATTTTGTTACATGATATAATTATCACTATTGAATCATACTGTAATTATTGTCCTGTCTTGCGGAAGTACAGTATAGTACACTACAACTTTGAGAAGTATCTAGGTGTCTTTGTGAACAGAAATTGCAAAACCACAATGTCATATCGTAGAAATCGTTGCTGAATTTGTCAGTAGACAGGCCAGATGACAGGCCAGATGACAGGCCAGATGACAGGCTGATGGCATTTTAAGAAGACGATGAAGGGGGACGGGAAGGGGGCAACGAATAAAATAGGGGGTGGACATCTGTGGCAATGGTCATCATCACATCTACATATCTAACTGCTAAGCACAAAATATTAACATGAGCTCGTAACTTGTACATCCTATGGATGCCACGCTCGAACACATTGTTCCAGAGGCAATGACTTTCACATGACATTTTCAGATGGCTTTTACACGCCTTGATTCATCATTCGTTGATTACCACATTTCCAACACAAATTTAGATTACAAATATCAGACATCAAACTCACCGTATATGAAGGCTCTTCTGTTATGTTTTCGTAATTCAGATCCTCAAAAAAGATGTTTATCCTCAAGAAATGTTCTCTGCAACGTGAAAATTGCGGTTAATGAAGAGCTAGACAATCATAGACAATTTTCAGAGGTGCCTGTGCAAAGATCGTGTGACTAGTTTTGTAAATTTTACAGAGAGCAATTTGAAAGTTTGACATGAAGTATCAAATGTCTATTACGACCTTTAAATCCTTATCAATAATTAAGTCAATTAATTCGATAATGGAATTCGTGAAATGTCAAAATGTAGTACTTACCGAGGGGAAACAGAATGTGCAGAAAAAACAAAAATCGAAAAATTTCGAGTTTTGACCATCTGTGTCCATACATTTGTGCAAAGAAATTTATATCGATCTATCTTAGATGACAGTTACCAACCATCCTTTGTTTCATCAAACTTCTAGATCACCAAGGAGCAACAGAATGGCACACATCAAAGCAAACAGAGAAAAACAGAAGATCTTGTTTACCATCTGCAATTCCTCTCGACGAAGAATTCTAGCTAGATCCGTGTCATATTTAATTCGGGTTCCATGATTTATGTTACTTCTATATGTTACAACTGTTATTGAGTTATGTAACATAAAGTATTATGTAAGGTGTGTGCATCATTGTGTGCTCTAACATGCTCTGTGAAAATGAATTTCCCTCACGGGATGATAAAATGAATCGTAGCGTAGAGGATGAACACTTTTTTTATTTTTTATACTGGCAACGTGCTTGCATTGTAGCCCCAGTTTGCATGACTAAGGTACGGCTACTCATAGAGGTTTATGGGCACTTTGCCATTACTTGAGTTATTTCCCTTGTGTACGGTAGCACGGGACTCGCTGTGAGGAAGCGCGCGTTTTGATTGGTCAGTTGGAAATTGTGACCAGCGGGTATCCAGCTCCTGTATCTTGTCTAAAACTTAGGTTTTCTTTCCTTTTAACCCTCAGAAAGCCAGAAACTCGGGTTCATTTTCAAGAGTATGCATTACCCTTCCCGTTTAATATGAGTGCTCATGATAACTTTTGTTACTAACGGAGAAAAAAGACGTGTGGATAGGCTAAAATATCCAGCACGAGTTTGTCAATTTTTTTCTTATCTCGTCACCTTTGAAATATTAGGCCTATATTAAAACTACTACAGAGATTCTGGACAAAGTAGGCGGTTAGAATTTTAGTAGGAAGTTCCTACTTTGTATTGATACCAATTTTATTATAACTTCGATTGGGGTATCCTGGTGAGATCGTCAAAATCGAGTCTCGGATTTCAAATAAATGATGAGCTAGACGCGTTTTGTCACCGATATATCCAACTTGGGTGAAACATTAAATTGTAGCCCAATAGAACGATATAATATCTTCTGTAGTTTACCAGGATATCCGTTTGACTTCTGTAGTTTACCAGGATATCCGTTTGACTTGTGTGCGCACAGTATTACTATTAGCCGCGCTAGGAATTTTTCGTGTCGGTGTCGGTACACTGAGCAATTGTTCGGGTTTAGGCCCTCCAGGGCATTCAAATTGTCGGCCACTGGGCCTGCTCCCTCCCATGTCCGAGTGGGCACTATAAACAAATCACTCAAAAAGTATCTTTGCTGAAAATACGATGCCATGTCGGGGTTGGGAAGCATTCCAGTAATTCCACCAAAGACCCCGATAACCAGCGCCGGTGAACACAGACATATCATATTTACATGTATTAAGAAGCCTACCGACGCGTGCCGCCGCCCAGACCCTGATTATGACGTAGTAGCACAAGACAAGGGAAAATTAGTCTCATGGCTGGTTGGTTTTTTTTTTGTTTGTTCCTTATGTAAATAAATAAGAGCATCAAGGGAGAACATGCGTTTTCTTTTTTGGTTGTGTAACCATAAGAAATACTAGAACCCACTACACATAAGCCACATAGCCACTCGTACGTGCTACATTAGCTAAGATGGATGGATGGATGGATGAGTGGGTGGATGGACGAGTAGGTTTGTATTTTTGTATTTGTGTACTACTTTAATCCCATTTGGGAAATTTGCCTTTGTGTTATTGCACGAAGTTACAACTGAAGCAGGCGCGTCGTCGCCACAGTGCACCGCCGGTCGGCATTTTTTTTTTTGGGTGGGGGGGGGGGAGGGATTGAGGGGGGGAGGGAGAGGGGGAAAGAGTGGTAGATATGAATTTTATTTGATTTTGCCTGGGCAGCGGCCTGTTCGGCCTGCTGTTTTCGATTTCCAACTGCCAATGTATCTTTAACTTGCGCAACGTGCACATGGGCCCTCCCAAGTTTTTCGTCCTTATCCGAGAAGACTAGGTACTCGATCCTTACCCCCCCCCCCCCCAATAAGTTCAGGGACACGAAAATATGAGAAAAATCCCCAAAACTTCCAAAATGCACCGTCCGGGTTTTGAACCCGGTGTAACAGGCCAAACTATACCCCCCGCCCAGACTATACCCGGGGTTAAACTGGCCTAGCCCAGAATATACCAGTTTATACCCCGGGGTTACTTTGGGCAAGGCCAGAATATACCCCCCCCAGTCCAGATTATACCCCCTACGTTTTTTTTAAAAACAAGTCAAGACCACAGTTTATTTCAGCCTGTTCTGTATCGCTGTCATCAGATATCATATTAATACATACATGAACACATTCTTGACACCCATAAATCATAATACAATTTAGAGGAAATAATAATAACAATTTACTTAAGCCTTAGTTTAAATTGGTGTACATACATACAATCTTGACTCCTGTCAATCATGATACATTTTAGAGGAAAGAAATATGCATTAAAGTGCATTGATATACAAAAGGGTTGAGTATCCATTGAAACTGATATGATTAGACTTCAGCATTAATTTCACTCGGGTCTGTTGATATTATTATATTATTATTATTATTTTGATAATTGGTTGGCCATGAGTAAAACATGCATTGTATTTTTTGGTACAATGATTCAGAGAGAAAAGGCCGGAAAACAACACACATATAAAAAAAAAACAAAAAACATATTAATAACCCAACTGACAGATGGTGCAATTCCATCATCCACTTCACATAAAACTAAATAGGCACTAAATTTTTTCGCCTGATGAACTCCACCTGTCCAGATCCACTTGAAACGTTACAGAATGCTAGCCAGTAATATACAATAATAACAATACGAACACGAAATCATCTTATTTACTCTTGAAAATAAAGAGAAATATCAATATCAGAATCATCATCATTATCTTGGAATAATACAAAGAAATAAGAGGGAGTGTAAAAACGGCGGTGTAAGCCTACAAATCCTTCTAGAATCTATAAGCAGCAATATGTGTGTATCAACTACATATAAAAAATGTGTTAAATCTTTTCAATTATTCAAGTAGAACTGGACAGAAAGCTTTAGTGAAATAGCCTTGACAGTTGTGTAGACCGACAGAGTAAGTCCACTGAGACAAAAGTAATGCATTGTAGAAAGTAATTAGATCTATAGCATGTTAAGACAAAATTCGATGGATCATGTTCCATTAACAGTATTTCTTGTTAGTGAATATTATTCTTTGATAGCTTATTTGTAGAAAGATATATACATTTCATCTTCATGTACCTTATGGTTTAAGACACTGGATTAGTTTGCAAGGCATTGGAAAGATTGAACTTACGCATTCTAGTGAATAAGTGTTTGTCACTCGCGAGTGAAATAAAATTTAAAAAAAATAAAAAACCTTGTCCGTCTTTACCTTCCTAAGCTTGACACCTCCCTTGCCAGAGGATTTAACAACTGTGTATTCGCACACAAAAATACTCCAAAATGACTTCATTTTTATGAGTGTGTTAATTATTTCATCCATTGCGACTAAGTGTATGTCACTGCCAAACAAAGAATACAGTGCAAATTTTACTCATGGGCAACCAACTACAAAAACTACATGCCAACGAACGTGAGTGAAATGAGGGTTACAGTTGAATCATATCAGTTTGAATGGGTATTCACCCCATAGCATATCAATACATAATAATGCATGTTTTTTCCTTTGAATTGTATTATGATTTACGGAAGTCAAGAATGTATGTATGTATGTATTACTATGGTGCCCGTTGACAGTGATAAAAAAAATGAATTAAACTCTGATTGAAATAAACTATGGTGTTTAGGCCAAACTATATTCCACCAGTCCAGATTATACTAACACTAGATGAGCTACCGGGCATTGCCCAGACTAAACCATCATCTGATCCCCCCCCCCCTCTCTCTCTCTCTAGTATAGTAAAAGTAATAAACTACAGTCTTGCTTCAGAACCCATGCGCACCAGAACACTACGCACCAAACTGAACGCTTGATACGGTTACTTTTTATGACATGCACGATATATTACGAAACAAACATGGAAATATACAGATGTTACATAGCAATAAACATTGTCAATTCCAGGATACAACATTAAGTTTTTAAAATTTTATTTCACCCGCAAGTGACACGCCTTTATTAAATTCACTATAACACATGGTTTGCAATCCTTCAATTGCCCTGCAAACTAATCCAGTGCCTTAAACCATCAGCTACATGAAATGTATACCTTTCTACAAATAAGCTATCAAAGAATTTACGAACAAGAAATATTAACGCAACATGACCCATCGAATTTTTGCCGTAACATACTGTAATTACTTTCTACAAGGCACTGTTGTCTCAATGGATTTAATCTGTCAGTTTTCACGATTATCAAAGCTACTTTACTACAGCTTTCTGTCCAGTTCTACTTGAATAGTTGAAAAGATTGAAAACATTTTTTACACATACATGTAATTGGTACACACTGCTGCTTATAGATTTTAGAATGATGTGTGGGTCATTTTTACATTCCCTCTTATCTTTATAATATTCCAAGATAATGATGATGAAGATTCTGATATTGATTATATTCTCTTTATTTTCAAGAGTAAATAAGATGATTTCGTGTTCTTATTTTTATTACTGTATGTTACTGGTTAGCATCCTGTAACGTCTCAAGTGGAATAGGACAGGTTTATAAGTTCATGATGTGAAAAAAGTTTAGTATGTATTTTTAGTTTTGTGTGAAGTATTTAATGTCTGCTGGATGATGGAATTGCACCATCTGTCAGTTGGGTTATTAAAATGGTGTTGTTGTTTTCTCTGTGTGTTCTTTCTCGGCCTTTTCTCTCTGCATTATTGTAACTTTATATGTAGATCTAATTGTTCTGACATATCAAGCACAATTCTGATTTTCAAAAATTAGAAATAAAATTCAGATGACATTACACTTAAGAGTCTTATAATTATTTCACACCCTGCCACTAAGTATATGTCAGTGGTGCCAAACAAAAAAAACAACAATATAATTATGTTTAACTCATGGACAACTAGTTATAACAAAAACAAAAAAACAATAATAATACCAACGGACACAAGTAAAATTAGTGTTAAAGTTTAATCATATCAATTTGAATGGGTTTTCAAACCTTTTGTATATCAATGCTTTTCACTGCATGTTTATTTTCTCTTAAATGTATCATAATTTACAACAGCCAAGAATGTATGCTTCAATATGATAAGTGATGACAGTGATAATGAACAATTTAAACTAAAGTTGAAATAAACTGTGGTCTTGACTTGTTTTCAAAAAAATGTAGGGAGTATAATCTGGACTGGGGGGGTATAGTCTGGCCTAGCCCAAAGTATACCCCGGGGTATAAACTGGCCTAGCCCAGAATATACCCCGGGGCATATTCTGGGCTAGGCCAGTTTAACCCCGGGTATAGTCTGGCGGGGGTATAGTCTGGGCTGCTACACCGGGACCCTTGGCATGCAAGGCGAGCACCTTGCCTCTAGATCACCTTGTCGCCGGATGATGGGTGAATTGATGGGTGGGTGGACGGATGGATGGATGAGTGGGTGGATAGGCAAGTAGATGGATGGATGAGTTGATGGATGGATGAATGGATGGATGGATAGACGGACGGATGGATGAATGGATTGATGGATGGATGGATGGATGGATGGATGGATGGATGGATGGATGGATTGATGGATGGATGAATGGATTGATGGATGGATGGATGGATTGATGGATCGATGGATGAATGGTTACTTACGACAATTGATTAGTTGGATAATTGTCAAATTGGGAACACTGTTCCGGGTGGGTTTCGCAAATATATTGGACAAGAAAGTCCTGAAAAAGAGTTTAAAAGAAAAAAAAAAAGAAAGAAAGTTTATTCACGTACATGTAATAGAACCAGCGGATGAGATACCACCTGACATGGCAGAAACACCAAATGAAATGGTAAATGATACAAATTACTGACCAATAAAATGCCACATCGCCACCTTAATCGTTGTTTGTTCCATCTTCACTGTCTGAAAAACTGGAGATCTTTTAGTACAGATTACAGAATAGGTAAAACAAATGCACACTTTGACACTTGTTTTAATAATGCGTTATGGCAAATCTCAAGCTGTTTCACAGTTCTGATTTATTCTAAATCCTTATCATAATACCAACGTCTCAAACATTCGTCTTCGTAATTCTCAGTTGTGTAAAAAGTGGAGCTGGACCAAACAAGAACTTGAGGTCACGATGTGGTATGACAATTAAATCTAATAGGATGAACTGAGGAAAGAACGGACTTCGCCAATCAAAACATTAATTTTATCTAAGTCTTGACTTTCCTCTTCTCGAGGCTGGTTGTTTATTTCATTGCCCCCCCCCCTCTCTCTCTCTCTCTCTCTCTCTCTCTCTCTCTCTCTCTCTCTCTCTCTCTCTCTCTCTCTCTCTCTCTCTCTCTCTCTCTCTCTCTCTCTCTCCATAACTGTTTGATGCATAGACCAACATACATGACATGTATACCATTTCTCATGAAATTTAAGGGCGAAAAAAAGAAGCAACTGTCTCGACTTGGAAGTATCTATAGTATTCAATTTTATTCAGAGTACATAAATTTTAAACTATGGCTCTTATCATGTTCATCAGCAAATTATTGCCAGTGTATGTTCTTTTATTGTGCATGACGGATTCACTTGCATTGCTGTTTAGATATACACTGACGTCATTTCAAGCATACGTTATTCATTTACTGCCCTATCTTTCCTGTGGGTAAACTAGACCTTTTGTTTTCTTAAATTTATATGGGTTTTTCCTGAATTTGCAAATGACGGGGCATCTCTTGTGCTAAGATTATAGATTGTGTTGTACGTGGGAAGATTTCCTTTGCAATAGCGGGTTTTCCCGATAAGGCTTTCTGTTGTTGACGAGAAAACTGTCGAGAACACAGCCAGCTGAGAGGTGGAGGGAGGGGCACGGTTAGGATTCGGGATAAGCATTTAGGTTTAATCTGAGACACAGGATACCGAGACGGCTCAATTCGTCAATTCCCGTCCATCGACTTGCGCGCGTATCATCCATATCAACATTGGAACAATTCGCACCAACCCCTTCAAAATTGAACGAAAAAGAGTAGTGCCACAGAGCTCTCTGGGGAGTACTCGCCGCGTTTATATATGCACGTAAGTTGTGAACATAATAATATAGTGAAAGAAGGAATTGTTCGTCTCGCAGTTCTGTGTCTCCGGTAATATTATGTGCGAGAAAGACAAGAAGATAGATGGAATTCAATGTATAACAGGATAGGACTGAAGAAGACCCGTCTACCAACCGCCCCGCTAAAACGATGGAGTGTAACAAACATATATAATTATGTACCTTGTAAGAAATAGTTGGCCACATTCTGCTGGATAGGGTTTTCATAAACTTCCGTTCTCTGTGAGAGAAAGATGTGGTTTATGTACATGTAATATGGTATGGTATGTGAATGAACAAAAGGATTACTCGTGATAGAAAACGGTGAGAGGAACTGTGATTAATAAGACCAAATTGATGAATGAACTTTTAGATAATTTACCGTTTGTTGGGCAGATGGATGAATGGATGGATGGATAGATTGGATGGAGGGTGGGTGAGTGGATGGATGGATGGGTGAATGGGTATGTGGATAAATGGATGGATGGGTTGATAGTGAGTGGATGGATGGGTGGGTGGAGAGACAGATGGATAGAGGGTGTGTGAGTGGAGGGAGGGTGGGTGAAGGGATGGATGTGTGGATAGATAGATGGATGGATTAATGGATGGGTTGATGGTGAGAGAGTGGATGGATGGGTGGGTGCATGGATAGACAGACGGATGGATGAACTTACAGGTGGAAGGTAGGTGAGTGGATGCATGGATGAATGGCTGGATGGATGGATAGATGGATGGAAGGATGGGTGGACGATGGATGGATGGAAGGACAGAGGGCAGACAAACTTAGAGACTTACCGACAAGGTAAAAAACAGTCACAGTTTTCGAGTTCGTCCAAAAGCTCACGTTTAACCAATGCTTCACAGCTTTTCTCTGAAATACAGTGTTTCGCGGGCAGAGTGGTAAACTATCGTAACTTGAGTTATACAAATTGTTAAGGAGAAGCTAAAAAAACAACGGAATAACTTTCTGTATCAGAATTGTTGTAAAAAAAACAACAAGAAAAACAACATTATTTCAGAATTTCTGAGAGAGAGAGAGAGAGAAAGAGAGAGAGAGAGCGAGAGAGAGAGAGAGAGAGAGAGAGAGAGAGAGAGAGAGAGAGAGCTACCCAAATTAATTATTAGATTCCATATTATATAAAATAGTCCAAGCAACAATTATCTTTTTTGTTTGTTTTGTTTTTGTTTTGTTTTGCTTAGTTTTTTTTTTTAATTCACCATTTCCCCACAGCCATAGATGTGGGAGTCTGGGAAGTGTATATCCGGACTACATGTTGTATGGATCAGTACAACACGTTGTATGGATATGAACAGGGCGTCTCAGTCAGCGCCACGTACTAGATATTTAGGTCATGAAGATGAATGGTAGTGTCTAATGATATCCATGCTTTGTAATCACAACAAGATATCGGTTCTCAAGCTTAGCCCGAAGTACAAGGAAAATCAAGAATTTACATACAAATCTCAAAATGCTTAAGCAGTCGCTTGCAAATACCGCATCCTTTCATAATTATTTTTTTTGGGGGGGGGGGGTGCTGGAGGGATGTCCTGGTTTGTTTTAAATGCCAGCACCATCTAGCAGAAGTTCAAACAGGCCCTTTTGAGGGCTAGGAAAGCCAAGAACAGGACCACGACAGAAAACAGGACAGAAAACACGACAGAAAACAGGACAGAAAACACGACAGAAAACAGGACAGAAAACAGGACAGAAAACAGGACAGAAAACAGGACAGAAAACAGGACAGAAAACAGGACAGAAAACACGACAGAAAACAGGACAGAAAACAGGACAGAAAACAGGACAGAAAACACGACAGAAAACAGGACAGAAAACAGGACAGAAAACAGGACAGAAAACAGGACAGAAAACAGGACAGAAAACACGACAGAAAACAGGACAGAAAACAGGACAGAAAACAGGACAGAAAACAGGACAGAAAACAGGACAGAAAACAGGACAGAAAACAGGACAGAAAACACGACAGAAAACAGGACAGAAAACAGGACAGAAAACAGGACAGAAAACAGGACAGAAAACAGGACAGAAAACAGGACAGAAAACAGGACAGAAAAAACGACAGAAAACAGGACAAACAAGAAGAAAAATGAGGCCTAAATGCCAATGACAGCAGCGACAACTCCTAAAACAAAGATCGAATTCTCTCAGAAGTTCAAACAGTTGTCAGTAACGTTGTAACGTTTTCTTCCAAAAAATCTGTCTGTTCTTTGTTTGACGGATGTTTCCATTTTCAGCAATTTTGTGATGATTTTTAACTTTTTTTTTTATTTCTGATATGATTTAAAAACGAATGGAGCGGAACTATCATATCATAATTTTGATGGCAGCATTAGATTCAGCAGCAAGAAAAAAATAAAAAATTACCAAAGGTTGCCAAGTTTCATCGACATAGTCCAATTTGAGATTGAGATATGGTCAGTTTAAAAAAAAAACAACTCAATGAATACATGGCTCATCAAAAAGGTTTTTTGAGAATATTTTCCTCTATAAATGTGTTCCAATTCTGACCATCTTAAAAACCCAGTGACTTTCTTATTTTTGTATGGATTTTAAAAATTCAAATAGCAAAATGCTTGAAATGGAGTGTATATACTTTCTAGTGCGCAAAGCTGAAAACAGTTAAACTGAATAAAATTAAGTAATTTAAAAATTAAAGTGAATTTATGAGAAAAATCACGGAAACGTTGAATAAAGTTTTCAGGGCCAGCAGACCGGGGAATAATTATATAATTTTATTTAGTCTTATGAAAAAATCTAGAGATATCTGGCATCTGAGGTGTCAGAACTAGTGATGTAGAAGGTGGTCATGTAGTCACCTGTATATTAAGTAGGAAAGGAGACCAAGAAGGGGATAAAAAACAAAAAACGCCGAAAATTCATCAATGGTATTTGAGCAGCATGACATTAATGTTTTTCATTCAGTGAGGCGCACTGTATCTTGGCTAGGCGCACTGTATCTTGGCTATTAGTTCTCTGTCTCCGCTTCCCTCCCCCCCCCCCTCATTCACTTCTTTACTTGTCATACACATCCCATAATTATAGACATTACACATAAACACTGAAACAGCCCCCCCCCCCCCCCCGCACACACACACAGTCACACGCTTTACACCAATATTAACACATGACATGCAGGCATACACTCCATTTAACAATTCACACGCACACGCACACAATCACACACACATACAAACACAATTAACATGCGCATACACACATACACCATACATAGAAGTTTCTACTCACCTCTGCGAGTCCTGCAAATGTTGGTTACTGTTTTGTTCACGACATAATTTTCGTGGGCTCGAGCAGTGCAGCCACATCTCTCGAACATCAAATTTTGCTCGCAAATGTTTTGACATGCCTGATAATGAAATAATGTTATAATACTCAATCATCTTCTGTGCAGGTGCCGTTCCATTTAAGTTATTCATCATTTATCACCACCAGAAAACAGTTAAAGTTAAATGATTCTTAATGTTTGTGTTTTCCTGGTAAAGAAAAACAAGTAAAAATGTTGCACCCTCCAGTAGTTCGAAAAGCACTAAAATCTGAAATGGGACCATAACAAGGACTAATATATGAAGTAGTACATATAGTAGTCCTTGGACCATAATTATATCCATTTATATAGCACTGGTTAAAGGGGGTTCTCAAGGTGGGTGACATCGCTGCCGTGGGGGGGGGGGGGGTGATTCTGAGTTGAACTGGGGCGCAGATGGGCTGGGAGGAAATGTAAATAATGGGGGACGATTGAGGGGAGGCGGGGAGGGGGGGGTATTTTTCTGATACAGTTTTTGCACAATGTATTGACAACACATTCTGCTCTTTGAACATCCATTTTATTATCACATGTGTATTTCTGTTAAAAGGCAACTGAACCAAAATAATAGATAAATAATAATAATTCTGAAAAGAACGTGCTTTTCAAATTCCTTGTTCCTCCTCCCAGAAAAAAGAAATTATGAAACTCTGTCTGTTGGTCTTCCCATCTTGCTATCTTGTGGGAAAAAAGTCTTTCTTGTGATATCGAGCCGAGACTTGGAAACAAGAGAAGCTATCTGTAATATGTGATACTGATAGGGGTCGTGATCTTCACACAAACGCTGAATCTGATATTAAGAAAGTGACCACGGCACACCAATCATTGCCTTATTCAACAGCGACTGCAGGCTTTATGACTAGGAGAGGAATTTTGTTGGTACATTTGATGAAGTCTTTGTTTGCAATGAACAAAATCAGTGTGCCTATTGTCATGATTAATAAAGCTTTTTTTTTAGAATTGCGCAAGAATGTAGAATGAAATAATAATAAATACGACATTGCACTATTGCACTTATGCTGTTATCGTGGATGAACCTTTTCGGTGTTTTTGGTGCGCCTCTGACGGCAAATTGTGTCTTTGCAATGTGAATAAACTGAGATCAAAATCATTGTGGACTTCGAAAGATGCAGTGCAAATTTAGAATATGTGATACACTGACAGTCACTTAGCTTTTACATGTAGTTAAAGTTGGCAGGTATGGGGTCTTGATGCACCTCAGTTGGGCTTTTTCCCCGACGAAGTGTTTTAGAACATAATAATGTAGCGCTTTAAACTGTTCCTTTTTTAGCGTCAAAACTAGCCTTTCCACGGGCTCTCGCCAATGCCCTGGCTTTCTCCGGTTCTTTATAGGTATTAAAAAATACATCTTTCATTCTTTCGCATGCAGCTGGTCTTTGTGTCGCGAATCGCTCAAACAAATCCATAGCAGTAGTACTTTACCATGGTATAATGCTGAACGGTTCGAATGTCCCATGATGACATTGGCTATGTTTGGTCAATCTAAATATAGTAACGGCCTGCTTGTGCGTCGTCACAGTGGGCCCTTTTCGTTACCGTTACCGACTGGCTTCCGAACTGTCACGTCGCCAGAGGGACTTTTCACCAGTGTAGGTCTTGGCAAAGAATGTAGAAGTAACAAGAAGCTTCACTTCGGGCGCTCCCCGTTTGCACTACCGTCAAGCGACATCGGTGCGAACCGACCTGCTAGCTAGGAAGCGCGTTAAACATTACGCGGGTAGTCGGTGGTAAAGCGAAAGTTAATCTATTATATATTTCAGTAATTTGCAACCTTTGGCATGACTAACTGACCAAACTATACACTCTTCAGGCCTTAAATTTGGCAGGAAGGTGGCAATTGAGATAAGGAAGATGATGGCTATAATTAAAAGTTGTTTACTTCAAGCATGTATTTTTAAAAAAATGACAATGTTTATTGCTATGTAACATCTGTATTTTTGCATGTTTGTTTCGCAATATATTGTACCGTGCATGTCATAAAAAGTAACCGTATCAAGAGTTCAGTTTGGTTTGTAGTGTTCTGGTGCGCATGAGTTCTGAAGCAAGACTATAGTTTATTACTTTTATTATACGAGAGAGAGAGGGGGGGGGGGCACATGATTGTCTATTCCGGGCAATGCCCGGTAGGTCATCTAGTAGAAAGTAGTCGAAGAATTGCTGCAGACTCTAGGACATTGTGACTATCACAGACCAGCAACAATCAAAACTGCTACGCGCTCAGTTGTAAATTATATTTGTATATTCATATATCAAGCATCTGATCTAAATATTTGTGTTGTTTTGGTTTTAATTAGAAAAGATGTCTTAAAGTGCTTTTTTACATGACGCGTTTCATTTAGATAAAGCATTACCGATAATCATTCCAAATCTTCTCTGCAACTGTTGTCGATTGGTAAGATTGTTGCGCTTATAATAAAAACAAACACTGCGCCCTTTTAAAACAACAATTAAAATGACAGTATGAAAAAAATGCATTTATTGCAGGGCATTTTGTGAACTAAACAACAATATCTCAGAGATGGATGTGAGAGAAAGTACAGACAGTAAAGTACATTATTCATTTAAACTTAAGGTATAGATTGGTAATGTACATTCTCATACTAAGATAATTATAGATTGTTGAAGTGCATTCTTAATGATATTATTCCACAACCGAGTTATACTTGATAAAGTGCATTCTCATTAATTAACTAAGTTATACTTATAGATTGGTGAAGTACATTCTCATTCACTGTCTAACACATGCTTTGGTCCCCGAGTTACACATTGATAAAGTACATTCTCAATTCATTAACTAGGATATATAGATTGGTAAAGTACATTCTTAATTCATTAACCAAGTTATTGATGGGTAAAGTGCATTGTGATTCAACAGTTAAGTTATAGATTCAGTAACTAAGTAAAAGATTGGTAAAATATACTCTCAATGAATAACTGAATTGTAGATTCATTTCAGCAAAGGGAGTATAAAACACGCTCGTCTCGGCCTTGTTTTTTAGTCAAATCTTATGATTATCTGGTACTATAAATAAGAGAGGAAATCGTACAGGCCTATCTTAGGTAGAAGGCAGAAAGATAGATCGGATCTACTGTTTTTGTTACTGTTGCAATTCACAGCTGAACACCAATGACATTGTAAATTTCTAGATTTTTCGGGTTAAATTTTTACAATAAGCACGTTGTACACAAACTGCCATGAAAACCCTATGCCATCCCTCGACTTGGCTACAGTTCTACCGCGCTTGCTCGGGCCACTCCCATTGATATCCGATGTCGCATTCGGCGGCAAGTGAAACATCTTGTTATTTCTACAATGTTTGGTCTTGGCCAGGGAAGGAGAAATCATATTTGAATTTGGTATCGTTCTGCGCGATGACTACCGTCATCTACTTCCCGGTTCATGGGCCACCGCATGTTGTGCGCTTCAAGCTTCACCTTGGTACTATTGAATTTTCACTCTGCAGTTTCCCGCTTGTACTCAAACACTAGTATGGGAATAGGGGGCGCTGTTGGTAACACTTAATAGTGCTAGAAAAACACTGAAAAAATATATATGTTTGTACCAGCCTGCTGATCAAAGTAAGGCAGTGATAAGAAAATGTGCTTTGTTTCACATAGATTGGTCATAATGCTAATAATACTACAAACATGGGCCTACTTAGATAAACACAGACAGGCTGTGGGTCGTGAGCACTTAGCAGGACTAGATCAGAGGTGATGGGGCAACAACGATAAAAAGTGACGAGGGAAGGTATTTGCTGAGGGAACGAACAGCTCCGAAAAACCTTACGTCAGTCTGGCGTAGACATATAGGATTTGTAGGATTACTGATGGAATAGACGATTTAGACGAAATCGTAATTTAGATATATAAAATATATGAGATCAGAAGACAAACTTAATACATGTAATTCAATTTTGGCCCTGACCTCACGGGTGTAAGCGACTCCGTAGGTCTGTCTGAAGGTTTTGCCATCATTGCAGTTCCCGTAAGGGGGTCCAAGGCGTTGAATATTTAACTGAGGAACAAAAGAAACAAAAGAAACGAGTGGAAAAACAAGGGTAGAAAAGCGTTTTGTTTCATATCCACGTGGCTACAGACCTCCCTGCTCATAACCTTACGTCAATCTGACGTAGACGTATAGGATTTCCGTAGGATTGTTGGATTACTGTAGACGTGGGTTCCGTACACATCAAACCGATCTCTAACAAAAGCTTGCAAGCGATTTCATGGGTTCCGTCCATTCCTGGCGCGCTTCATACACAGAGGATTTGCATAGATAATAATTAAGACACTAAGTTGACTAACGCCGATCGGGTTCGCTTCCAGGGACAATTTCAACGTCATGGTATTAAAGAAAATTTGCAGTATCTATTTTACAATGGGTCTCCCCATAAAACAAAGCTCACACACACACACACAAAAAGATGAGAGAAAGAGA
Source organism: Onchidella celtica (assembly GCA_963931925.1). Lineage (NCBI taxonomy): Eukaryota > Metazoa > Mollusca > Gastropoda > Systellommatophora > Onchidiidae > Onchidella > Onchidella celtica. Next base: position 337,531 of record OZ007578.1, on the reverse strand, counting down.
GAGAGATGGGAGAGTTTTTTGTTTTTATCAACCTCTGTCTCATCTTATTCTAAAAATACACCAGATCTATCTTCTGTGTGATTGTAAGTTAGTAAAACAATTGTGTTACACTGATATTGCATTTAAAAGAAAAGGGAAATGGGCAGAAGTTTTCTACAGCAAATCAAATTATAATTACAAAGTTCTATCAAGGTCCAGGGTAATATAGCCGAACACTGAACAAAACTCATTATTTTATCCTTCCGGCTTTGTAAAAGAGGCCATTGTTTATATCTCCCACGCATTCACCGCTATGTGACGTGCGCGAAGCCCGTGAACACAAAACGCCCCAGCTGTTCTATCTTATCGTATCTAGTGTCTTTGATAGTTTGTAAATAAAACCAACAGAAACGCAGCGCTGCTCTATGTACACTCCTTCCTTCACACCACTGTTTGTATCCTTTTCACTTTGAGTTGATGTCATAAGAGCTGTGCTTTTTTTTTTTTTTTAATTTTCACATCAAGCTGGAAGATCTATTTTGATAACACTGCCATATATCTATCGGATCTATCTATCAGGTGTTTCCATAAAAAACCATCGCCACTAATATCCATATCAAATGTGCCATGTCCTGTTAAAAATACACGCCCTCGACCCTACCCCCCTAACTGGTGTATGAGAAAGGTACATGTAGACTTAAAAAAAAAACAAAAAAAAATCAACAAACACACACACATACAAACACTTGACATGGCAAAACTTGTGTAATATAAAGCTTCCGTTTACCAAAGATACTACATAGTTTACAATAAGATGAGAAAATAGATTACGCACACAGTTTGCGCACTGATCGGGACGGGGCCCATGCAAGAAAAAGAATACTTGATATAATGATAAATCAATGATGCTGATTTGTTACAACGCTACTGTGACTTAAATTTTTAAAAAAGCCAGAGTTTTTCCATAGTGGTTGAAGTTATACTAACAAAAATATGTAACTTCAATCAAGGCCTACAGCGATAACTGAACAGTGAACAAAAGTCAACATTTTCCCTTCATTGGCTCTGTAAAGTGCGGCATTGTTCATGGCTTCCGGGCAGCCCGATTTCTTTCCCTACGAGCTTTAGCAAATTCAGGAGCGGGGCGGCAACACAGCCCCAAACCGAGGTCATCGGCTAAGGGATTTCCCGTCCTATCGAACTCTGCCCTGGGTGCTGCAATCTCTGGACTGTGCCTGATATGATTCTGAACGTCGCCGAAAATCCCTGGGATGTGTTGGAGCTGTCCTGTGTTTGAGGGAGTGTTGCTACCCCGCTCCTGAATTTGCTAAAGCTCGTGCGGAAAAAAAATTACGCTTCCGGGCATTCGCCACTAAGTGACGGTGCGATAAACGCTAAACGCGCTAGCTGTCTCAATTTATTATATCTAGTATCTTGGCTTTTACTCAAAATGGCGGTGGAGTAATGCATGAAGGCCTGCATCCAAATTTCCATGACGTGAATGAAACATACCAATACGCTGGCAACGAAAGGAGAAAGAAAGCTGTATTTTTTAGAATAGAGTTACCCACCATTCTCATGCCTATGAAGATTTCAGAACCACCAGACAGGGATAGCCCTGTTGAAGTTGCGAAGGGAACCGACAGAGGTTCGTGGATATCCATTTGAGCTCCATATGCGTTAACAAGACCTTTTAAATACAAGTTGTTTTCTAGGAAAAGTGTAAGCTGTAGTCCTGAAAAAAAGATAAATAATGAGTCGTTGAGATGAATATCGGAAGCTTTTAATTAGAGTCTTGGTTGGTTGTGAACGGGATGTAGCGCTATATAAATGATGTATACATAATTATATTATCATTATTATTATAGTGGAGAACGGTTAAACCGAAAATGGCTAAACCGAAACTAGATCTAAATCGAAGGAAAATAAGACTCCCCAATGTTTTTCCTCTTTATCTTTGTTGACAAACTAGCGCTAAACCGAAATTACCCTACGGTTAAACCGAAAAGAAAATTGCTGGATTCAGTGGCCAGTCCACTGTGATTTGCCATAGATGGAGTCAAGTCACTGCATCAACCCACTACACCTCCCCCCCCCCCCCCCTTCAAAAAATACAAAGCAGAGCATGCTTCGTTCTGCCCGGTAGTTAGGCCGACATGGAAGCGGCAGCACTACAGAGATAGGGGGAGAGGGAGGGAGGCCTTTTACCTCGAAATCAGACGGCAGCAGACGTTACGTTTGGCGCATTGCGACTGACCTTTCATGTAAAATGTGTGACATCAGAGAGACAACACTAGTTATCGGGGACAGCGCATTTCTTGGCATCGTGTACCGTAACGGTAACGAGATCGATGGGACGGCGGCTCTGTACTGTCAGTCGACTCGCATGCCTCCCTGTTTTGAGTGTTAGTCCACATTCGCCCGTATATCCATGCTTCGAGTGTGCCTAGGCCTGAGCAATTATCCATCCTCATTCAGAGTAATTCTCAGTCAAAAACACAGAGCAAGCGAGGACGTGTTGAGTCTGTTTAGCCTGTGCACTTACTTTATTTGTCCTCTATGATAGTGATTTGGGCTGCCTCTCTTGAATCTGGCATTTTCACGTCTCCTGTCGCTAAACCGAAACTCTGTCTAAAACGAAAACAATCCCGCGGTCCCGCCAATTTCCGTTTAACCATTGTCTACTGTATTATTGTTATTATTATTATTAAATCTGACGTAGATATGATTGTTATAAGAGCTATTACTGTTTTCAAATTTCTTGGATAAACTTTCAGATAGCAGTTGGTGTAGATGCAATAAATTACATCTGTTTACTTGTGTGTGTGTGTGTGTTTTGGTGTTGGTTGGTTCGTTGCTAACTTGTTTGCTTCTTGCTATAATCCATGTCACTCATCCATTACCATCACCTATTATCTTTGTTACTCACCGTCTTCAGGGCCGGTTAAAGAAGACACAAGATTCTCATTCTGCAGCGTGTAGCAATTCCCAAACCGACTGTGAGTCGTCACTGTAAAATTTCTGGGAAGTAAACACAATGGACTGATTGGGCAGCATTTCGTCTTCAAAACTCATTATATTATATTATATTGCTGTTCTTTCTTTAAAATCTTGTTCATAGTTCCCGAGACACAGGGTACCGAGACGGTTCAATTCGCCAAATTCCGCCCGTCGACTTGCGCGCGTATCATCCATGTCAACCGTGCAACAATCCGCCCCACAGCCCTTCATAATTGAACGGAAAAGACTTACATGTAGTACCACAGAGCTCTGTCAGTAGTAGGCCTGGCCTGTCCACAGTGTTTATAAGTGTGCCAGTTGTGGACATATATAGTCAAAGAAGGATTGGTCCGTTTGGGTATTCTGTGTCTCGGATAGATCGGCTGGCCTAATACTTGAATGTTTATCGGCAAGCCAGTAAACAACTAAGCACTCGGATGTTTAAGAGAGCCAGGATGGTGTAAAATGCTTGGCTATGTTGTTACGAGCATTTCGAGAGGAGCTCTCTAGCTCTGGAGTCACAAAAGGCTTACATATATGCACCCCTATAGCAAAAAAACTTGGGGGGGGGGGGGGGGATGTACGTACTTATGACAACATTTTATTATATTTCTTTTTTTTTTTTATCTTAAAAAAAAAAAAAAAAATAATCCATCAAATTCTTTTTGTCGTACAAAATTCTGGCAACTGAATTTCGACTCGAGTGGCCCGCGATGGGGTTAGATGTAATTTGTTGTACATGTATAACATTTTAGTAACTAAATTTCGGCTGTCCCGCGATGGGAGTAGATTTATTTTGTCCAATAACATTTTAACAACTAAATTTTCTGGTGGCCCGCAATGGCACCAGTGGCTGTCCTTCGGGAAGGGCTGGGCAACCTTGATCCAGACAGTAGTGCTGGTGAGGGAAGCCACGCTGGTAGAATTCTGAATTCACATAATGATGCGGACCTGAAAAATAACACTTAAGCTGGGTTTTCATGTGAACGCAAACAGCAAAAATCCATCAAGTAGCAAAAAGAAAGAGTGTTTTCATATGTACGGAAGTGGTGTTTCACACAGTGAATCACACAGTGAAGAACAACTAAGTCTTGTGTCCACCCGAGCGGCATAATTATACCAGAAAATGAATGGTCAGGACAAAAGTCTTCAGGAAAAATTAGCATGGCATTTTCTAATACTAGATTATGGAGTGTGTTTAGTGACATGCTACATATTATATGGGTCGCTGGGTGTGTCCATGATTTTGACGTGAGAACGTTCTGGAAATTGCATAGCTTGGAATCCGTTGCGTCCCATTTTGCCTATTGTCCAGAAAGGGCCAGCAATGGGTGGTTGGGGCTTTCAAGATTATTGAAATTCTATTTCAGATTGAAAAATAGAGGTTCGTTCTCAAAACCCATGCCCCCAAACAAGGGAAGACTACGCTGAAACTACCATGTTTTGCACATGTGCGTGTGTATGTGTTGTTTTGTTTATTGTTTTGGCAAATCATTTATTTATTTTTGTCGGCCTATTTATAATGTGGCCTAGGTTAACTCCCTCTTCTCACATTTCCGTTATCGAGAAACAAATAAAGTTTGTATCGATTTCGTAACTCAGAAGAAAAAAAAGGGAGGGGGGGGGGATATGTCAGTTCTGTTCCGTTAGAAACGGACACATCCACAAGACAGCAAAACTGAATGACACGGTCGTAAGTGAGAATTTGGTGTCGTGTCGTGTCGTTCAGGTGGATACGTGGCATTAACCTGCCCCGCCAGGATCTCCTCTCTAGCTTACTCGGGATAGCATTGCTGTTTCTTGAACACACAGTCGATCAACATATGTTCCAGCTGGTGACCCACTTCCTGACGTTTCACTCTGAAAGATAGGAATGCAATGATGCAATGACTCAACATCACAGTACGTCATACGCCTCGGCAATTCTTGAATGGGCTGTTCTTAGCAATTGTGTATGCAAACTTGGACCCCTCCCCCTTTCACTCCTCCTCTTAAACTTCGTGAAATACCCATGGGACCATTTTCGCCATATTTAAATGGGAAGTTTGCCTTGAGCGTATTTCATGAAACTGGCCACTAATGCCTATTTGTCCATATTTGGACTACATCATCTGATGTGCCGAGTTCCATATTTGGAGAACTTTTTGAAACATATTTATTAACAAAATGATTTTCGGTGGTAAATATTTTATATAATTTTTTACATTTGTTTTTTTTAAAAGGTTGTCTACAAATAGACAGTGGAAGGTTAGGCCCAGCAAAATCATTTCCTGTCATGTAAATCGCACGCTTTAGGCAAAATGATAGATGGCTATAAAAGGGTTAAGACAGTGATCCACTACGTGTGTACTGAAAGGTCCACGGAGTGGAATCTGAATTGTCGTTAAGGAATAGCCATGAAATTTGAATTTAGACGAAGACTTTTTTTTTTTGTTGCTTTACCTGGGCTCCCCCATGTACAAATCTTCGAAACGAGACATCATAGCGGCCCTGAGAGAAATTCTTTCACTAATGGGAGGGTCAGGGCCGTTGTAGTCCAGAGCATCCTCTTCAGCCTGAGGAAAGTTCCACATAAACAATAAAATATGTGAAAATGTTTTGTAACTCAGGTTTAACACTTGCTATTTGTAATAGCACTTCAGCTGTCTCGACATGTAATGATGTCTTTATGTTTTCAGTAAAAACATCGCTGCCGTGTTCGCTCATGCACTTCCTTAAACTCGTCCAAATTTTATACTCGTATTAATTTTAATTACGTGAACTGGTCGTTAATTTTTCAGACAATTAATAGCTCCTGGTCAAAGATTTCCAAAATTTTAATTCTTTATGTTTGTTTCATTCATGGTCTTCGCTTGAGGGTCTGACACAAAAAGCAGTATGGCTTAAGTCTATAATCGTCATATGTCACAATAGAGTTACAGTTTTTTACAATTTTAAATTGGAAATTGTGTTGTTCAAGATAGAATGTGAAATCTCTCTCTATCTATCTATCTATTCATCTCTCTCTCTCTCTCTCTCTCTCTCCCCCCCCCCCCCTTTTTTTTTTTCGTTTTTCGTGGACAGCAATAACGCGGCAGCATTTTTAATAAACTCTGAGTGCTTTTATTTGACACCACAATGCACATTTCAAAGGAAGACTCTAATTGTCATGATATAATGATATTTCTCCCAGATTTGGGCTATCAAATTTTCTTTTTAAACATGACATTCATAAAGACACAGTCCTGACGGTGTTTAAACTGTGTTACTACGTGCAGAAAACGAAAAAAAAAGTGTAAATTCTGAGGGATTGAAATCAGTATTACAGACGAGTGTACTGTCAAACGTGTGACGTAACTTTTCTCATCGACGAACAATCATTACAAAACACAACGAAATCATACTAATATTGTTGTCATGACTTCTTCCCATAAAACATTCATGATCTCTAGCGTTGTCTTAATGTACTGGAAATATTATTACATTTTAAACATAATATCAAAAAGCAAATTACCGAATTTAACCTGGCTGATGTTCAACTTTCACTACTCATTTGGAGGCCTAATAAAGAATGACAGACATTTCTTAAAAATAGCAGTTCTAATACAGGATAGGCAAAAACGTTTAGATTTTTCGAGTCACACTTACTGTTAGCGTCTCGTTTGCGAAGAATTCATATTCTTCATCAGTCCAATCCTCGCTGCTTGTCTCATTACTGCTCCCACCCTCGAAGACATCAGTGGAATTTCCCGTGTCAGCCTCAGCAGCTGTCCGCCTTACACGAGATCTAGAACCCGGTCCTTGGTTAGGTCCTGCGACAGGGCGTTGCCCACCACCACCACCATTCCCTCGTGGAGATCCTCCAGATTGGGGAGGGGAATGTTGCTGCCTTGGACCATTCGGTGGAGAACTCCCTGGCCCAGGGGGAGACTGTCTATCCGTTGCTGACTGCGTCGAAAGCGTTTGCATGGAATCACTGAAGGGAAGCGTGGAATGCGCAAATGACTCGCTTAAGGATGGATCTAATGCTGGAGCCGAAAAGGAAAAAGACGACTGAAAAGAGGGAGATGGTCTAGGATCAGTTGAAATTGTAAAATGTTTTTCTGACACAAATGTATTAGATAGTGAAGCGTAGAGAAGATTACTCCGCAAAGACACAGGCGTAGGGCTAATTGTTTCTGAAGGGAAAGAACCCAATGTGGAGAAAGGTGACGCGACAAGTTGTTTGATTATGGTGGTTTCAATGTTGTTATAGTTTGTGGCCGACACAGTTTGCTGATCTATAGCGGATGGCTGATCAAGAATTGATGACTCCATGCCCATGTGGGTAGCCGGGTGGATTTGGAAAGCGGGGAATATGACAAGTGTGCCAGAAAATGTTTCTGGAATGAGCATAGGCGTCGGTGGATTGGAATGATGTTCTGATGACTGCAAATGTCCTGCTTGTTGTGGGTGGGGAGTTTGTTGCTCAAGTTGTTGTGATTGCTGTTGCTGTTGTTGTGGGGGTTGCTGTTGCTGCTGCTGGGGTGGTTGTGGTTGTTGTTGTTGCTGTTGCTGTTGTTGTGGATGCTGTTGTTGTTGTGGTTGTCGCCGCTGTACTGGTGACTGTCGTTGTTGTTGTGGTGGTTGTGGCTGCTGTTGTGATTGCTGTTGTGGTGGATGCTGCTGTTGTTGTTGTGGCGACTGTTGCTGTTGCTGTGGTTGCTGAGGTTGTTGCTGTTGTGTTTGTTGCTGTGGTGGCTGCTGCTGCGGCTGTTGTTCTTGACCCGGCCATTGTTGCTCCGGGGGTGGCTGTTGCTGTTGATGTTGCTGAGGTGGCTGTTGATCTCCTGGCCGGGGTGGTTGATTTGGATCAGCATCGGGGGGTGGGCGTGGATATCGTTTTTCCAGAAATGGTGAATTTCTGACCTCCAAGCCGAGCAAGTTACTTCTCCCGAACAGTTTGATATATCTGTTCAGTTTTGTGGATGTTTTGTCCAAATAAGTGTTCCTGGATACGAAAGATTGAATAAGTGGAGGTGGAGCTGACTAAAGCTGAACACATGAACAAACAGAAGAAGGGCGAGAGAGAGCGAGAGAGAGAGGGAGAGAGAAAGAGAGAGAGCGAGAGAGAAACAGACAGATAGATAAACAGACAGGCAGACAGACATAGACGAGGACAGAGAGATATGATGGACGACAGAGAGACAGACGAGACGGAGAGGAGAGAAAAGAGAGAGAGGACAGAGAGAGAGAGAGATATTGTGGGAGTCAGAGAGACAGACACAGACAGACAGACAGGAATGAGAGGGAAAGAGGGAAGAGAGAGGGGGGGGGGGAGAAAGAGAGAGAGGGAAAGAGTGAGTGAGAAAATCCAGTTAAGATTGAAAGAAACATGACAGACTAACCAACCTATTGCGTGACTAAACCTCCACCACTGATACGCTGACTTGATGTAACTTTAGGAAAGAAATCCCCGCTTTTCCAACCACTGCCGTCCTTGTAGACTCATCCCACATTCCACAACAACTTACTAGTCCGATTAAAAACATGTAGGAGCTACAGCGTACTCAGTCAAGTCTGTTGCGTTGATTTTGGCTCGCACTCAGTAGCGTGCAAAAAGGGGTGCAGAGGGGGCGACGGCCCCGGGTATCCATTTTAGGGGGCATCCAATCAAAACGTAAACTCAAAATCAAGTTTTTTGAAATTTGAAATTATCGCTGTTAACTTCACAGTACAGGCTGCCCTACAGTCTCACAAGCTAGTGTGATACTGTGATCCTTTTTTGAATAAGCGAGACGAGAGTAGAGAACATGTGACATGTAAATTCTATGCGTAATGCTGAGTTTTGGGTCACACAATCAAGGAGTTGGCCCTCGGCATCACCAAGCCTCGACACGCCACTGCCCAGACTTGTACGTCCTATGAATCAACTAGCGAGACGAGACCCTGCTTCAGCTACAATAGTACTCGAAGTCCAGTTTGAAGCCAACACTCAACATCTTCGCCCTGAAACGTCTAGTGCCAAGGCTAGACAGAATTGTCTGAGTGCGCCACAAACAGAACACAACTTTCGTTGATGCTGCAACAGGTATTATCTTAACACTACTGCAGTCACCACCGCCAACACTACAGCTGCGAGTACTTTCACCATCCTGTGCTATAATCCCTACTACCGTCAACGGTATTTCTACTTCCACTCACTCAGCAATACCCGCCCACCCCCCCCCCCCCCACCCACCCCACCTAAGAAAAAAGTCATGATTTTCATCTGAAAACATACAACTTTCTATCTGTCCCGATCATGGAATAGGAACACTCGCCCCCCCCCCCCCCCCAGGATATAATACATAGATAGAACTAGTATAAAAAAAATAATTAAGTAACATAAATTTTACAAACAAACTGAATAACAAGCAAATAATAAAACAGACAAAACAAACAAACAACAACAAATAAACAAATAAATGCACGTAACTGAATAAATAAAAAATAAATACACAAACAAATAAGTAAATAAACTATGTTTCTGTGTACAGTTGAAAAAGACTACCTGACAGGATTGACATTACAGAAAGTCACCGCTGGAAAAGGCAGCTTATCGAACCCAATTTTCACACTGGAACTTTTAGGGTTGTCGTAAAATGTCTGTGGAGGGAACGTTTGACGTTTGAATGATTTTTGGAATAAAATTACACGATGATAAGAAAGAAGGAGTGGGACAGACCGGCAGACAGATAGATAGAGAGAGAGAGAGCGATAGAATAACACACACAAAGGGTCAGACAGACCGGCAGACAGACAGACAGACAAACAGATAGATGGACTGACAGACAGACACAGAGGTAGATAGACAGACTGACAGACAGGTGATAGATAGATAGATAGATAGATAGATAGATAGATAGATAGACAGACAGACAGACAGACAGACAGATAGATAGATAGATAGATAGACAGACAGACAGACAGACAGATAGATAGATAGATAGATAGATAGATAGATAGATAGATAGATAGATAGATAGATAGATAGAAAATAGATAGATAGATAGATAGATAGACAGACAGACAGACAGACAGACAGACAGACAGACAGACAGACAGACAGATAGATAGATAGATAGATAGATAGAAAAATGCTGCCAGAATGCTTCTTGCTTTGATAATATTTTGTATCATGGACTCTGTTGCTTTATTTTACACTTTAAAAAAAAAATGTTGTTACAAGTACGTACCTCCCCTAAGTTTTTTGCGCTAGAGGTGCGTATTTTAAAGCCTTTGTTACTTCAGAGCTAGAGAGCTCCTTCCGAAATACTGCTAACAAAATCCTTAATTAGCTATTCTTTTAGGTTTTCTGTTTGTTTTCATCCTGTCTTTGTTTTGTTGAAAGGGTAGGGGGGGAGGGTTAGGGATTGGATCAGATTGAGGACTGAGGATAAGGACGGGGTTAGGGATAGTACGCGCCTCCAGCGCAAAACGCTTAGGGTCTCTACTTACTTATAACAACATCCATGTGTTTTTAAGCCTCATTTCAAAGATCACTAATGAAATACAAATTGAAAAGCAAATATGGAAAGTTTACCTGACTCAATAGCACCAAGTGAACACCCAGTGCACAGATGCAGAACAGCAGTACAACCATCCAGATGACTTTACCGCTGGATGACGTGGTCTTGGATATCTGCTCGAATCCAAGAATGCTGTTTCGCTTCGCTGCAGTCTTGAAGGCATCTTTGATGATTTGACATGGACTTTTTCGCTGATGACGTGTCGGTCCCATTTCTCTCCCGTCAGCTGACTTTTGCGGACATTTAGACTGGGGTCCTAAGAGGTCCCTCATTGGTGACGGCAGATCATGTTCCATCCATTTCATGTTTGTGTTTCTAGTGAAACTGTCATATCGGGCTGGGGGTGGGGGAATGGATGGCAGGATTGTTGACTGTGGCATATCTGACTTCAAACTGGATTGGTACAGATCGGTGAGAGGGAATGAGGATGACTCTTTCTGTTTCTGCACTGCCAAAGTCTGATGAGAAATATAAAATGCACAAACAGGAATAGTCTGTATACGAGGCATCCATCCATCCACCTTTCCATCCATCCATCCATCCATCCATCCATCCATCCATCCATCCATCCATCCATCCATCCATCCATCCATCCATCCATCCATCCATCCATCCATCCATCCATCCATCCACCTTTCCATCCATCCAGCCATCCATCCACCTTTCCATCCATCCATCCATCCAGCCATCCATCCACCTTTCCATCCATCCATCCATCCACCTTTCCATCCATCCGTCCATCCAGCCATCCATCCACCTTTCCATCCATCAATCCATCCACCCATCCATCCACCTTTCCATCCATCCATCCATCCAGCCATCCATCGAACCATCCCACTATCCATCCATCCGTCCATATCTATCTACCTATCTATCTATCTATCTATCTATCTATCTATCTATCTATCTATCTATCTATCTATCTATCTATCTATCTATCTATCTATCTATCCATCTATCTATCTATCTATCTATCTATCTATCTATCTATCTATCTATCTATCTATCTATCTATCTATCTATCTATCTATCTATCTTTCTGTCTATTCGTCAGCCATCTGTCCTATATATCTATCTGCATGTCCGTCTGTCCGTCCGGCTCTCTGTCTAGCTACCCACGTATCTATCTTACTGCCTGACTAAGACGCCGCAGAACTCGCATTGCCCAGCGATCAGTCATTCTGGTCCAGAGAAACCTCTCAGTCACCCCAATGCGTTGCCAGCAGTTACCAGAGACAGCTTGCCTGACTTCCCTGGAAACTGGGTATTTCTCATGAGATAAAATAATAAACAGCTTATTTCCCTCGGGACACTGGTTACATTAATCTACATCTCCCTGGTATCGCCAAAGATCTGGTACATGTATGTGACACTGTCCACTTTCAGCCATAGAGATAATGGTGGGCACCTCTATTTGCAATGGTGGATCCGGTTGCTCATGTTCAGTGTTCGCACCTAATCATACTGAATCAAATTAGAGTTGGAAGAGGTGGAGGGTGTTAAGTCGAATACAATGTAGTTACCAGAACTGATCCTACCACTGTACCACAGGCGTTTGGTTGGTTCTGAACTTGTCTATACCGTTTTGACACAGTGAGGCCATTCACTCAAGACAGTTGGAAGTGCCCGAACTAGTGAAACATTTCAATCTCGCCAGTGCGCAAAGCCCCTATTAACTCAATTGTCCATATATCTCATTCTAAAACCGAGACAAATACCTGTATATTATGTAAAACCACAGAGAGCAATAATTATATAATACATGTATGTTTCAGGTGAAGAAACGAATATGAATGGCATGACTGTCGACGTCAAAATTTTAATTTCTCAATAAAGAAAGAATAAAGATTAAGAGTCTCCAAACTGGGACCCGAAAAGTTATATCTCTTAAAAAACCACGTGAAATGATTAATTTTTTTCTTCAAAACAACGTGATTCGATGGCACATCTATTCACACAAATCGATAACAGGTGATAATTTTCACTATTTTATATGAAATGGTCATCATGCCGAAATGGAAGCTGAGAGTAGGTAAACATCTTAAACGTTGTGACTACCTGACCAATAATTATGAAACTTTGTGCACTGCATTCATTTTTTAACGATTAATTTCGTGGACACGTCCATTTTGGATAAAATTCAGCCGTTAATATAATTTATTTATGTTTGGTTGTTGTTTTTTTTTTGCTTTATTTTAGCCGCCAGAAAGTCATAGTTTTGTCGAGTAAAATCTAAAAATATGATCTGAAATTTTGTTCTTCGTCTGTTTTTACACATTGATGTTCGATAATCAACTTTATCACATCTGTGTATTCTGCAAAAAAATGTGGTGCAACAATAAGTTCTATTGGTCTTTGCGCCGAATCCAAGTACTGTTATTATTGTATCCTAGATGTAGATGGAATGTAGGTCTGCGGACGGGCATGGTATCAGTGCCATGAATTTGTAAGGTTCATCTGGCTCCTGTCGGCTAGTATATTTCATTAGTCACACCTACAGTAATTGCTTCCATTATAGATCTTACTTACATTCAAAAGTAATGATGTTTCCTAAATTTTCATCGTATGACCACCATAGCCGATTTGACGAAGATTTCCACTGCTATAACAAATGCATGAAAAACTACCCGCGCTAAGTTTACCATTAAAGTCTCGTCTTAAACAAAACATTCATTCTGAAATGAACATCCAGATAGAAAAGTATTTATGCACATATGAGCAATCCCAGTAAAAGTTTTTCGTCCACGGGATTTATTTACCATCCAATTGTTTTTGGAACGAAGTTGCTGCCTGCAGCCCGGTGTCACTATCCAACTTTCAGCCGGGCAATTTTTCACCTGTGACTGCCAAATAACACATTTAATCCCACTGGCGACGTCATCAACAACGATTGTTGATACCAGAATAAGCAGTTAACCACTACTAACTTGGCCTATGTTCATTTCAAATCAAGTGCTGGCAGTTACGAGATCACGATTTTCAACTTGCACTGTGCGGTTTTAATGAGAATAACAACACAATAATGACGCTTCATGTTGGTGTCAGTAAGGTGCACTACCGTATTGTGGAAAATGACGGTATGTGCAAAAAAAAAAAAAAAATCCTACTGGAGATGCCAAAAAAAGTTACCGAAGACGTAAAAAAAAAATTCATGTTGCACCCCTTTTGTTTTGTGTTGAAGTTTCATTTCATGATGACTATTCTAAACAAAAACTAGATGAGGCACCCGGCATTATCCCAGATAATCCTGAGACCCCACCGTTCTATTTCTCGCTCTTTTTGGTCCAGACAGCTCCCCATAATATATTCTTCAGTCTTACCGAAGATACCAGAAGCAATAGGACGAGACAGCTAGCACGTTAAGCGTACGCAGATTTCGCACCGCCATCTGGCTGCGAATGCGTGGAAATCTGTATTTTACAAAGCCAAATACGGAAAATATTGAATTTTGTTCACTGTTCAGCTATCGCTGTAGGCCTTGATTGACGTCACTGATTTTGTAATTTTAACATCAATCGCTGTGGGAAAACTCTGGCTATTTTGTCTCTTTTTCAGCCGCACTAGCACTGTAACAAATCAGCATCAGTAATTTATCATCATATCAAACATTCTTGTCAAACAGTGTGCCATGGGCCCCGCCAACGATCAGCACGCAAACTGTATGCATGAATTTTTTAGAAATGTGAAGAAAGGAGTGTCTCATTTAGTGCATCAGAGCACTAGCACTCATTTCTAGTAAGGAAATTTCGCGTATAGAATTGAACGCGTCTTGATATCGTTTCCGGTGCGGTGGGCTTACTACGGGGAGCCAAAGCATACAATCACTGTACTTTACATTTTTACGACTTTTTATATAAAAAAATACCTGAAATTTGAATCAGCACAATCGGCCAATACAAAAGCGATTGGGCTGGATTAGTTGACACTTAAAGTTAATTTTATAATTTTTGAAACTGCCATTTAGGCTGTGGCGTGGAGTAAAAAAAAAGGGGGAGGGGGGGGGGGGGAGAGGGGGGGGGGGCAAAATTGCAGCACAATGAATTTTCTCCCGCCACCATTTCTTTTCAGTTATAATGTAAGACTGTATTAAGTTATATTAAAAATCATAACAACTTGGAAATACAGAGCATAATCCATTCCACTAAATGTTCGTAAGAGGTGAATTTGATCAAGTATGCTGTGTACGGTCTTTTTCCATAGTATGGCAGTTGTGTACATCGTTCGTTCAGTTGATTGTTTTGCCCTGTGTCTGACATCTCTTAATTCACAGTCAACAGGAGGTGTGGCAGCGGGCATAAATAATCGAACACATGGCCATTCTAGTAATTGCTAAACCGCGATTGCCTCTTCTATTCGTTCCAATGATTAATCTATGTGATTACTGTAGTTGGTGGAATTCAATACTCACTGGATGTATCCAGTACTGCAGTGTCTATTGTGTGCTTTGTTACACCTATTGGGTACGATTTAGTGGGAAACTTGTTCAGGTGGGATTAGGTATCAAGAGAAAGGCGTCTACAAAGTACTGTAAGCCGACTTTGGGATGTCAGAGCAAAATGAATGATATGGAACTGGTAACCTAAAGAGACTTTCAGACAGACAGGTAGAAAGAGACACATACACATAGACAGACAGAAAGATGGACAGACATACAGATGGACGGATGGATAGACAGACAAACAGGCATGCACACAGACATACAGACAGACAAGCAGGTAGATAAATAGATAGATAGACAGGCGGACGGATAGATAGATAGACAGACAGGCTGAGACAGACAGACAGATAGATAGATAGATAGATAGATAGATAGATAGATAGATAGATAGATAGATAGATAGATAGATAGATAGATAGATAGACAGACAGACAGACTGAGATAGACATACGGATAGATAGATAGATAGATAGATAGATAGATAGATAGATAGATAGATAGACTGAGATAGATAGATAGATAGATAGACAGACAGACAGACAGACTGAGATAGACATACGGATAGATAGATAGATAGACAGACAGACAGACAGATAGACAGATAGACAGATAGACAGATAGATAGATAGATAGATAGATAAATAGATAGATACAACAATAATTTCCATTTAAAGTCATTAAGTCAAACAAATTGTATACACTGTACTTGTATATACATGTATTGATATCACAATAGGTAGACTGCGCATGACGTCACAGTGGTTTCGTTTTGGTTTTCCGCCATGTTGTTTGGCCAGTGGAGTTGATTCAAGTGAGTGCGAGGCGTGACGAATTCCACTTGGATATTAAAACAGTTACAATGATAGCGAAATGCATCGTTGTTGGTTGCGGCAACAAGGGTGGAAAGGGTGGCTGTAAGATGTTCAGATTCCCTATCGTCCGTGTTAAGGAGGGAAAGGAAGTGAAAGAATTAACGGAACGTCGACGTCGCCTGTGGTTGAAGGCAGTGAACAGAAAGGGAATTGACTCCAAAACTCTGAAGCCGCACCATTTTGTTTGTGCCGAGCACTTCGTCTCAGGTAATCATCATTTTACATCTTAATTGAATAATGTGATAAAACTAAGCCTGTTATTTTCGTCGCAGGAGAGCTAGATCTAGATCTCCATAGGCTACATGTATGGCACGATATTGCAGGCCAGATAGATCTAGCCTAGGGCTCTAGAGCAATATATTATATTCGAGTGAAGGTAGGTGTCTGACAGAATTAACGGTTAGGACCAGGCAGTTCGGTTGTAGGTTTTGGAACTGGGTCAGTTGTGAATTTCTTTCAAGTTGAATCATTAAGAACATCCTACTTGTTAGTGTTTTCTGGACCATGTAAGCAGATTCAGTAAATTCCTTCTGAACTGCACTGATCAAGATCCTAGGTCTAGTAGGCCTGATTTCATCCATTTTAAACAAGTTCAACATGTTGTCCTTTCAGATTACTGTTGCTTAATGATACAGTGTAATTTAATTTGATAAAATTTTATGTTAAAATGACAAGGCAAAACTGAGCTGCCACAGATAGGTTGGGGGAATTCCCCCATTATTGTAGGTGTAAAAACTCGTGGTGCACACTAGATAGGCCACAATGTCTAGAAATGTGACCGCCGGAAAGTCTTTCTGGGTCCAGCTGGTGTCAGGGATGCTATAAGGATCGAGTCCTTTTACTTTTGCAATTTTTCTTCGTACCTGGCCCGACTGACTGGGTCCAAATGGCTTACTTTAGCGTCTTCTACACTACATTCCTCCATTGTTGTGGACAGGTCTAGCCAAACAACATGGCGGACCCGGAAGTAAAGTGAAATATGCGCATTCTACCTATACTAAAACAGCACATTTTACAATAATAATATTAAAATGTACAATAATTTGCTCACCGATCAGTAGAACTTTACAACAAAGCGAAATGATGCGAACCTGTACACGATAATGATAACTATGTGCTCTCATCAACAACAACCAATATAATAATTCTCTGACAGAGTGCCAAGGAAGGATTATGGGCCTTGGTGCTCACTGCTGGACGCTAATTTGCAAGTAATGGAAATTTTGCTAACGCTCGGAACAATTAACGGTCCAGCGTAACTTTCAGTAAACTGGCCGTAAAGGGGTGACTTTACAACTACCTTATTTCTTTGTTATGGCCAATGTCTCGTGAATTACGTTGAACCACAACCTGTCCACATTCGTTTAAAGTCCAGATTTTCGAGCATACCGCATTTATCTGTTGTAAATGACAAGTTTCATTAATTCTATGACGCCAGCTCAGGAGTTAGGTATAAACGGTGACAGCAGTACCTGATTTAGATAACTAAGCTATACAAAGCTCGGATATCAGATGGTATCACAAGAGTGCCTACAGAAACAGGACCTTTGGTCACCATACAAAACTGAAAACGTATAATTACATGCCTTTCAATTATTTACCAGCAGTATTATTTCAAATGAAAAATACAAATTATTTTCAGATTTTCAAATGAAGGGATTTATTGATTACATATTTATTTATCATTTGGTAGGCTCGATCTCTGTCACAAATCTGGAAACAACACTTGTGTGTGAATTTTAATTATACTTTAAGTTTTAAGTAATCAGCATCAACTTTTTTTTATTATCCCGACCATAGTAAGTTCTTATTTGGTCTCTCCATTTTTGGAAAAACTGGAGATCTTTTAGTATGTAGAAGAGATATAACAAATGCGGCACTTTGACACTTGTTTAAAATGTGCTGCGGCACTTATCAAGCTGTTTCACAGTTCCGATTTATTCTAACTCCTAATTGTAACACTGAGGCTCCACACGTTTAACGTCAAATTTCTCAGTTGTGCAAAAAATGGAGTTGGACAAACAAGACAAAAAGGTCGCCTTATGAGTATCTGAAATTTTGCGAGGCCCTGCGGAAAGTGATCGAGGCCCTAGGGCATAGTTTGTTTAGTTTGTTGCAAAATCCCGCACTGGGATATATATATATATACAATAATAATAATAATAATACTTTCTTATTTTGTACATTTACACAGTGTAGCGTATACACGGCCATGTAAGTCGGAGACATTTATGAACGCCCATCCTGTGGAAATAAAATGTCCTTCTCCACATCCTGCGTCTATGTGGCCTTGTGTGTCCATTAGCAGACAGACCATCAGGAGTCTGTGCATATTTTGGTCAAATGTTTATTATCATGACCTGCAAGTTGAAAAAAAAAAACACAAAACGTGCAGAACTTTGATACTGAATGTAGCGTAATACTATGTTCTTTGACTGAGTGCGTCTTTTTCAGAATGAGGGGGTGGGGAGGTCAACATCGAATTTCTCTAAAATTTGGATGTACGGTATCTGAAATTTTGCACGGGCTCATATTTCACGCTAAACCTTAAATGATTGAGTTTTTATTTATTAGGCTGTAGCCTGAATCTGACTTTGCTTCTTCGCACTTCTAAAAAAAAAGAAAGAAAAAAAGAAGACACAATATGAAACATCTTGTAAACTGTGACATCATATTAACTTAACTAAGGAAACGCCAATCACAACTCTCCTGCCGTTAGCAGTGACGGACCTACATTTTTGGGACCGTGAAACTCGAACTGTTATGGGACCCCTTCGCAACCAGTTACAATAGGACAACATCCAGAATTCACTCATTAACAAAAGTTTCTCTAGGGACCCACCGGGATCAGGGGGTCCTGGGACCCACCGGGATCAGGGGGTCCTGAGGCTTAAGCTTCATTAGTTTCACAGTAGATCCGCCAGTGGTGGTTAGTTTTGTTTCAGTGCCAGTCAGCACACTGCATTACATGTGCTTCATTCTCTCTGTTGTCTTTCTCGATTCTGTAGGTTATTGGGCCGGACTGTCACCATTTTTCAGCAGGGTTGCTGATTCTGGACAGCATTTCTGTGTCGTTATATCTCTGCGTTGGTGACTCTTGACGTTATCCCGTGGCGCTGAAGACGATTTCTCTGGAGAAAGTTTGACCGTTTCCGTCATCAGCTTAGCCGACTCAGAACTGTCTTTGCAACCTGATACATTCCCTTGTGAGTGCTTGGACTCCAAATTTCTGTTCATATGTTGTATTTTCTCAGATCTGGAAAAAAAAGAGAGAGAGAAATAGTGAGAAAACACTGACATCCTACGAAACTACGGATTAAAAATAAAAACAACAGAAAGGTTAGAAAAACTACTGCTTTGTAAGTAGGTCTATCTGTACATTGTAGACCTACATGATTCTGAAATATTAGCTAGGTATGCCTGAATTAAAAGCTTTTTTCAGATCAACAAGGAAATTAAAGAATTGGGAAAAGTATCCGAATATAGTCTTACTCTTCTCTGTGAGGAAGCATCCAAAGACCAACCAGAAAGAAGCCCACGCCACATCCAATCAGTATTGATAACACCACCCATAGATTATACGTCATCAGGAACAGCATGATGGCGTAACTGGTAAATGCCAACAGCGAGTGCAAGCCGGATCGGAATAGACGTAGTGCTAATACTTGATATCTGAAATGGAAGCCAGAACGCAAATACATGTGTAAATAAATATAAGTTCTTATATATTTTGCAGGTTATTCAAGAACACCTTGAACGGACATGTTGGATTTGTGTTAGGATAAGCGTATTCATGTTCAAATAGACAGACAGACAGACAGACGGACGGACGGACGGACAGACAGACAGACAGACAGATAGATAGATAGACAGACAGACAGACAGACAGACAGACAGACAGACAGACAGACAGATAGATAGATAGATAGATAGATAGATAGATAGATAGATAGATAGATAGATAGATAGACAGATAGATAGATAGATAGATAGATAGACAGATAGACAGATAGACAGATAGATAGATAGACGGATAGACAGATGGATAGATAGATGGATGGATAGACGGATGGATAGATGGATAGATAGATAGATGGATAGATAGATAGATAGATAGATAGATAGATAGATAGATAGATAGATAGATAGATAGGTAGACAGGTACGTACTTGGTGCTAGCTACATGTACTCTCCGATCCCAGGCCGACATTGTGTTACGTAACCATTCATACAGCCCGCCGACAACACAGGAGCTCACCATGGCTAACACTGTACGGAAATGAGAGACACACATAAAAAGAAACTGTTTTATCAGCGGATGAAATAAGACACAGGCACTAAAAACTGTAGAGTGATCATCATAAAATGATACATTCTAAAAATGAATGAATGAATGAATGAATGAATGAACGATGGATGGATGGGTGAATAAATAAATGAAAGGGGGCGGGGGGGGGGGGGGCGGAGGGCTCATAGAAAACATTTAAGAAAACACGAAACAATGTTAAAGCAGAAAGCAAAGAACAAAAACACCATCAAGATACATTAGTTGAGACCTTCTAAAAGTTTGTCAGTCATTGTGCCCAGCATTTTCTGGAAAAAATTCAGAACTTAATCACTGTCACATACTGAAGCCCCAGATTCGATGTGTGCACAGGTACGTCCTGATTCTATTGTCAGAGATTTTAAGACCGTTTTTATGAACAAGAACTTATCTTCCGGTTTCTAGTTGGATTTTATAGTTAGCGTGTCATATCCGTCTTCGGTCCTTTCGAAGAACAAACTTTGCGTATGAAATGAGCTTTTGCAGTGTATTTGTATTATGAGTTTATGAGTTCACCGCGGGTTTAGGTGGGTGGTTTAGCTATGTACTGGTAAAATTGAGATCACTGACGTAACTTGGTTTTTACAATTTTTTCTGGATAAGATAAAAATTGAGTAACTTTCTTTATCAGATTTAAACAGTTGGCAAAAATGGCCTACTTGTTTAAGGTACATGATTGTGTTAAGAGATACTCCCTGACAACTCTGCAAGTTTCCGTATATGGAGCTGGAGTGAGGGTGGACTGGGTGGGTGGGGATAGAGAGCTCTCGTCTTGTCAATCATAAAAAATCTATTTCGGTCCACTGAATATTCATGAATGGGTGTGAGTTTATCCCAGAGAATTAAATAATTAGACGAGGCATCGAAACACCCCTCGAGCTGAGATAAACGGTGCAGATGCGCATGAATGCCCTTAAAAATGCCTGCAGGGCCGTGCAGAGCAACGCAGAAAGCTTGTGTGTACAGTGTATGGACAGAGGAGAGAAGAGCAAAGCACTCGCCAGTGCGCGCTGAAGTGGCTAAACTAGCTAAACCTACAAACCCTCTCCAGGTCAAGGTGAATGAGCAGAAATAAAGTCTAACTGATTTCCTACTGCTCTGCCCTGCTCACAGTTTCAACACAACATGTAGTATAATATTATTCTATATGATCTGCCATGCCTTACTAGCAAGTCAGTAAGCCCTTTTAGAGTTAGTGACTTTCACAAAGAGACTCAGATTTTGTCTAGCACGGTAAGAATAACAGCTTAACCTGTTCAACCAGCATCAACCCCCCCCCCCCCCCCAGTGACAGAATCATAATCAATGTTAATTCATATAACAAATTCATCCGTTAAATGCCAGAATGGGAAATTAATTACAGTATCCACTTACAGAATTTATGTTGCCTGGCAGTAATTAACTAGACAACACAATGTACAGCGTGTATATTAATAATTATACTGGTCAAGCCATGTTGGGCAATGAAGTCAGTATGGCATGGGGAAAGCCGTTG
The DNA here is from genome assembly GCA_963931925.1 of Onchidella celtica. Taxonomy (NCBI): domain Eukaryota; kingdom Metazoa; phylum Mollusca; class Gastropoda; order Systellommatophora; family Onchidiidae; genus Onchidella; species Onchidella celtica. The sequence goes on along the minus strand of OZ007578.1, from coordinate 315,894 downwards.
ATGGCACACTTTGTACGTAAAATTGTTCATTTTTTAATTAGCTCAGAAGAGATTTTGAGGACCGTCGTATCACTGGCCCTACCATGAAACCGCACGTGGGAATGACTTGATTTTGTAGGAGAAGGAAACCCCCCCCCCCCCCACCTTTTACGGTACTTGAAATAAAACACATTCCTTATTCTAAATACATTTTTTAATTATAAACGTTTGAAAAAATATTGTACTCCCCGTTAATAAATGAAAAAAAAAAAACACATTAAATTCCTGGAATTCACAGAATATTTGACCAAAAAGTTATCATCTGTTTATCAGGTTCCTTGACTGGGCCGGGAGTATCATGTAACTTAAGTTTTTAGTTTAGTTCTATCGGAAAATGCTTTCTTGACAAATGAGACTAAAAGCCGAGGGTCCGCGATGAGCCTGGCGGTAACCGTTCAACTCGCTGCGACACGAACAGATTTTGTTTTCGGTCGCCAAATCCAGGTCAGGTCAACTATCAGATCCTTTTCCCCGCGGCCTGTCAAGCATAACGATTGTGTCTGCCTTCCTGGAAGGTGAGGTGTCAGTCTGTTCCTTTCCAAGAAGAGAGGCCGTGTGGTTTGTGAGGGGGACAAGACAGACTCACCCAGTAAATATACCGATGACGTTGTCCATTCCTTAAACAGGACGTAGGAATCCGTAGACCAAGCCAAGAAGTGCTTATAGGAAACAAAACAAATAACCAAATAATACACCGCATGTAACGAGCCAAAGTGGAAATAATAAATGGCAAGCATTTCCTTCATTCAGTATGTGCAAATGTTGTCTTTCTAATACTGGTCAGGCATTTCTTGGCCAGCTTTAACCAATGCTACTACAGGGATACTTAGACATTGTCAAAACCGTACATGTGAT